>CM053789.1:911164671-911764671 GCA_028749045.1 Cupressus sempervirens | reverse complement strand
AAAGATTAAATAGGGCAATCCTATTCTCTCCAATTTCCCTGACATCCTGCAAGCTTTTGTGCATCATTATGAACATGTTTTTGCTTTGCAAGGAAATTTGGTTTCTTGGGAGGAAGCTCTTAGAAAGTTTATTTCTATTACTCCCAACCACCTAGTGGTCAAGCAGTGGGCTTTCTATGAACAACTCCTCACCATCAGGGACCTCAAAGAGGTTGTCTCTTCTATGGTAGATGACAAGTCCATTGGGTGTGATGGATTCCCTTGTAAATTTTACAAACGCCTCTGGGAGTCTATAGGTCTATACCTGTACAAAGTATATCTGGAAGCTTACCATACTAAGAGCCTAGGAGCCATTATTAACAAAGGAAACATTAAATTCATACCAAAAGCTAATGACCTTGAGGATATCTATAACTAGCAGCCTATCACCTTGCTTAATGTGTCATACAAGATCATTGCTAAAGTGGTATCTCTTAAGATTCGTCATCTCCTTCTTTTAATTGTCTAGCTAGAGAAAATTGGTTATATTACGTCTAGGTATATTCTTAACAACATCGTTTCTATTTGGGAAGGCATGGAATGGGCTCAAAAGTCCAATAAGCAGACTTTGTTTTTGAAAATTGACACTTCTGAAGTGTATGATCACATTGAATGGTCCTTTATTTTGGCTAAGCTTCAAGATTTGGGGTTCAGCCCTAACTTTCTTCAATCTATGGAGATGCTTCTATTTGTATTACCATTATCAATTACCAATTTGAAGCCTTTGGGTTCTTTCGATCCAACAAGTAGGGATGCCCTCTGTCTCTAGCTTCGTATGTTCTTTCTAGCGAAGGGTTTGGTTACTTACTAGCCCACTCTATTTCCTCTAGTTCGGTTTGTGGCATTTCATTGCCTAAATATTCTTCCCAACTTGTCAATGGGAATTTTTCTAATGATTCTTTTCTCCCTCTTTTGGAAAATGAGGAGAAAATTTCTAATGCCTTGCAATGCTTGGACACCTTTTTTCAAGCTTTTGGTTTAGCTATTGAATGGCACAAGATGCTCTGTTATAAGCAATCTTTTCTTCCAACCCCACCCTTGCTTGCTCAATTTGAGTGGAAATGGGTCACTCATAGGGAGATTTTACTCTTTCTGGGCATCCCCTTTTCTTTCCAAGCTTCACCAGTGGACTTATGGAATGTTGTGCTCATGAAAATTGAAAAGAAGCTTCACTAATGCCTTACTAAACCCCTTTCTCTTGTGGGGAAATTCCGGATTTGTTCAAAGATGCTAGTGAATACTCATGTTTATCACTTCTCATGTTAAGCTCCTTCCAAAGCCTCTTACCTTAAGTTGGAATGCTTACTCCATGAGTTTCTTTGGGCATTTGGTTCTGATTGCCTTGGCTTTCATTAAGTTTCTTGGAATTTTTGTTGACTCCCCAAAGAGTCTGGAGGTCTTGGCTTTCTTTCCACTTAGAAACAAGGGCTCACTCTTTGGGCTAAGTGGATTATTCATGCTATCACCGGTGATGAAGCTTGGAAAGTATTTATTTGACATTGCATCACTTATGGGTTTCTTGTCAACAGGCCTACATGGAAGGGGATTGGCTTTCAAACCCTTCTTGTCATGTGGGAACATGTTCACATCTAGGGATATTTTGTTATCAAGAGCATATGGAAGGCTTGGGAAGCTGTCAGGCCTTGGATTCATTGGGTTGATGATGGGTTTAGTGATGGGCTTTCCCTAAATCAACAGAACCTTTGGTGATCCCCACTATTTTCCATTTAGAGTGTTTCTTTGGCCAAGACTCAAGGTAATAGAGCTCTACATTTTTTCAAATGTGGCATCAAGACTCCTAAAGAGCTCTTTTCCAAGGCCTCTTTGACTCTCATATCTTTGGAGGATATTCAAGTCTAGTTTCATCTTGCTCATCAAGATTGACAAACTTTTGATCTTCTACTCTCTACAATTCTAGATGATTTAATTCACAAGGTGGGAATTCAGTCTATTCAACCTTGGTGGAAGGACTGGGAGTGGTATCCTACAACACCCTTCACTAGTTACAATCCATTCTTAGAATATCGATGGCTCTCTCCTCATCTTCCATGGTGGATACTCTCAACTAGTGATGGCATTTGCAGTCTTCTCTTTGTCAATGAAGGATGCATTTTGATACAATTTGGAGTGCTATATTTGAGCCCATGATTGCCCATTTTGCTTGGTGCCTACTTTTTCAATGGCCTCCCCTTGGTTTGCAACTCAAGCATATTGGGGTTCCTAATCCTCTGTGTCTTTTTGTGGGCAACCTAAATTGTTTCTACATATTTTTAAGATTTGTTGGTGTATTCAAAATTACTAGTAGTGGATACATGATTTCTTTTAGCCTTTTCGGCCAGAACCTTTTTCTTGGCATATTGTTGTGTTAGGTGATTCCCCTAGGATTCCTAGGAAATTTACCCAGATCTAGCATACCTTTAGAATGAAGGTTTTGTTAACTTTATGGAAGGATAGGAATGATGTTCTTTTCATTCATAACTTTCTTGATATCAATGTTGCTATGTGTACTAAAGCATGAATTTGTAATAATGTCATGATGTAGATTTAGGTCCAAGATAACAAAGTGGCTTTGGAGGAGGCCCACCTGCTACTCAATCATTGGGGTAACATGCCCTGTATGGTTGTCAGAGTGCCTCTTGATGCCTTGACTGATCATACTCTACCTAAGGGCCACCATCAGAGGAGTATCACCTCTGCTCATTGCTCACACATGCCGCACTCCCAAACTCCCTGCCATTGCTCTCCTAGTGGTGGTGATGGTGGCTGGCAACATCACCACTTGGGTTCTTTGCCTTGACATGGTTTTGGCTGGTCCCCAAGTCAGGTGGCTCCCCTTGTTGGTGCTCCTCCCATTGCTTCTAGCAAGTGGCCTTTTCCACCTAAACCTAGCTATCTCTCTGTCATGGGCATAGGAAAAATATAAAGACAAGGTTCCTAATGATGCTACTAATCTTGAGGATGATTGGGGTTTTAATGATTGAGATAAACCACCCCCCTTGGCTGGCACTGCTTTGGTGGCCTGAGGGGTTACTTTATTTTTTTTTATGAATAGTTGTTGATTTAGACTATGACTGTGTGAACTCTCGTGGGGTGATTTTGTATCCCCCAACCCCCTTTTGTGAATTTGTAACAAGTACATTAATTTATTAATAAAAGGGGTCTATTCATTAAAGAAAAAAAGATAAGAAAATCTATTGGTGTTGTTTAGTTTTTTCTCTAATAGTGCAATCCATATTTTGGTCTTTCAATGTTTATCCATAGATAGGTAAAAGGGATAATGTGTACAAGAATGTGTCTTTTTAAATTACACATGCATTTAGGATTAAAACAACTGACATATATTATTTGTTGATAATGTTGTTAACCTTAGTAGTGAGGAGATTTGAGAATGAATGTATTTCATGTCTATTAAATAATGATAATACATGTATATAGCAATATTTGTATCAACCAAAATAACTCATACAAGAAATGAAATTGTAGAGATACACAAAGGAAAAATATGCATTTGTTATTTTATTCCTCTTTGAAGGGTTTTGATTTTTCATGAATAATGAACAATGCACAAATAGAGCAACATGAGAGGAATTCAAAGAATATTAATTATTTGAATAAATTTTGAGCGAGGGAGAGAGATAGAGATGCTAGAATAAAGTAATGGCAATATATTTGTTTAAGTATGCCTGTACTAAAAATAATATCTCATACAAGAAGCACAATTGTCAACATAAATAAGGGAAAAAGGATGTATTTGTTATTTAATACCTCTTTAAAGACCCCCAAATTTCCATGAATGAAGAATGATACAAGAGTAGAGCACCAAGAGAGGAATTAAGACAACAAGAATTATTTATATAGATTTTGATAATGAGAGAGAGATAGAGCTACCGGAATAAAAATAAGAGTAAAAATGTCATCTCAATGTGGATTCTCTTCAATTATAAGTGAAAATTATATTGGATTTGTTTGTTCACATAAGGGAGACTCACATAAGGGAGAGAAATAAATAACTCTATTTACTATTATTATTTTGAATGTATCATGAGGAAGCCAATTAGAAAGTGCATTTTGAATCTTGATAGTCCTCGAGAAGCTAGTGCATTACAAAATCTATATGCATTGTAGTATTGATGAGATAAACTTTTCTATTACTTTGCACATGTTCCTAATATAATATAAAATTCTCTATGTTTTTTAGGCATGGAGGAAGTCCCTTGTAAATATACCAAAAATCCATTATTAATTTATAGACTAAAGTGAGTATAAAATATGATGTGAAATCATGCAAGTACACCTTTTTTCTAACATTACAAGTACTAGTTGAATGGCTTGATTAGAGTCCTCATTTAGGTGCTAGACCATTGACATCATTCTTGATAAAGATAGTGTATGAAAATATATCTATTGTTTTGAAAAAATTCTTCTCCTCCTACTTCTCTTGTTCTCCTTCCCCTTCTTTACTAGGACACGTTTACTATAATTCACTAGTCTAGTTAATATAAATCTCTATCATACTATGACATCATCTAGTCTAACTATATTGCAATAATAACATCCAACTAGCTCACACTAGACATGTCATATTTTTTTAGCACATACCGACTAATATCAAGTAGATATTTGAAAGAATTATCATATTGTCATAATTGATTCTTTTATATAAATTTATTTAATAATATTTAACTTAATACGTTCATAAAATTTTGAATTAATAGAAGAAAGGCTAAAAGTTCTATCAAATGATTAATAGGCAACAATTTTTTTAGCATTTTTAAAAAAATAATACATATATTAAACAAAAACATATATACACATGTACTAATCAACCAACAAAACTGTTAAGTTGATTTTGCTCATAAGATTAAGTATAGTTGTATAATTCAATAAAAAATTTAAGTAGATATGATTATAGGTGAATTGCCAAAATTCCAAAGAAATTATTGAATACATGAAAGAGCAATTTCTCTTCACAGAGAATTTCGGCCACCTTTATACATCACATACTAACGAAAAATTAAGCTTGGAAAAAAAAAGTCAACTTTGACTATTTAACTTGTTTAGTGTTGGAATGAAGCTTAGTATGTGATGTTTAAGTGGTGGCTCTATTTCCCCTTATACTTGAATAGATGGGTCCAAAAGGTAATTTCAACTTTTGAATATTATGAGTTTAAGGAAATTTTGCTTCAAATAAACCCTTTAATAGTACAAGTGCGACCAATAATAATTTGTATTAAAATGTGGAGCTCTTACCCAGTTTGAAATCACCAATCTTGGATGAATTTCCTTAAAAATGATTTGAAATGTTGGCATAATCTGATCTAAAAATTATATAGTCTAATGATGATTTATTAGCAATTCAATCCCAAAATCTTGTTCAACATATATGAGCTATGAAAACTAATTCTTTCGAATGAACATCATAGATCCTAATGATGAAAAACAATAGACAGATGGAGCTTACATTCAAATGGCGAATTGCCTTTCTATTCAATTAGTCCATATGATCAAAACATTTCAACCACCATTTTCTACTGTTACTGCATCAATAACAGCCGAAACCTCCTGGATAGTTGTATCTGAATCAACTGGTTTGATAGGAAGTTCAAGAGGTTGAACCCAAGTTCTACAAAGAGGACAAGTGGAATTAGTTTGCAACCATTTATCAATACATTCTATGTGAAAATTGTGGTTGCAATTGGGCAGATGCCTTGTACTTTGATTCTCCTGAAATTCACAAAGGCAAATTGTACATTCAGAATGAAGCCCATTTTGGAAACTCTTTGAACCATTCTCATTTGTGGGAATATTGTGAACCACTGCAGGATTGAAACCAATTCTTACAACCATCACCTGATCCTCAGAGATATTATTTACATTATGTGGGGGAGCTTCTGCTGCTTCTCTTCTCATCCATGGCTTCCATCCAGGGAATAGAAAAATCCAGAGAAATAGAAAGATGAAGACAAAGAGCCCAAGTGTGCAAGCCACCGTAATAATGTTTCCAATGAGATCATGATTTTGGGAGCTCATGGTTAAACAGCCTTCACAATAAAAGTCTCTTAATACTGAATTACTTAGGTTGTGTATGATAATACATTATTAAACATGCTATGCTGGAGCAAAGCGATGATTGGGTTCTCATAATTTGGGTTGATGCTTTCAATTGTACTAAGTGTTGGACATTTTCTGTTTATTTAAGAATTTAAACTATATTGTTTGACAAATAATGTTCCATATATTCACAAAAAGCTGAACAGAAATAGTCTCACTCCGAAAGAGAAAGAAAACGCCATCATTTAGAGACACAAGTAAGATCAAGTTATTATTGATTTTGTACCAAAGCGGGCCTAGTTTTTTCCAATTAGGTTAGGGCTTCTTTTAAAACTTTAACTAATAGTAGTACTTAAATGATAAGAAGACGTTTAGATGGTGTTCGTTGATTGGAGAAGTAGACATGGTGGGGTTAAACTAATGTCCTTGGGTGGCTTTCACAGAAGAAATTCGTCAAATAAACCAAAAATGGGGATCAGGCTGAGAGCACCACCAAGCCTGATTGGGACATTCTTGCTCAATTGCACGTATGCCACTCGCTATATGAACAATTCTTGATTTGTGCAACCTTCAATTGATTACCATTTCATTGAAATTATATTGAAAAAGGAATCTTGAAAATTAATGAGTTAGGATTTAATTTAAATCGATGAGTAAAAGTTGATAAGGTTTTCACTCATATTTATCTTTTATGTTTTATTTAGAAAATTCATTTTAGATTATTATCTGATTGTTATTAGAAATGGGATTGTTAAATTAATAATGTTTTTTTAGACATTTTGCAAAGTTTATCTTACATAATTAAAAAATAAGGTTGTTATTTAGAGTTTTAAAATAATCAATATTATCAAATTACAGTCTAATTTTATCTTTAAAAAGATGTAGGCTATGACATAGTTTTGTATGTTGTGTACTAAATTTATAACGAGTCATTATTTTTTGAATAGATTTTTTAAAATGGTGGACTTTTGCAAGGGTTTTCGTTGATTATAGGTGCCAAAGGTGTAAGGTGAGGCATGTTTTAAGTTTTGTGAAGACAAATAGATCATAAGTCCAACCTCTATGTTAAAACAAGAATATTTTTCTAAATATAAATTCATACAATTGCTTGGTCAAAGAAAGGGATCAAAATCCTACAGCAATGGATTGCTTAATCCAGGATTGGACATCCCAAGTGTTTCTAGCCCAACTCATTTGGACTCATTTAGTTTATCAACCAGGGATGTAAACTTGAAATGGTCTCTACAAAGTATATGCTTCAAACTTCTCTCAAGAATTACTCTATGGAAATTTAAATCCTTATGCTATAGGAAATCTATGCTAAAGCTGAGAATCAAATCTATTTGGACAAAGCATGAAAATACAACTGAGAACTACTTCAACTACCTATGCTGCAAGAACAACCCACTAATTCTGCTATCAGTGGTTGTAGGAACAACAGATTCTACTCTAGTTCTATGAACTAAAGGTAAATCCATTACTAACTAATTAGTTTAGTCTCTATGTGGGCCCCCATAGAGAAGTGCAGTAGAATGACTCAGAGATGGAAACCTGAAATGATATTTTTATTCATAATAATAGTAAACGTACATACTGATAAACAACAAGATTATATTCAACACTCAAAAAATTAGAAACTTCTTCTTTCTACTAAAAACAACTAATTAACCAAAAAGCTCCCCTAGAACACAAACTTCTAGTTATTTAAGCACAAACTAGGAACATAATTCCTAGATTTTAGACTCCATCAACTACTGAAATGAATGACAACATTGAATATTATAGCAGATGGATTAACTCTAGCGCTAAATGGAATAGGAATTTAGGAGCTCACAACCCTTAGATTTCCTCTACTTAAGGCTATCAATTAACACGAGCAACCATTTTGACCACTGTTTTGTTAGGCTTCTGACTCCACTTAGCTAAGTTGATTTCACCTTTAAGTCTGCAAAATATTAGTGCCTCAAAAGTAATAACATACATCAAGACTAATTCAAAATATGTCATCTAAATTAGTTTACCCTGTGTCACATTGCTATAGGAGAACTACCTAGCCTAGCTAAGGAAGAGAAAACATCATTCTCACTATCTTGTAATCAAATGACATATCATTTCATAGCATATTCATTTTAGTCCTAGAAAGTAGTTATGCACACATCTGTTTGAAATTATCATAAACATCAAAGTCTTTAGAAAATTTGCAAATTCAACTAAAAATGAAATGATAAAATAGACTGAAAAGTTAAAGGGATCCAATTGCTTTTTCTTTCTTCCCCTAGCTTAATGTACCAGAGTGCTCACTGAGTAGCCATGATAAGATTCAATGGAGAATGAGATTCCTCCTTTTGTAAGTCTTCACTCAATCCTATCCAGTGCCATTGATTTGCCTACTTTCTTGTAGGAAGATTTGTTTATGCCAACTGTATATTCTTGATAAGATACCTCTCCTAAAGAAGGAATAATTTGGTTTCCAGATTTTGATTAAGAAACTTTCAACCAATCATAGTATAGTGTTTTGGCATCCTTGGCTTTATGCCTAAGAAAAAGTGGAATCTCATACTCTAATTCTCTGTACTAGTGGGCCTAGTTTTCTTTGCTAACTTCATTTTGGATCCAAGACATCAATGCCCTAAGTTGAATATCACCCACATAAGGTAGAGGGTTCCAATCTTTGTTGTCAGGGACTACTAAATTATGTAAAAAGAGTTCACATAGTAAATTTTTGATGGCTACAGGGGTAGTATGAAAAGCTTGGAAGAATTCCTGAGGAGTATTCAATGTTAAACTTTTACCTTGCATTACATAGGTCATTTGATAATTGACAAATTGTTCTTTCAAAAAGAGAGCATAAATAGGAGAAGGAGAGTGACAAGACATCAATTTAGGAATCATGGTAGTGAATTTTGTAAGTTTACCACTTAATTTTTCAATCTTTGCATCCTTTTCAATCAAATCTTGAGTTTGATTAAAGATGGTTTTGTTGAGACTCTCTCTCTCTCTCTCTCTCTCTCTCTCTCTCTCTCTCTCTCCTAAATTAGCTAATTAGATAATTGTGAAACAATACTTAATAATGAAATAGTGGAACCAAGATGTTAAGTAACATGTGACACATGTGAAGGACCAAGGGGAACAACTTGTTGGGTTGAGGATGCTAAAGCATCAAGTCCTTGGAAAAGAATCTATTTAGCAATAGTGTTAATTGCATCCAAATTTATTCCAATATCTTTTTCATGAAATTTTCCCCTCTGAAAAATAGGAGGAGAGTCTAAAACTCTAATAGATACACTATCGTCATTATCTGAATCCATGAAAATGATGGGTGGTTGGACAAAGGATTTTCCTTCTACTATAGGAATACATTTTTCACTCTCTTCATTTAAAGCATCTTCAATGATGATCTTATCCTCGTCAAAAGAGGATTTCTCTTTTTCAATAGTTACATTTTCAGACATAGAGGATTGAGAAGACACACCCTCATTGGGTTTTATAGATGGTTGGCTCCTTCAATCTCTAGACTTCAGGGGTACTTTTGCTACCTTTGAAGCTGGAGGAAGTTCTAGAGATGTTTCTTGTACATTCCCCTTCTTCTTATAAAACCTAGGAACTGCAGGAGAGCTAGCAATTGGGGAAATTTATTTTTCCTTTCACCCTTATCAAATGCTAGATCTAACTCGAAGGTAGAGGCTACAAGAGTGGAAATTGGGATTCTTTGTGACCTCCTAGGTCTGGATGAGGAAGAACCTAGTGTTGGGTTTACAAGATTTTCTTGAGGTTCTTTTTCATCCTCAATTTGCTCTGCAGGCTGCCTAACAGGGTTTTGCACATTGTTTGAAATAAAATTATACCAAGATATTCCAAGTTATTCCCTGAGGGTTTTTTCTATGATGAGCTTAATAAAACAATGGTGTGAAACATCTTTTGGGGTTCCTTTTTGCACTACAACAACTCATTTTAAGAAAATGTGATACATAAAATGAGGAACATTTAAAGGGAAATCATCATGTCTTAAGCAACTCAAAAATTTGAAATGCATGGCATGCAAATATGAATGTCTCCCCTCACAAGTAAAATATCTCACAATATAGAAAACATATTGGTTAAATGGTTCTAGTAAAGATATGTAGATTGTACCTTGTTTCCAATCTATCTAAAGTTGTGGGTTTGTGTGCACTATAAATTAGGCTCTGGCTAAAACTTGGTCCAATGCATTTGAAAAATCCTCTCCTACTAGAGGCAATGCCATTATCTCAGCTGTAATTTTGGCTGAAAATGGAACCCTTATTCCTCAGACTATGGCAAAACCATCCCTCAGTGTGTACAAAAGTTTTAAGGTAAGCTCCTCATCCCATGCAGACAGTTTGAACATGTAATTTGTCCACCCCCTAGCTTGAAATATAGATAGGCAAACTAGGTCTCCCAATAATGTTGCATGGTCAGTTGGTTCTCTTCTTTTCAAATCATCCCCCATTTTTCTTTCAAAGTGATTACAAGAGTAATTTCAAAAGTGGAAAAGCTTGGAACAAGATGAGAAGACAAGTGATAGTACTTTTTAAGTAAATAATTTTTTAGCATTTAAGATCACTTAATTTGCATTAAGTACATTAGTTGGAACTCATGCTTACCAACTTGCAAAAAGTGTGTGACATAAAGGTAACAGTCACATCTCATCATTTTTTTTAATCATGGTGGCATATAAAGAATAGCATGAACATTTAATGATAGCAAAAAAATGAATGAAATATAATACCCCTCCCCCAAACTAAATTAGACAATAGCTCCTGCAATTGCTAGTGACAAAGGTAACTAAAAATAGAACAACGCATTAAGAAAAAGATTTAACTTGAGTATGTGTACAGACCTTGTGATTCATGTTGTCACATGATACCATCATGCAAAAGTTGATGAAGGATGAGGAGAGGTGGAAGACGAGAAAGAGTTGAGTGAGGTGGAATTATTATGGAGAAAATACTTTCACTAGGAAAGTAGTTTATTATGATGAGAGAAATGCTCTTAGAGAGAGGACAACAAATGAGTGGGAGACTCATCTACAGTTGCTACAGGAATTGTAGGATCAATAGATGGTTAGAATTTCTACAGGAACTCTTCACGACTAAATGTCTTATGGTAGAGTTTTAAGCGATGCCCATTAACAAGTAGTTTAAAGAAAACAAGACCAATGGTAGAGAGCTGCACTACACCATTCTCAAACACAATAATGGTTTCATAGGGTCCAAGCCAATGCATTTGAAATTTTCCTATAGTTTTCTGATAATGGGAATCATATAGCAGGGCCCAATCTCCAATAGAAAACTTCTTGTTGTGGATTTGTGGTATTCATCAAGGGCATTTAGCTGCAGTAATTTATCTTCATAAGCCTTTGAATGATCAACATACAGCTCCAAAGCACTTTTTAAAGTCTTGTGCTCAAATTCTATAGGCATGGAAGTAGATTTTCCATAAAGTAATTTAAATGGGGTAAATCCAGTGGTGCTCTTCCATGTAGTCCTATAAGCCCAAATTGCTTCAACAAGCTGGGTAACCCAATCCCATTTGTGAATACCAACTATTTTGGTGATGATTGCTTCTATCTCTCCATTTGTGATATCTACCTGACCATTAGCTTGAGGATGGTATGGGGAAGATGTACCATGATGGATCATGTAATTCTTCATGAGTTCTACAATCAAGTTAGATATGGATTAAGCTCCTTGATATGTGACTATTTCTCTGGGTACTCCAAATCTAGTAAATATGCATTCATATAGAAAATTTTCTACTTTGTGATCTTTGGCATGTGTCATAGCTTGTGCTTCTACCCATTTAGTCACATAATTAGTACATACTAAGATGTATGATTTGCAATGAGAACAAGGTTCTATTGGACTGACAAAGTCAATACCCCACTTATCAAAAGGCGTGACTACCACCTGTGGCTATAGGGGCATTTCATTGGAATTAGTGGGCCTTCCCATGCATTGGCATTGATCACATCACCTTGTATACTTTGTTGCATCTTTGTGGAGAGTAGGCCAATAGTATCTAGTTGTCAAAATCTTATAGGTTGTTCTCTTTGCTACAAAATGACCTCCACATGGTTCATCATGACATGCCCACAGGATGTCATAGGTTTCATCTTCCCTCACACACTAGTGAGTTACTTGATCTAGTCTAGTGTAGAACATCATCCCAGCTATTCATGAGAAATTGGAACTCTTTTTCACCAAGAGACAATGTTGCTTGGGTAAAAACTATGGTGGTGTTCTTCCTGTAGTAAGGTAATTTGTTATATCTACGAACCATGGGTTATAACTTACTCTTGAAAAAAGATGCTCATCAGGAAAGCTATTATCTATGGCTATAGGATTATCTATGGCTATAGGATCATCATGTACTTGAAGTCATGATAGAAAATCTACTACTACATTGGATTGGCTTGGTTTATCTATTATCTTTACATTAAATGTGCTAATCTACTAGAAATAGCAGGTTTATTCATCAAATGTTTTACAAAAAAGTTATCAATGTAGACAAAAAAATCATAGCTTGTGATATAATGCCAAAATTTATTAAGTGCATACACAACATCAAGAAATTCTTTTGTAGTGACAATATAATTCAGCTCAACACCCTACAAATTCTTACTAATATAGTAAATGACATGCTCAATAGTACCTTCTTTTTGTCCTAGAACTACTCCTAAAGTAGTATCAAATGCATCAATATGAATGTGGAAAGGTAGCTTCCAATCAGGTCATCTAAGAATAAGTCTTATAGTCAAAATATCTTTCAATTGCTGGAATGTTGCTTCATAGTCTTCTATCCACTCAAATTCAGTTATCTTCTTGAGTAAGTTGTATAAAGGGGTAGCAAGCTTACTGAATTCTTTGATGAACCTCCTATAGTAACTGGCATGTCCAAGAAAGATTTTGACATATGTTTTCTTGGTTGGCGTTGGTAGAGTAGTAATTACAACAATCTTTGTAGGGTCCACTTGAATCCTAAAAGAGTAAAGGTAGTGGCCAAGAACAACTCCTTCTTCCATCATGAAATAAAATTTCTCACTATTAAGAGAAAGGTTGTATTCTTGACATCTTTTTAGTACATTCTCCAAGTTGGCATGAGTTTGTTCAATTGTGTCACCATAAGTAGTGAAATCATCCATATAGATCTCAAGATAATAAAATAGCTATGTCATAAAATAAGCTAAGTACCACTCATTGAAAAGTTGCAGGTCCATTACATAATCCAAATGGTAAGATAGATTAAGCAAATATTCCCCATGGACATGTGAACATTGTCTTATCGTGATCTTCTAGAGAGATCTAGATTTGATTATATCTACTAAAACCATCTAGAAATGAAAAATATCTCTTTCCTACTAAGTTATCCAGTACTTGATCAATAAATGGCAGAGGAAAGTGATCCTTTTTAGTGGCTTTATTAAGATCCCTATAGTCTACACATACTCTTCATTTTCCTCCCTTCCTTGGAACAACAACTAGAGGTGACACCCACTAGCTATCAAAAATAGGATAGATAAATTTAGTACTAAGAAGTTTTTGTAACTCTACTTTGAATATATATTTTAATGTTGGCTTTACTCTCCTCTGGGGTTGTCTCACTGGCTTACATTCTGAGTTAATAAATATCCTATGTGTACAAAGACTAGATTTAAACTCTTCATATCAGTATAGTTCCATGCAAAGGCTTGCTGACTATCTTGCAATAGTTTAATGAGACTTGTCATCTAAGATGGAGTAAGGTCATTACTAATATTAAGCTCTTTTCCTATATAAATCTTAGCTCTCTTTACCTTGTCCATCATTAAAACCTTTGCTATTGATGGAGATTTAATTTTATGGGGTAATAATGTATGAAGGTAATTAGGTGCTATAGGAGATTGAGGTGCATCACATTTAGGTAAGATAGTTTGTAAGGATCTAGTAGGACTTTTAGAAGTGGACTCCTTAGAATCATACTGATTAGTAAGGATTGCTGCCAGTATATCATCTTCTTCCTAGGATACAAAAAATGGGTTTCTCTCAAGCATCATGAGCTATTAAATAGGATTAACTTTTGAAGGATCATCACCAAGGTCTAGCCAAGAAACTTGGTCAAGATCTAGTTGTGGTTGTGCAAGAGAGTACAGAGTTAAATTTTTAGTCTTGGCACCATCTGATATTTTCATTTTTCCTAATCGACATGCAATGCATGCATCTATAGTGGCCAACCAAGGTCTTCCTAAGATTAATGGATATCCTCCAAGGGTGCCTCTAGGTGATAACACAAAAAAGTTTGAAGGAAAATTTAGGGAATCCAAGGTTACAATGATATCTTCTATCATACCATTAGGTTTGATAGTTGAGTTGTCTGCTAACTAGAGTATTGTAGGAGTGTCTCTTAATCCAATAATGTTGAGTCTTAATAAGACTTCTCTAGTCATGATATTAATTGATGCTCCCCAATCAATAAAAACATTTTGAATTTGGATGCCATTTATGTGTATGGTAACCACATGACTTCTTTAGTTAGAATACTTAGGCATCAGGGCTTTACTTAACATTAAATCAAAAAGTTGTCCTAACCCATGGATAGTAGGAGAATCCAATAAGGGATTCTAGATAGTCATTTGCTTTAGATGGTCTCAGAGATCTATTGCTATAGGATTTGTTTTGGATGGAGCTACATGAAGTAACTTTTGTAGATATGGAGGAGTAGATGCTTGTTAAGATGGGGGAATTGGAGCATTAGTTGGTTAAATTTTTGGAACATTTTTAGTATCAATGACCTCAATTATTATAGGCCCTTTAGGTGTAGGCAACTTAGTTCTAGACCTTAGATGAATATCATTTATCTGCAAAGAATAAGCCTGCTGCTTATTGTTGGGATTTTGTGTTGGCTAAGCAGGAAGTTGTGGTTTCTTATGTGGGCTAGCATTATATGTAGGAGGTGGAGGCATCAGGGCTTGCTACTAAGGTGGGGGCATCAGGGCTTACTACTGAGGTGGCTTGTTAGGCTCCCACTGAGGTGGTTGCTACCAATTCCCTTAGTGTAGAGGTTGTTGGTTAGTCCCTACTAAGGATACTAGTTATTTTGTTGAGGTCATTGATTATTTTTCTAGGGATACTGAGGTGGTTGTTGGTAAGCTTTGTTATACTCTGGCTACTCATTGGGCCAATTATTGTTCCAATTCTTTCCTTAATGAGGAAAATTTGGGGGAATATTGCCTTGCCACTGATTATTATTATAACCAAAATTATTCAAAGGGTCTTGAGGCATAGCTTGTCTATGAGCCCATGGTTGTTGTTGAGAAACATAAATCACTTCTCCTATATCCTCATCAATTTATTTCAACTCAATGGGCATTGGATGTGAATTCATGACTGCAATGGTCTTGCATGTGTAGTTCTTCTTCCTTTCTCTGCAATGAGAGCAAAATTTAGTCAGCATACCATCAACTTCATCCTTTTTCCTTTGGGCTTGCATGGTATCCAACTTAGTAGTAACATCATTAATGATATGTTGCTTGAAGTTAGATAGTATGTTAGATAACTCCATCTTAGATACTCCTGACCCACCATTGGTCTTATGTTGTAGGCTCCTTAGTCCTCTACCTTTCTTCATAGTAGCTCTTGAATAGTTCTAACATATCTCCTTGATCTCATTCCAAGTCCTTTGTGTAACATCTCCTCCAACCATTAGGTCCAAGGCTTCCACGCTTTCTTCTTGCACACCTCTAAAAAAAAAATGCTTCTTAGATTCTTCATTTAGGTTATCTTGTGTATTCTATTGCACATTGAACAAGAATCTTGAAACATAGTCTTCCAAGGTTTCACCCTCCTTCTGTGACATTTTAAAAATGTCATCCCCCTTCATATATTAACCTCTGCAATATTCTTTATATTTTTAAAGAAACAAATTACTCATTTCAGTCTAGTTTGCTACAACATTTGCACCCAACCACATGAACCATCTTAGAGTAGCCTCCTTCAAAGTAGAGGGAAACAACTTCAACTTATGAGCATCGGATGTGCAGTCATAGATCCTATAGATAATTTCAAACTCAAAGAGAAAGGTTTTAGGGTCTTCTATAATAAGGCCATAGAATTTTGGAGGGGTAGTAGTAGGTATATTCTTCAAATTTGGATTCCCTTTCTAAGGTGGAATAGGAAAAGGAAATGTAGGCATAGCCATTCTTGGAGGAAGATGTGGTGCTTGATATATAATAGTGGCTAGTGGATTATATTGATATGTAGGCTCAACGAGATGTTCATTCAAGTGGAGTGATTCTTCTAAAGATAAAGGAGGTATTTCAGCTTGAATATTAGCAAATAAATTTTCAAAAGGTTCATCTTCATCATTCTCTCTTTGGGGTTCATCTAGTTCAAGATAAAAATCATTGGATGGTTCTTCCTAATTATCACGAGGAAGGAATCTCCCAAGGTGGTCTCTTCTTCTATGCATAACATGCTTCTTTAACACTAAACTCTATTCTACAAGGAATAAAAATGAAACTACAAAGATTGGTTTGAATTGACACCATTTCCAACCATGATGCCAAAAATGCTTGGTCAAAGAAAGGGATCAAAATCCTATAGAAATGGACTACTTAATCCAAGATTGGACATCCCAAGTGTTTCTAACCCAATTCATTTGGACTCATTTAGTTTATCAACTAGGGACGTAACCTTGAAATGGTGTCTGCAAATTATATGATTAAAAATTCTCTCAACTTAAGAATTACTCTATGGAAATTTAAATGTTTATGCTATAGGAAATCTATGCTAAAGCTAAGAATCAAATCTATTTCAAAAAAGCATGAAAATACAACTGAGAACTACTTCAACTACCTATGCTACAGGAATAGCCCACTAATTATGCTATCACTAGCTACAGGAACAACCCACTATTCTACTATCAGTGGCTACAAGAATAATATAGCCTACTATAGTTCTATGAACTAAAGGTAAATCCTATACTAACTAATTAGTTCACTCTCTGTGTGGGCCCCACAAAGAAGTGAAGTAGAACAACTCAAAGATGGAAACTTGAAATGATCTTCTTATTCATAACAATAGTAAATGTACATATTGATAAACAACAAGATTATTTTCAATAGTCAGAAACTCAAAAACTTCTTCTTTCTCCTAAAAACAACTAGTTAACCAAAAAGCACCCCTGGAACATATACTTCCAGTTATTTAAGCACAAACTAGGAACAAAATTCCTATATTTTAGACTCCATCAACTACTAAAACAAATGAGGTAATTGAATATTACAATAGATGAATAAACTTTGGCACTAAATGGAACAAGCATTTAGGAGCTCATTTGCCCTGGATTTCCTCCTCTTAAGGCTATCAATTAACACAAGCAACCATTTTAACTCCTGCTTTCTTGAAAATAGGTACTAGCTATCATGGATGAAATGTTTGGCAATGTGGAAGGTCATTAATGAAATCTACCACCATTTGCTTGGGCTGCTGACTCCACTTAGCTGAGTTGAATTTGCCTTTAAGTTTGCAAAATATTAGTGCCTCCAAAGTAATAACATACATCAAGACTAATTCAAAATATGTCATCTAAATTAGTTTACCTTGTTAGGATTAAATCACAGACTTAAATAACAATTACATGCAAATATAACCAATAACAGAAAATAATAGATCACATAGAAAAGAACACAAGAACCCAAAATTTAATGTGGTTCACCCAATCCCTGGGCTACATCCACCAAATAACAAGTATGATATTATTACAATCAAGTGATTATAACCTGATTACAAGCTATAATCCCTTACAACTCAATACCGCCACAAGAACCAATTTTGATTTGCCACTATAAAACAACCCTAACCCTAAACCCTTTTATACAAGTATTAAATTGCTTTAGAGTTACTACATGTTGGCCATAAATTGGTGAATATTAGCCATTAATTTAGTGGCGAATCTATGAATAGTACCCAAAAAAAAATTTGGGGCGATGCCCTAAGCCCCAAAGAATTTATGAAATATGTATAATACTTTCCTGATTAGTCACCACAAACTAACATACCCTATGTCACATTTCTATAGGAGAACTACCCAACCTAGCTAAGGAAGAAAAAACATCATTCTCACTATTTTGTAATCAAATGACATATCATTTTATAGTATATTCATTTTAGTCCTAGAAAGTAATTATGCACACATCTATCTGAAATTATTGTAAACATTATGTTCTTAAACATCAAAGTCTTATAAAGTTTGAAAATTCAACTAAAAATGAAATGATGAAATAGACCATATTCTGGTCTCATCAAGAATCAAGTATAATATGTAGAATGTTTTAATTTTTTCTTTATTGTTAATTGATTCTATCAAGAATTTTTCTAATCCTTCTTAGAACCATAGTGTTGCCCAAGTTTCAGTCATATTATTTTGCTTTAGGGTTTGAAGTTAAGTCAAGTGTCAATGTATTGAGTCTAAGTATAGATTTCCAATAGGATGGCCTTTCTTCTCATCCTCCCTTTGAGATAACCTAGTGCCGGAATCATATGAGATATACATTAATTCTTGGCTAGGTGATTAGGTTTTGGAAGGGTTTGTTATGCATTTTCTTGATTAGAAGAAGGTTTGAACATTTTTAATGATTCATAATTCCTTATTCCTAATCATGTCTAAGACAAGATTCATGTTGAGAAAAATTTCTTTATGAAAACAATTCTTCATCTATATTTAGAGAAAGATATATTTTCACAAATATATAGAGAAAATGCAGAAGAGAACACTAAAGACTAAAGTTGAAGATTGATTAATAGATCGTGAGAATAGTTCAGAATCAAGTTCAATTGAATTCTATATAGAATGAATTCTTGAAATTGGAGAAATGACAAACGAAACAAGTCAAAGGTGGTATGACTCTTTTGAATTGAAATCGATGGTTAAATTTAATCCACTTGTATACATTGCAAAGTTGAAAAGTCAAATGAATAAAAGAACACTTTCTATTGGCAAGTTGTGCTTACCTGTTAGGTCGGGTCCCATTTTAATATTAAAAGAAAGTTAGATGCCTTCAATCATTAGATCAAAAAAGATCTATAGAGGTCATAATGTTGCTATGTAAAGATGCTCATTTGATAATTTATGCAACAAAGTGATGTGCAACATGTGTCCAGATGGGCCCATAATAATCACTAAGTACCATAAAAGTCTATGTCAAATCTTCTAGCCAATAAAGTACTACCATGTGTCTACCACGATGTGCTTAGTTGGAAAGAGGGACCCATGCCACAAATTAAAAAACTTACATCATTTTATTATCATTGGATCAAAGGAATATCTTTGTTCATCGCCATCTCTCTATAAAAAGTTGTCAAGAGAATTGTCATAGCAAGAAAGAGACAGAAAGACACATGTATTTGGTGGACCTATGGTGGAAACTATAAAGGAAAGTCTCAATGTTTAAATCACAAACATTGATCTAAAATTACTGGTCAAAATTTGAAAATGTAGTGACTATTGGAATACAAAATAAGCAGTTTGGCTAAAAGGTCATGGAGTGTTTTCAAGAATTTCTCTGATCTAAGATAATTGATGGAGAAGATGTCACTTGGTCATATTATTGGATAGTGTCATTTTTTATCATCATTTTATTTTCTGTTTGTGATTGTTGCTCTACTAGAATTAAGAAATGATAGAGAACTATAAATTTAATCTCATTGGACATAAAACGGGTCGACAAACTTGAGATTGAATGGTTCTATAATTCCATTTATAGTATTTTTTTCATGTTTTGTGGTCCATGCATTAGATAGTTTTCCACTTGGAGCTGAAAGACAATTATGTATAATCTTGTAAATAATCAGATGGATTTGTTTCATATTTGTAGTTAGTAATTCCATTTTTTGTTTCATATATAATTCTATTTCTACTCTTGATAGATTCTACATGTTAGATAATCCATTGGAAATTGAAGCATAATATAGGTGAATCTATTAGATACTTGTTGAATTCCATTTCATTCAAGGCTAATAGATAAAGTAATTCCACTTGCCTTCATATGTATAATTCTTTTCTTTCCAATTTCTATGTTTAGATGAGTAATTTGCATTTAGAATAGAATTAGAAGTCAAAAAACATCAAGATAATCTTTTGCAACCATTCCATTGAGTGTGATAGGTTATTCAGATACCTCTTGCCTAAATATTTTGTGTCTACAAAAAATTTGGTTGTCCTTTATTGCTCTAAGGTTAAGAGCTTATAATATCAAGAATTTTTTATCACATAAAGACATTTTCATTGCATATTAATGCAAGAATCATAGGGAGTTGTACCTAATCAATTCAGAGGGCAATGATATGATACATACACTAACCCATTTGTTGGTAAACATCCTTTTATTTCTCCAAACATTGGGTATCAAAGAGTCAAGATTATAAAATCTAATAGGATAACAAATTGTTGACCAACACATAGGAACCAAGTCCTCATTCAATTCTAATGTTTCAAATACTTCAAATCATTTCTTAGGAGCTAGAAATTAATAACATGTTTCAAGTTTGATCTTATAAGGTAATAAATAAGACTAAATTATCTATTTACATTAAATTGAAAAAAAAAAAGGTGGAACATAATGATGAGGATAAAATAAAATAGATGATTACTTTTTAAAAAGAAAATGTATTTTCATTGACCTTTATAAGACAGATGTAAAAGACCCATAAAAAATAAAGCAAAAAAATCCATGAAAATTGAGGAGAAATGAAAGAATAAAATTTAATAAATGGAGCATAAAGGAATCAATTGCATGAGCTATTGAAGGAAGGTGATACATTTTTATATATCATCTACATATCCACCTGCAAGATAGATTAGTAGCATTAACTTTCATTACCTCTTAGTGGTTAGGAATGAAGTTTAAAAATAAAATTAATGGGCAAATATGTAGAGAAAATTCTAAGGAAAGAAGGGCATGAAATGAGATAGAGTTCAATTCACATTCTTAGGTGTAAGTAATTAATGAACACAATTATATCATGGGTCATATTTGTTTCTTGTCATTTTTCCTTTCTTGTTTTCATTACTTTCAATTTTTAAAAATATACATTGTTAATTGAAAAAAATAGGAAGCTTCTATTATAATTTTTATTTTTTGCATTTGATTTTTCCTATTTTTTTTGTTATTTTTAAGTTTAAATTTTTTATGTATCATCAATTAAAATACTCAATCTAGATATTATTTAAACTATTGTTTGGAGTTATAATAAGAAAATAAGCTATGTTGAGCAGTATAACTTAAACTAGTAGTGCCTAAAATTATATAACTACTAATCTACAGTTCAATATTTTAGTTCTCTAAGATCCACACCTTAATAAACTCGTAATATTTTTGAAACCTCATATAATCAAAGATAGAATAAATGAGCAATAAATATTTTCACTTTAGCTCAATAATTTGTAGATAGATGCTATGAAAATGAGGCTATTTGGGTAGATGTATTTGGGTGAAGTAAAACATGTATTAAATCCCTCGATGCATATCAATTGTAAGCCAAAATAATGTTTGACATGAAGGTCCTCAATAGGATTTTTAGGAAGGGTATCCTAATCTTGAATTTGAAGGAAGACAAATTAATGGCTACAAGAGACACCAAAATTAGTTCCACATGGAGTGATTCATAGATTATCACCAAATTGTATACAGGTAAAAACATTATTGTTCTTGGGCCTAAAAAAAATGACTCTAGTGCATAAAACTTTGTTGGTGAGTAATTAGATATGAAGGCACAAATTTCTTTAGTAATGGAAATATAATCATATGGAAAGGTCTCTTGGACTGATGTTATATTTGGTTTTGGTTTAAACAAAGAAAATTGGCTAAGTATGGTTGAGGAAAACTATCAATAGACGCATTATTTTGATTAGCGAGCTGAGAGTGGTAAGTTTTATTGTCCACAATTTTTTATATTAGTAGAATGGACTCTATATATGATGTTATTATATTTGTTTGAGGTAATATATTAGATAGTGTATTCTTTCTTTAAAGAATGTGAAGATAGGATTGCATCATAGAGTAAAAGATAAGAGACAGAGATCGGGCATTTTGGTCTAAAGAATTAAATTTCCTTAGCAATTCAATTACTTAGAAATATAAGGATGACATCCTAGGTGTTAACCCTTAGTTACAAGTTTTAATAATTGATTTTGAAGAAGTGTTACCAATTTCATCATTAAGGTAATCTAGTAAATATAATAGAAAGAGCATATAAAAAGGATAATTTCCTCATGCAAAGTATGATATTGGTATGGACATGATATGAGATATTTATGGATGATACTATGATTTTTTTGTTATCAATTGAGAACTATGGTTTCATGGGTAGAATCAAATACAAGATACAAAATTGGCTAATCAAATATTTCAGATATTAGTACAACTAGGTTTGGTATTATATCCATAACTTATTGTATAGATTATATATCATTGTAGAGAAGTGAGTTCTCATTGTAATATAAATATGTATAGGGTTGAGCTCTCTAACAAGGTCTAGTCCTCTCACAAGGAATAATGTAAATTAAATGTATTTAATGACTCCTAACCACATCAAAACTCCCAATTGAGAAATTTTAGCTTAGTATATTCTTGTGGGTATCATCTAGACTAGGGTTTTCTCTTGGAAATGGATTCCTAAAAAATAAATCATGGCATTACAAGATTATTAATATTTTTTGATTTTCTTTTCAATTTAATAATTTATGGATGCATATGGTTAAGTTTTGAAATACATAGTCAAGTAAAAATGTTGCACTATTGTTGCACACACTCCACCCCACACACATCCCCCCCTCCCCCAATATTTCCTATTTCTAACAATTGGTATTAGAGCTCAGTTACACATAAATAAATGTATAAGTTAAGGAAGGTCTTGATGGATATGGATGATTTGTAAGGCCACTTTAAAGAAATACTTGAATATCTAAACAAAGAAAATGAAGAAAAAGATAGATAAAAATTGAAACTAAAAGATGTTCAAGACTACATTAAGAAGCTCAAGGGTAAAATTGATATTTCAAGAAAAAGGAGAAAAGAGATAACATAATAGTTCAAGGAACCTAAATTTGATATGGTTGTAAAACCCAAGAAGGAAAATCAAGCACTTAGACATGAACTTGAAGTCATATCATTTTAGTTGTCTAAGGTAGCATAAGAAGAAAACTCTCAAAAGGAAAAACTTGATACAGATCTAAGAGATAAAACTCACGAATGTAAATATTTGAACAATTAGCTTGCAAAGGTTAAACTTGAACTTAATGATTCAAAGCTTAAATTCAAAGATAATATTCAAGTATATTTCTCAAGTTCTTTGTATTTAAGATTTGAATCATTAAGTTCAAATTTAACCTTTGCAAGCTAATTGCTCAAATATTTACATTCATGAGTTTTATACTAGAATAAATATGGACACATAAAGAAATATTGAAAATGTAATAAAGATGCTAAACTATTTGTACTAGATATTATTTCAATTGTTAGCTTTACTGACATAAATCACTTGAATTCAAAAAGACTTAATGCTAGCATGAATGTTGATGATACTACATTGGGGGAGTTTCCTAAGCATTAGAGAGTATTGTCATGTTTCATTCATGACTATGTTTGTCATTGATGTCAAGATAGTAGTAAGTCTATGAAGACTAGTAACGTAGTAGATAGAGATCTTAGTTGGATGAAGAATGTTTTGATTTTTTGGTGATGTGTGTTCAAGGACATGTTTAATATAGTGTCCTAATGTGAAGGTTCAATAAGTAGTACCTGAGTCCAAGATGTAAGGAAGATATGCCTAATTTATAGTAAGCAGCATAGAGATAAAGTACCTAAGAAGTTGTTTTTGATGTTTCTATTACATTGTCTAATAGAGATATAATCTAGACATATATGGTCAACAAGTGACATATGACACTCTGATGATGATGTTAGAAAATGTGTAAGTCCTGGTGTCACACGTGTGAGAAATTATATAGACTATGAGCCAAAAATACTATTATAATTATGAATTAATTAATTATCTTACTATAATTAATTGGGAAAGCCTCAATGCCAACTTAACCAATTATTTTGAAGATGTAATATAAAGGAAAGATGTTTTCCTTGCTGGTAAGCAGTGTTGTGATTATTTTATTGAGTGTGAAGTGTAAAATGGAGTAGAGTGTTTGGTGAATGTGAGTAGTTGATCCAAAGGATTATTGGATGTGAGATTTGTGATCTAGTTACAAGATCAAAAGGAGCAGAAGTCTAGTTGATAGGATGAAGAAAGAGAAAGGAGCAATACTATTCATTTCTATTATTCTACAAGGAATAATACAGAGATCATTTGGATAGTGGGTTCATTGGTCTTATCCTAAAGTTGTTTGAACAATGGGTCCATCTGTCTTCCACAACTCCTAATAGGGTTAGCACAACTCCTAATAGGGTTGGAATCTCTTAACAAGGATTAAAATTCTCCTAACAAGGACTAATATGTATTGAATGTTGTTATAGACTCCTAACACAGTCCATCCTCTAATAAGGAATATTTGTATTAGTACATCATCTTGTGGGTATCATCCCCACTAGGTTTTTCCCTTTGATCAAGGGTTTCCCTAATTAACATATTTGGTGTTATTGTATATAAGTATTGTATTGTAGTTTTTTATTACATTGCTCATATGGTTAATGTTTAACAAGGTTGATAATTGTGATATTAGTTGGATAATTGATTCACACCCCCCACCTTCTACCCCCCTCAATTATATTGGTGGACTATATATTCTAACAATTGGTATCAAAGATTTAGGTCCTTGAAGGAAAAGCTTAACAACTTTTGGAGATCAATGATGAATCTTTTTAGAAAGGATAGTCCTAGATTGGATGAGGCCAACTATGACATTTGGAAGGAGAAGACGAAGACTTATCTGCTATGTATGGGTATGGGTTATAGGCTTTTGACTAAAAGTGAAAAGAAAATTTTCAAAGAAGAGAAGATTGAAGAATGTAGTGAAGTAGAGAGAAATTTATTCATGTGCACTATGAGAGCTAGAGAAGCTTTACTATTAGCTTTTCCAAAGAATGAATATAGTCAGGTAAAGTCACTAAAAACTTCTCATAAGATTTGGACAACACTAGAATCTATTTTTGAAGGTGATATACATATAAAAAGAGTAATATTGTAGAGTTGGCTATGTGCATTTCAAGATGCTAACATGATGAAAGATGAATCTGTAAGAAGTTATATTGGTATGATATCAAAGATTGTTATAGGAATCAAGATGTCTAGTGGGGAAAAGAAAGAAGATGATATTGTGTAGAGGATCTTGAAGACTTTGACTCCACCATTTATGCAAGTAGCTCACATGATTCAACTACTTATACCCTATACTAATGTAGGAGCATCAAGTAGTGTAAGTGAAATTCTATATCACCTAAAAATATGCTCAATGTTAGTTTATGTCTAATGTTTTTTTATTTCTAGATACCCATTTGGGTCAAATAGAGATTCCAACTCTCATAGTTCCTCTATTGGATTTCTAGGTTAGAGTTTTTTTAGCACCTTGGGATATGTGCCAATGTAAAAAATAGGCTATTTTGTAATTGAACCATAATTATGGTAAGTTAGAGGGTGTAAGTTGGAGGGATGATTATACTTATAATTTAAAGCACTCTAGAAAAAGAATCAAGTCAAAAGGCTTTATAGTTTTAAGTTGCTTGGAGACCCCTTAAGAGCATTTCAAAGTCAGCTTTCAAGCACTAAATGGCCTATATAGGACCAAAAAATGGGGATGATAAAATCTGGTCCATCGGTCTATATAGCACTTGCAGAACTTTCCAAAAATGTAAATAGTTCATCAATCAGAGTCTTGGATCAAAAGTTATGCCTCTTGGAAGTTGGACTACCATTTCTACATTCTTCTAATTTTACACCAACTTCTAATGTCTTTTCTGGAACTTTCTATTTTTGATGTTGTATGCCAAATGGCATATTATAAAATGTATTCCTAACCCTGAACCTAATTCAGGTTACTTAAGAATATTTCTGGCATTGTAAATGTAGTTTTTAGTGGAGATTGGGAGAAGGTACTAGAGGAGGGTTTTTCTCCAAAATCAAAGAACATTGTAAGCCCTAGGGCAGATCATTGGGTCTATTTTCATTGTACTGAATTTCATAGCTCATCACTTTTGATAATGTAATAAATGTAGATTTTAGTGGAGTTTGGGAGAAGGTATTGGAGGAGGGTTTTCCTCCAAAATCAAACAACATTGTAAGCCCTAGGGCACATCATTGGGTCTATTTTCATTGTACTGAATGTAATAGCTTATCACTTTTGATAATAATATTCCCCTTTTCCTTTTGTGTTCATTTTGGTCTTGGATTGTGCCATAATCAAGTGGTATGAGAGCAGGTTTTCCTAACTGTGTAGACAGAGTGCCGACTGTGAGGCAGTTTGCACTAAGACTATGATTGTGGGATTTTATACAACAAGAAGATGCCTCTATGAAGAGAGTGTGATGGAAGGGCTTGATCTATTCCTCTTGAGGTTAGAGCCTCCAGAGACAAGTTTAGGGATTGCAAGATGAAATATGTAGAGGGATGAATATTGCCATAGGCGAAAAAAGTGAGGAGGAAAATGCAGAAGGAAATATTGGGTAGGAAGGGGAAGGAGATGAAAATGTCCTAAATAAGGTGGAGGAGAAGCGTTTTAGGGACATTTCCAAGATTAGAAAAATACCTAAAATTGAATTCGACATATTTTCAGTAAATCTAAACCTGGATGAGTTGATTGACTGGATCAATGAGCTAAAGGAATATTTTGAGTATGAGGATATCAGGGACCTTGATAGGGTTAAGTTTACAAAGGAAAAAATGAGAGGCCATGCCAAAATCTAGTGGGCAAGAGATTCAATTGGAAAGAAATAAAAAAGGAAAGGAGAAAATCACAAGATGAGATCACATGGTGGGAAAACTAAAGAACCGGTTCATTCTTGTTGATTACAAGCTTTATTTGTTCAAGAAGATGCAAGGGTTAAAGCAAGTAGAAAAAATTATCCAAGAGTATATAATGGAAATTTACTAAGTCCTTATTAGGGTAGGGCATGCGAAAAAAAACAAGGAGAAGGTTTCCTATTACCTTAATGGGTTAAGGAGTAGAATTTAGGAGTTAAGTCTGGTTAGAATGGATAACATTGGAGAGGCATACCAGTTTTCCTTGTGACTTGAGGATAAGATTAAAAAATAGTTTGATGGAAGGAAAAGAGGGTGTAATCAAGGAGGAAGGGGCAGTGGCAGGTCATTTGGAGGCTGAAATGAGAACAAAAAGAAAAATGAAGATGTCAATACTAGTCGAAACCAGAGGAATGAGGGTTTCAACTTTTCCCATGATAACAAATTTGGAGATCAAAGAGGAAAAGGTAGAGGATGCAGACAAGGTTCAGGAAGAGGATGCTTCCATGGTACCTATTTTCATTGCAATGAAGAACTTAATTATGCCTACAAATGCCCTCAACACCAAGGAAAGATAGATAGGAGAGTTGATGGTAAAGCAATGGTTGTTCATGTGAATGATGATGCACAGTCATCACATTTAGAAGATGCAAAAAGAGGAGAGGTTCTAGTAAATGAAAGGGTCTTACTAAGAAGTGAGACTGAGAAAAGGAGGAATTTATTTCATATTAGGTGCAAGTGTGAGGGTAAATATTGTGATGTGATTGTTGATGGTGGAAGCACTAACAACTTGGTGTTAGAGGAGATGGTCTCAAAGCTAAAGCTTAAGAGAGAGAAACACCCCCAATCCTATTAGATTTCTTGGGTACAGGATGATCATAAGGTCCTAGTTAGTGAGAAATGTTTGGTAAAGTACAAGATTGGGAGTTACCATGACAAGGCTCTCTGTGACATCATCCCAATAGATGTCTACCATTTATTGTTGGGAAGGTTGTGGCAGTTTGATAGGCATCTTATACATGATGGTCATGCAAACACATACTATCTGAGAAAGGATGGAGTTCACAACAAATTGAAGCCCTTGATAAAGGAGGGTGAAAAGGTATGTAGTAGTGCTAGGGTATGTATTATCGATGGAAGAAAATTTCTAGATGGCATGAAGCATCAAAATATGTATTATGCTTTAATTCCTAGAAAGGATAAGGAAGGTAGTAGTGAAGTTCCGCTTCAATTTTTAGGTCCATCAGGTGAGTATGGAGATGTCATATGAGATAATGTGCCAGAAGAGTTGCTACCAATACGGAAAATTTATCATTAAATAGATTTAGTCCCTGGAGCTAGTTTTCCTAAAAAGGCTACTCAAGGGATGACTCCTACTGAGACTAAGGAGCTAAATAGACAAGTTTAGGAGCCATTGAGGAAATGTTTAATTCAAGAGAGCTTGATTCCATGTGCAATACCTATAGTGTTGGCACTAAAGAAGCATGGAGAGTGGAGAATGTGTAGAAAATCTCAGGTTATAAATAAAATAACCATCAAGTACTAATTTTCTTTGCCAAGGATTGATGATCTTATGAACTACTTGAATGGAGCTCAGTACTTCACAAAGATAGATCTAAAGAGTGGCTATCCCCAAATATGGATACAAGAGGGAGATGAGTGGAAGACTATACTCAAGACCAAGGAGGGTCTATATGAGTGGTTAGGAATTCCCTTTGGACTAACTAATGTACCAAGCACCTTCATGCGGCTTATGAACGAGGTACTAAAGAAATTTTTGGGAAATTTTGTTATTGTCTATCTAGATGATATTTTGATTTTTAGTGATTCTTTGCATGAACATTTATTGCACATTCATAGTGTCCTTGAAAGGTTGAGGGAAGAAAAATTGTTGATTAATTTGAAGAAGTGTAGGTTTGTCAAAAGAGACAGTCTATTTGGGGTTTTTTATATCAGCTAAAGATCTCAAAATGGACCTAGAGAAGGTGAAGGTCATCTTGAAGTGGTCAACTCCAAGGTCTACCACTAAGGTGAGGTCATTCCATGGATTGGCTAGTTATTATAGGAAATTCATTAAGAATTTCAGTAGTATATGTGCACCCCTAATTGAAAAAATGAGGGGAGATAAAAAAGAGTTCAAGTAGACTATAAGAGCTGCAAGGAGTTTTGAATTGTTGAAGAAGAAGGTGAAAAAGAAACCTACGTTGGCACTTCTTGATTTTGAAAAAGTGTTCTAGGTGGATTGCAATGCCAGTGGTAGTGCTATTGGGGCTATGTTGAGCCAAGAAGGTAAACCTATTACCTATTTTAGTGAAAAATTTAATGATGTAAAGAAGATGTATTCTATTTATGATCAGGAGTTCTATACAATAGTTCAAGCCTTAAAGAAATGGAGGCATTATTTGTTTCCAAGAGGATCTTTTTTGTACATTGATCACCAGGCATTGCAATACATAAATAGCCAAGCTAAATTGAATGAAACAAAGCTATACATTTGTATTGAGACATAGAAGTGGAAGGTCTAATAGGGTTGTAGATGCATTGAGTAGGATATAGTTGTTGCTGACAATAATGCAGGTTGAAGTGGTTGGGTTTAATGAACTCAAGAATCTATACCCTGAGGATCTTGACTTTGTAGGAGCTTAGAAGGCTTGTAAAGAACCTGTTACTCTAGACAAGACTAGGTGGCTAGATTACATGATTTAGGATGGTATGTTGTTCAAGGGAAGTCAATTATGTATTCCAAGGAGTTCCATGAGGGAGAATTTGATCAAATAGAAGCACAATGGATGGATGGTAGGACACTTTGGTCGAGATAAGACCATTTCTATTATTAGAGAACATTATTTTTTGCCTCAATTATCTCAAGATGTGAATAAGTTTATGTAGAGTTTTCAAGTATGTCAAATAGCCAAAAGATTTAGTCACAATACTGGACTCTATTAGTCATTGCATGTTCCATCGAAGCCTTGGGAGGAAATAAGTATGCATTTTGTTCTTGGATTTCCAAGGACACAAAGGGGAAATGACTCCATATTTGTGGTGGTTTATAGGTTTTCCAAGATGACACATTTCATTTCATGCCACAAGACTCATGATGTAGTGCATATTGTAGATTAGTTTTTCAGAGAGGTGGTAAGGCTACACGGTCTCCCAAAAAGTATTGTTTCTAATAGAGATACTAATTTTTTTGGGTATTTCAAGAGGACTTTGTGGAAAAATTTGAAGATAGAATTGAAGTTCAATTTTACACATCATCTATAAACTAATGGACAAATAGAAGTAGTACTAGAAGTTTGGTAAATTTGTTGAAGTGTTTAGTAGGAGATAAGCCCAAGGGATGGGATTTGATTCTACAACAAGTAGAATTTTCTTACAATAATTCTGTGAATAGGAGTACTGGTAGATCACTATTCCAAATTGTGTATGGGAGTAGTCAAAGGATTACACCGGATCTAAGGAAGATGGAGCAAGGGGAGAGGACAATTGTTGAGGTAGAAGACTTTGGTAAACATGTCAAGAACCTACATGAGGAGATACATGCACATATTACTAAGATGAACCTATAGTATAAGGCTAGAGAAGATCAAAAGAGGAGACGTAAGGAGTTCAAAGTTAGGGATCTAGTTATGGTATGCTTGAGGAAGGAACAATTTCTAGTGGGTACCTAGAACAAGCTGAAGATGAAGAAATTTGGCCCTTGCAAAAATTTGAAGAAACATTACTTAGGAAATGTATATGAGGTGAAGTTGCCAGATGGGATTCACATTTCTCCTATTTTCTATATTAAAAACTTAATAGAATATCATGATGATGGTTTAGATGAGGAGTTGATGCTAGAGCCATGTCCAATTCCTACTTCTAAAAAGGAAGAGATTGAAGAAATTCTAGATAATCGTGTGGGCTAGAGTACGAGAAATGGGTAGTACAAAGAATACCTAGTGAAGTGGAAAGGATGACAAGTAGAAGATTCAACTTGGATATCCACATTGAAGGTTTTCCATTTGGGTTTTCCTCTACCAGCTATAAAGTGATACAATCACTTTTCAATCTACCCTGGGTGTCTAATGCAGAAGCATCTAGTGGTGTAAGGGTAATCCTGTATCACCCAAAATATGCTTAGTGATAGTTTTTGTTTAATGTGTTTTTATTTCTGGATACCCATTTATGTCAAATAGAGATTCCAACTCTCATAGTTCCACTATTGGTTTTTTGGGTTAGCATTTTTTAGCACCTTGGGATATGTGCCAATGCAAAAATAGGTTATTTTGTAATTGAAATATAATTATGATGAGTTAGAGGGTGTAAGTTGGAGAGATGATTGTAGACGCTCAAAAATGGTTTGCATCTATGACTTCATCACTTCTTCATACTAATTTGTCCCATTTTCTCATTCTACTAACTTTGATCTTTTGGCCAAATTGATCATATTTCGTCATTTGTATCCCCTTTCACATCAATTTCATATCAACTCGAAATCATATCAAATCAACTCAAAATCACCCAAAATCAACTCAAAATCACCCCAAATCAACTTGGAATCACTCGAAATTAGTCCTAGCCAACCCAAAACATATCAAACATCCCAAATAAATCATCATTTATCTGCTCCTAGGCATTGTTGTGGCTTTTAGTGCCTTGGAAACCTATCAACTTATCAATCTTGTCAATCTGACCTTAGTACTATCATGGCTCTCAGTACTAGGTCAAAATATCATTCATGTCATTCAATCTTTGACGTTGTTAAGGCTTTCAATGTCAGATCATGGCATCATCAACCATTTTCATAATATTGATAGTGTCTGTTAGTGTTATTATGATGAAAACTTATCAATCAATTTCAATCTTGTAGCATTTACAATGTCGGTTAAATGTTACATATCAATTAATTCATGTCATGTGTCCTTGGCATGTTATCAATTTTGATCTATCAATTAATTTGACCATGGCTTTGGTCTACCTTTTCATCATCTTATTCGATATCCATCATCATCACATTTTCATCAAAGGATACGGTCGCATTCATTTAATCGATATGGCCAATCATCTACTAATTTTCTCTATAGGATTAAATAACCCATAATTTAATTCTATTATTCGCACTAATTATTCTTCCTGATTATCATCCTCAATTAATTAATTTTATTAATTAATTGATTCATTATCTGCAAACCATGGAAATTTACAATTTCCTAAGTTCTATTTTCCATCATTAATTCCATTTTCTACTAATTCTTATTTTGTGGAATAAAAGGATTTTTAATTCAAATATTCCATAAAATATTTCATCATCATGACACTTGGATGTGACACCTCGTGGATTCTCCTTTGACACTTGGCTGAGATTTGTCATTATCAAATATTCTTATCTCTTACGCATGTCCCTATTTGGCTTATTCGTCATAGATTCTTGGCTTTAAGTGGGTTGAGGAATCTTATGATGCATCATAGATTCTCTTCCAAATTTGACTCTCATGGGTCATAGAATCTTACTTTTGGCATATTCTATCATATGCATCATAGGAATTATTATTACCTCTTACGCATGTCCCTATTTGGCTTATTCGTCATAGATTCTTGGCTTTAAGTGGGTTGAGGAATCTTATGACGTATCATAGATTCTCTTCCAAATTTGACTCTCGTGTGTCATAGAATCTTACTTTTGGCATATTCTATCATATGTGTCATATAAATTATTATTACCTCTTATGCATTTCCCTATTTGGCTTATTCATCATAGATTCTTGGCTTTAAGTGGGTTGAGGAATCTTATGATGCGTCATAGATTCTCTTCCAAATTTGACTTGCATGTGTCATAAAATCTCAAAATTGGCATATTCTGTCATATGCATCATAGGAATCTCTTGCCACATTGCATATCTGTGGGTGACAAATCCAATGCCCTCACTTTGAGTGAAAATTATAAAATGGACACTCTTTCTCTCATTTTGGGTCCTTGAGTCTCTTGGATCTAGAAGGCTGAAGTCTTGAGTCTCTAATTTGCATTTTGCATTCTCTCTCTCACATTAAATCATACTTCAAGTATTCTCATTTCATTATCACTATCATAGGCTTTTGCTTCAATTTTGTGTGCACTATAAGCAACTTTGGAGGTACAATCATTTGGAGAAGAAAGAAGGACATGGGAGGTACAAACAAAAAAGGGAGTTTTTGATTATGTTTGCTTTCTTTTGTTTAGTTTGGCTTTCATGGTAGACTAGTGGGTGCTAACACATGATTATTGAGTTTTGTGATTTTCTCATAGTGTGTTATGCATTTAACCCATTTTTCTGGTCCTACATTTGGTGAACCCGACGTGAACATGCATATCTAACTTGGGTTTTCTTGTTTTGTGCTTGTAGGTGCAAGGAAGGAGCTCACTTGGAAGGGTGTAATGACTATCTACTCATCTTTTTCGCACCTAGATCTGTACTATCAGAGCACACCTAGGGTCATAGTAAGCACATGCACCAATCTAAATTTGCATTTCAAGATCCTATCACTCTCTAGGACATAGATTAGGTGATTTTGTGTTACTGATGGTCTATTTGCAGCATGTGGCAATCGTGGGATGAAGACATGATCATAAACTACTAATGCTTTGTTTATAGGATGTTGTCGAAGACTTTTTGTGTCTTTCAAAACTATGTGTGTGGATTTCCTAGATTAGATAACATTTCATTTGGTGCTTAAAAAGAACCTTTTTCTTTTCTGCCTGGTGTGTCTATGATGTTAGATCCCTAGGAGTTGCATTAGATGTATCCTCTCCCCTCGCCATTCGTGGATCTTGGGTGTAAGAGAAATCCGTGTAACTTCTATAGGAGGCCTGCCTTGGACCAAGATACTCGATATTGGGCATGCCAGGGGACGACCTCAAAGCGGTAATGGGCCAAAGCTAGGTCAATGTTCCAGACGCTATATAAAACTCAATTACAGTGAAAGCTGTGTTGGCGGTATTGCTGCGTGATAGCTCTCCTCTTGTACCCTTGTGGTGCGTCAAACCCCGATTCTCGGGGCTGGGAGACCTTCTGCAAAAGTTTATCATTAACTTGCCGAATGGAATGCCCTTACTAAAAACCATGTTTTAGTGGCCAAAATCCTTTCTATCCATTGGCTCAAGGGGTCACCCATGCTCGTGAAGACATCCTACATTCTCGTGGTCCTTAGTAGAGGCAACAGTCCCTTGGGAAGTCATGCCTCTTGGGAAGCCGATCTTGGTAGCCCCAAGAAGTGAGTGTGCTGTAAGGGGGAGCCTATGGTGCCAAGATCCTAGGTTGTCTGCTCTGGATAAGCATGACTGAACTTTGGCTCAAGTAGGAATTTAGTGGATATAGTCCTAAAAGCCTAGGTTGTGGTGGGTTTGTTAACTTTTACAATAGCTATTCTTTTCTTAATGTGTCTTGCGTGTGTGTAAAACATAATCAAGATAAAATCCAAACTTTTAAATTTACACCTTGGATATCATTTGAACTTGTCAAAACCTCACACATTGCCAAAACATTTCAACCATTATCAAACTTTGCAAACATTGATTCAACACACTCGAACCTTGGAAAACATGGCAACTTGTGCTCTTAAAATGTAGATCTCACACTTACATAGATTTCACTTGCATTCACCCTAGTCCAGGCTTCATTCTTACATCATATAGACTTCATATTGCACCTTTTAGTCCTCATTACTTTTCATATTGCATCCATTTAGGTTCAGTTTTACTTTCCTTAGTTTTTGCATTCCCATCTCAAAATCAACACTTTGCATTCACCACCTTGCATCTTTACATACCTATTCATCATCTTGACCACTTTATCCATCATTATGGGTGTCCCAATCATCATTTTGAGCATCCAAACTGGCCCTAACACTATCCTCTACCATTTACCTCTCTATGACATCCCGCTTAGCATCACCATCATTTTGAGTCCTCAAAACATCATTTTGAACCCCCAAAACCTTTGAATTTAGTCAAAAATCTAAACAAAGTATGAGTCTTAGAGTATCTCCTAGTGTTGATGGATAATGGATCTTGACTAGTCTTTTTATCTTTTCTTATCATTTTCTTGGGTCAAAATATTTCTATGGCTTGATAGATTTGACCTTGTCATCTTTTATCAATTTGGTCTTTTCATCTTTTATCAATTTTTGGTCAAGATCCAAAGTCCTTTATCACAAGGTTAAACTCCTAGACAAAATACTTTCTAAAAGGTTTTATCTAAGTTCAAAACTTTCCATATACCCTTTTCATAGCATAATTATATCCCTAGCATCCCCAAACATCATTTTTAATTACCCTACTGGTATATCCCCTTCATATTGCATTGATCAAATTCCTTAGTATCATTTTCACTACCAAACCCTATCAAATTGTCCATCAACTAAATTGCCTTCTTGAGCATTTACCCTCATTTTTCATGTCCCAAACGTCGTTGTGAACCCTAGAACATCATCCTTTACATGATACACCTTGCATACATCAAACTTTAGTACCCTTAACAAGTCCGAAACATAACCCTAATTGTCATTTTGCATACCTTAGAGTCATTTTCATCCCCTCTAGTCAAACTTCAAAACATCACCTTGCATTTTGAATTTGCATAATATCCCTAGGACATTTTCACTTTGCACATCAAAACCATAATTCATTTAGCATTTTTGCACATTGCATAACATTCCTAAACAATTAAAAATCCCAAAAACACTCATATCTTGCATACCCACCACTCTTTGCACTCTTAGGTATCATGCCAACACTTACTAGGAGACAAGCAGCTCAGAGACCAGAGGAACTATATCAACCTTTGTTTTCTAAGGCACAAGCACAACCAAAACCTCATCCAAGACAAAGAAATAGCAAGAAAATCCAACAAACCTTTGACGAAGACCAAATCGAGGCATCACAACCATTACTATCAGACCCTTTGAATATGTATTCGCAAGATCCTCATAATCAAGCTATGGCACAACAAACCTTGAACAATGCACCTATCATGGGATTTTCTCCAAACACTTTCCCCACACATGGGATGGTTCAATGGAGTCCTAACTTTTAACCTATATTCGTGCCAATGCCACCAGGAGAAGGAAGTGTACCAACCTCACCTGAAGATGAACAATCACATTCATTTGAATTCAGCCAACCTAACACATCAAACATACAACAAGGTATTGTACACCTAAGTGATGACTCTGACACTGATTATGGCATCATTGATGAAGAAATGGCTAGAGCATGTCAAGACAAAAGTTTTCGCAAGAACTTCAAACGTTTGGCAGCACAAGAAATTGTCAAATTTAATCCAAACTTGGAAGGTCCTAGGTCCAAAAATCAAACCAACACAACAATTGAAAATAATCAACCCATGATAAATTTGGACTTAGACAAGGGAAAACAACCTTTGGAGTTTTTAAACACAATAATGGCACCTATAAGGTCCCATCAAGGACCAACAATTGAAGCCCTCCAAAGTACATTTGAACACATCAATGTTAACCCCTTGTTTGATGAAATAGCACCAATCCCTAAACACCCCAAAAGGACATTAAGACTTGATTTTAGTCACATGATGCAACAAAAAGATGCACCTAAAGGGACCCATGGTCTAGGGATGCCATACATACCTCCTTTGGAGGCAAATCAACAAAGTACACCTTTGCTTCTAACTTTACCTCGTGCTACAACATCGAACACTATGGAGCCTCTCATAAATACAACATGTGAAACATCAAGTGCCACCATCCCTATAGATGCACAAAGGAAAAGTCTTATTGACATTATGCCCATTCCTAATAGGGACACATCTCATAGTCAAGTCAATATGATGTCGCAATCAGGAACACCTAAAACACAAAGGTACCAAAACAACAATACAAACATGACGTTCAATTCTCAAGGACTTAGTCAACCCCCACAACAACAACAACCTACAATGGTACAAGGACTCAAAACTTCCAAGGCACAACCAAGTCTACATCCACTTGACACACATCCCACATATCAACAACAACATCAAACGCAACAACAACAACCACAAGCGGGGCAAACATCCAACATTCCTAACATGCAATCCCATGTGGACCCAATTGACTTACACACAATTTATCAACAAAAATTTCAGCAGCAATTCCAACAACAACAAATGATGTTTGCTAAACAAAAAGAGCAACTCAAGCAACAATTGGAATACCAAAGATGCCATGAGAAACAAATCGCGTACCAGCAACATTTGTTACAACAACAACATGTGCCACAACAACCTCAACAAATACCTCTACAACAACAAGCACGCACATGGTCTCACATACAACCAATAGAAGTATCCCAACAAAAACCACAACACACGGCACAACAACAACACATGGTGCAACAATCACAGTCAATCCCACAACAAGTGCCACATCAAATACCACAACAATTTCCCCGACAATAGGGACCTTTCTATCTTCGAGGTGCCAACATACCTCCACCACCTAATGACACTTCATCAGACTCATCAGACACAGAAATGTCAGAACCAAGTAGACATAGTTCTCAGCACAGAAAATGGTCAACTCATAGACACAAAAGACTTGAAGGAAAGACCATCATGCAAAACCCCAATGAAGAACTTTTACAACAATTCAAAAAAATTTCCAAACAAGTTGAGGCATTGGGAGTCCAAAAGAAACAGGTTCTATATACAGAAAGGGACCTACATCCTAACCCATTTGATAAAAGGTTGTATATGCCTCCATTCCCAAAACACTTTGAAGCTCCAAGGTTTGAAAAATACTGAGGAAAAGGCAACCCTATTGACCAAATCAGAGAATTTTGTGCTTCATGTACTGGACTCAGTGATGAACCCACTTACCTTATGATATTGTTCCCTCATTCTCTATGGGGGGTCCGCACTTGAATGGTACTCCAAACTTCTTGGTAATATCAAATCTTGGTCACAGCTAGCAGACAAGTTTATCTCCCACTTTTCTTTTAACATTACAAATGAGGTGACACTTTCTAATTTGTGCTCAACTAAACAAAAGATGGGAGAATCATTCATCACATTCTTATTGCGTTGGAGAAGCTTAGTTAGTCAATGCTCACTAGACATTCCTGAAGAACAACAAGTAAACCAGTGCATTGAAAACTTAGTCCCAGACTTAATGTATGAACTCAAAATCAAGAGTCCAAGCACCATTTCTAAACTATTGAAAAAAGGAGCTAGTATTGAAGATGATCTTATCCGTAAGGGAATCCTCAAGATAAACAAAGAAAACACAAACACCAACTCATCTAATGACAAGACAAATTTTTTCTCCAAAAACAAGAATGTGACTAATGATGGCATTGTGGACACCCACACAATTAGCACAACACGACCTCAAATGACTTTGAAAGGTGCAAACCCCACAAATTCACAAACTCCTAATCAAACAACACCTCAACAACAGAAAATTGAGACTTCCACATAAGACAAAAGACGTCCTAGAACCAAAGATAGGAAATTCACACCATTGGGAATACCTCTTGAAACTGCATTACAACAGTTACTAAGTAATAACTTCCTACAATTACCCCCAAAAAAAGATGAACCAGTAACTAAACTAGATTGGTGGGATGACAAAAAGTATTGTGATTACCATCGCACCAAAGGACACAAGACTTCATCATGCTTCCAATTGAAACATGCAATACAAGACCTTATTGATGATGGTGTAATCACAATTGATCCATCACTGTTAGCATCCAACTTTGATCAGACTATTTTCAAAGATCCTTTGGGTAATCATGACAAAGAGAAACCCTCAAGTTCAAACTCAAACTCACAAGGTAATGTGAATTACACATGTACCGGCTATGACTACACCATCAATTGTTTTAATGAGTCTAACTTTCGCATATCCACATTCATATTAAAGGCTGAAAGCCCTCGTTGTGTTGTCACTACACACCATAGCAAGATCACCTTACCTGGAGCCCCAGCTAGACCTACTACTTCTACTAGACCTACACCCCCATCTAGACCTACTGCTCCTACTTCAGCTGATTATAGCCTTGTTGAACAACTCGGCAAAACCCCTGCACAAATATTCATTTTGGACCTCCTATGTGCATCCCCCAACACCATAAGATCTTGGAGCAAGCCCTTAAAGAGTCAGTAGTCCCAGATAACATTGATGTTTCCCAGTTCCAAGCCATGGTTGGGAACCTATCTGCATCACAACATATCACCTTTTCACCCCACTATATTCCTAATGACAAACCTAACCATAATGATCCCCTTTATCTCAAAGTCTTCATCCATAATGCCAAAGTCAGATGTGTCTTAATAGATGGAGGAGCAGGACTGAACATCTGTACTCTTAAGGTTGTCAACAATTTGGGTTATTCAAAAGATGATGTAGATCCCTCTTGAAGAATCACAATAAAAGCTTATGATGATGGTGAATGCTTCTCCAAGGGCATCATCACATTACCTATCAGAGTTGGTCCAGCTATCGAAGATACATTGTTCCATGTCCTAGATATAGAAATGAATTGCAACATGATACTAGGATGCCCTTGGCTTCATGCTATGAAAGTAGTCCCTTCTACATATCATCAATGTTTGAAGTTTTCCTATAACAATGTAGAGGTTACCATCCCTGGTGATCCAAATCCTTTCCAGTTTTGTGCTAATCTAAGAGATGCTACTGCATACCAAATCCCAACAAACAATAAAGCACAACCCACAAATTCCTCTAAGTATGTGGATGCTGATATACTGCTCAGTAAAGCCAAGGAAAAGATGAAGATTGAAGACAATGGGTGTGGAGAGTACTTTATGTCTCAAGTCTCTCACATTAGGGAGTCACCACTTTCTCCCATTAGTACAAAGAATGATACTTCTATCAATGAGAATACATCCATATGTATTGAGAAAGCAAAAGTAGAATGAGAACCCACTTTGATATCTCCTAACAAGTATGGACTTGGGTTTACTATCATGCAAAAACAAGGCTATGATGGCTATAGTGGTCTTGGATCTCAAAAACAAGTAATCATTAAACCTATCACTACAGAAGGCTAACCTCCTAGTTTGGGGCTTGGATTTAAACCATTATGAATAGGTCCTCCTAGTATCATGATACCTACATGTAAGACTATGGATGTTTCAAATGATGAAAAGGCATCTAAGGATATCCCACTTGAAACCAACAATCCCCTAGCCTCTAAGCATAACCCCAATGACCCAGTTGAATCAATTATCCATATATCTACCTTCAACCAAAGCCCATTCAACATTGATGATGACGTCTCCTCAAGTTATCCTGAACCTTTGGATTGGGACCAACGTGGACCACCAATTTTTGATCAATTCGACGATGATGACACTCTTACAATAGAATTTGAAGGCATTATGACTAAAGATCATAAAGAAGTAGTTTCTCCTAAAGAGAACACATTGGCATATTTTGGGGAGCCAACTCCACTTTCTAGTTACAAAGCAAAAGGAGAAAAAGATAGCAAGCATAGGTCTCTTGGTGAAAATCAAAAGGCACCATTAGACTATAAAAAATCAAAAGCTAAGCAGCTCTCAATGATACAAAATGAAAAATATGATGCCATGAATATCAGTGTTCTAGTGTTCAACATACCACAAAGTCTTTCAGAGCTCTCTCAATTAGCGTTCATGTGGAAGGTCATTGGTCTCAAACCTCCCAACCCTCCCTTATATCCCTTTGTTTATCCCCAAATCCAGCTACCTAATTTGTTCAATAACAAAAATCAATCCTTTATCCAACAAGCCTTTGCATATGTCATCATCAACAATATCCCACATGACATTTCTATTGACCCATTTATCCTTAGATGCCTTGATTCGCAAGAGATAGACATTGTCTTACATACGGTACACAATGGTATCTCTCGAGGCCTTTCTAGTAGTTTGATTTTAGCTACAAACTCAGAACAAATCCTCCATAGTTATGGTCAGTCATGGATCCAGAGCTCATCAGCTAGCAGCACCAACAACAGATATCTTCTTAGCATTGGTCAGTGACATTCTTGATTCCATCTAAAAGTCCTGAAAAAATATCAAAAAAATAGTAAAAAGTCATGAAAAAAGAAAAAAAAAAAAGTGAAAAAAAAGTGAAAAAAGTCATGAAAAAATGGATGCCTTGATGAAAACCTGGCAAACAAGCGTCTTGGCACAAAAATTTGAGTCAAGAGAAAAATTTCGTCCAAAAGTGAAAACCTGGCAAACAGGCGCTTTGGGCAAGTACCATGGTGAAAACCTGGCAAACAGGCGCCATGTGTAATCAGTTATTGCTCCTCCATCTATTAGGATTCCATCTGGTCTTTTCCCCCTCCATCATTCCTTTATCATATCCTTCATATTGCACGACATCCTTTGTCCCTTATCATGGCTCACGAACTGGTTAATGTCCTTTGTTACCTTGCTTAAGCATTTGGTGTCTACACACACACTCTGTCATTGGCCTCTATACATAATTTGCGTCTTGTCTGGGGGCATATTACCTACATGGTGCGTAAGTTTGAATTTGAACTAAGGGCATACCCCTAAGTGCTTTTTATCCATTGAATCTATCGCATAACAAATTGGAGCTAATACTTCTCTATGCTTATACGATCCTGAAAAAATCCCTAAAAATCATGAAATGTCCTAAAAAAAATCACTAAAAATCACATAATGTCCTCAAAAAATCACTAAAAATCACATAATGTCCTAAAAAAATCTAAACATTCAAATACGATCCTGAAAAAATCACTAAAAATCACATAATGTCCTAAAAAAAATCCTTAAAAATTAAAATATGCTCCTGAAAAAATCACTAAAAATCACATAATGTCTTGAAAAAAATCCTAAAAATTCAAATACTATCCTGAAAAAATCCCTAAAAATCATAAAATGTCCTGAAAAAAACCTAAAAATTGTAAAATGACCTGAAGAAATCAGTTACGCAAAAAAATCAAATATTCCCAAAAACCCTAAAAATCAAAACTCGTCAAAAATTTGCAATAAACCTTGTACATACTCACTATGGATAACCACCCCTTTTGCATAAACACTTGCACTTTGCAGACTGAAAATCAAAGCACTATGCTTCAATGCCAATCCCAATATCTGAGCAACATGAACCAACAATCAATCCAACATGTCACTATGAACCTGTCAACTGAATCACCAACCAGAACTATCACATTGTCAACATGTCGAACACTATCTACACACCTAAAACATTAACAAGAATGTAATAATGGGCAAGAATAGTTGTTGGTTCACGCTGTTTAGTGAGTGATTTATATTTGCCTTGTTTTTTTCTTTGATCATGTCCCTATGCTACTCGATGATATAAATTGATCTATGAGAGTGGCCAGGATGGTTCATGGTCATCTTTTTCCATTTTTGTCTATTACAATGTACCTTTGAGAGTCTGGGGCATGTACATATACCTTAGGAAGGACAAGGTCTTTCTTTGTTTGCATCGTGCTTGTTTACGCAAAAGGCTTGCATTTGCGCTCTGGCCCTTTATGCCATGATGCGTTGCATTCCATTTGCCATATCAAAATAAAGCTCTATTTAACATATAGTGCACTTTCTAGAAGCAAAAGTCTTTCCATCATGCTAACATCTCCTCATCTCATCTTTCTTCTTAATCTCATTCTCTATGACCATGATCTTGTCTTCTGAATCACCAAATCATCTTCATCTTGCATTCATGCATTCTTGCATCATCCTGCACTATCAATCAACTTTATGTGGCTTTCCACCTGGTTCAACCTCAATCTGACATTTGTCTCATCATCTTTGACCAAATACGACCATTTTTGATGATTTCTCTCATGTTATGACATCTTTCCATCATTTTGGGCATGCACGCATAGTTTCGGGTCATTCTGTCAGTTGCTATGGTTTTGTCTTCTTGTTGTCGATAAATTGACTTATCATATGCTTATCTTAGTCAATTTCTTGAGGGGGCACCCATATATATCATCCCTACTAGGGCATGTTGTGGCTTTCTCATCAATTATTCTTTGATACAACGCTCTAAATCACATTGTATCAAAGAGGGGAAAAATGTAGACGCTCAAAAATGGTTCGGATCTATGACTTCATCACTTCTTCATACTAATTTGTCCCATTTTCTCATTCTACTAACTTTGATCTTTTGGCCAGATTGATCATATTTCGTCATTTGTATCCCCTTTCACATCAATTTCATATCAACTCGAAATCATATCAAATCAACTCAGAATCACCCCAAATCAACTCGAAATCACCCTAAATCAACTTGGAATCACTCAAAATCAGTCCTAGTCAACCCAAAACATATCAAACATCCCAAATCAATCATCATTTATCCGCTCCTAGGCATTGCTGTGGCTTTCAGTGCCTTGGAAACCTATCAACTTATCAATCTTATCAATCTGACCTTAGTACTGTCATGGCTCTCAGTACTAGGTCAAAATATCATTCATGTCATTCAATCTTTGATGTTGTTGAGGCTTTCAATGTCAGATCATGGAATCATCAACCATTTTAATAATATTGACAGTGTCTGTCAGTGTTATTATGATCAAAACGTATCAATCAATTTTAATCCTGTAGCATTTACAATGTCGGTTAAATGTTACATATCAATTAATTCATGTCATGTGTCCTTCGCATGTTATCAATTTTGATCTATCAATTAATTTTTCCATGGCTTTGGTCTACCTTTTCATCATCTTATTCGATATCCATCATCATCACATTTTCATCAAAGGATACGATCGCATTCATTTAATCAATTTGGCCAATCATCTACTAATTTTCTCTATAGGATTAAATAACCCATAATTTATATCTATGATTCGCACTAATTATTCTTCCTAATTAACATCCTCAATTAATTAATTTTATTAATTAATTGATTCATTATCTGCAAACCATGGAAATTTACAATTTCCTAAGTTCTATTTTCTATCATTAATTCCATTTTCTACTAATTCTTATTTTGTGGAATAAAAGGATTTTTAATTCAAATATTCCATAAAATATTTCATCATCATGACACTTGGATGTGACACCTCATGGATTCTCCTTTGACACTTGGCTGAGATTTGTCATAATCAAATATTCTTATCTCTTATGCATGTCCCTATTTGGCTTATTCGTCATATATTCTTGGCTTTAAGTGGGTTGAGGAATCTTATGACGCATCATAGATTCTCTTCCAAATTTGACTCTCATGTGTCATAGAATCTTACTTTTGGCATATTCTATCATATGCGTCATAGGAATTATTATTACCTCTTACCCATGTCCCTATTTGGCTTATTCGTCATAGATTCTTGGCTTTAAGTGGGTTGAGGAATCTTATGACGCATCATAGATTCTCTTCCAAATTTGACTCTCGTGTGTCATAGAATCTTACTTTTGACATATTATGTCATATGTGTCATAGGAATTATTATTACCTCTTACACATGTCCCTATTTGGCTTATTCATCATAGATTCTTGGCTTTAAGTGGGTTGAGGAATCTTATGACGCGTCATAGATTCTCTTCCAAATTTGACTTGCATGTGTCATAGAATCTCAAAATTGGCATATTCTGTCATATGCATCATAGGAATCTCTTGCCACATTGCATATCTGTGGGTGACAAATCCAATGCCCTCACTTTGAGTGAAAATTATAAAATGGACACTCTTTCTCTCATTTTGGGTCCTTGAGTCTCTTGGATCTAGAAGGTTGAAGTCTTGAGTCTCTAATTTACATTTTGCATTCTCTCTCTCACATAAAATTACACTTCAAGTATTCTCATGGAATTATCACTATCATAGGCTTTTGCTTAAATTTTGTGTGCACTATAAGCAACTTTGGAGGTACAATCATTTGGAGAAGAAAGAAGGACATGGGAGCTACAAACAAAAGAGGGAGTTTTTGATTATGTTTGCTTTCTTTTGTTTAGTTTGGCTTTCATGGTAGACTAGTGGGTGCTAACACATGATTATTGAGTTTTTTGATTTTCTCATAGTGTGTTATGCATTTAACCCATTTTTCTGTTCCTACAATGATTATACTTATAATTTAAAGCACTCCAAAAAAAGAATCAGGTCAAAAGGCTTTATGGTTTGAAAGTTACTACAGTTTCAAGTTGCCTAGAGATCCCTTGAGAGCACTTCAAAGTCAGATTTGAGGCACTAAATGGCCTCATAAAAGCTCAAAAAATGGGGGACAAGAAAATATAGTCCATACGGATATAGATAACTTGGGGAGATTTCTATAAATGTAAATGGTTTGTCAATCAGAGTCCTAGATCAAAAGTTATGCCTTCTAGAAGTTGGACCACTATTTTTGGATTATTCTAATTTTAAACTACTTATGACTGTTTTCTAGAACCTTATGTTTTGGCGGTGGATTCAAAATTTCATATTCTAAATTGTATTCCTAACCCTAAACCTAATTCATGTTACTTAAGAACATTTCTAGCATTATAAATAAAGTTTTTGGTCAAGTTTGGGAGAAGGTACTAGAGGAGGGTTTTTCTCCAGAATTAGACAACACTGTAAGCCCTAGGGACCATCATTAGGTCTATTTTCATTGTACTGAATGTAATAATATATGACTTCTGATAATAATATTTCCCTTTTCCTTTTGTATTCTTTTTGGTCTTGGATTGTGCCCTCATCATGTACTAAGGAGTTTACCAGGGGAACATTGCTTAGCAAATTTGAAGTAGAAAAAGTAGGCTTGAGAAAATTAGGAGGACTAACAAGAGTGGAGAAAAATTTGAGTGCATTAAATTTTAAACCAATTCTTTATAAAAGTGCAAGTATGGATGGAGATTTTTCTAGTAGGAGAAAAACCAGAGTTGATGAAGACAAGAAGATTGAGGAAGGTATATCCCTTCTTTTGAGAAGAGAAAAAGATGGTAAGAATGTCTTTCAATGTTGGATTTTTAATGATTTTGTTCATTATGCATATAAATGTCCTAAAAGAAAGAAAAATTATAAGGGAAATTTTAATCCTAGAATACCTAGGAATTGTTTGTATGCTAATAAAGAAGAGGAATCTGATGAAAAATGTTAGAGTGAAAGTGATGATGAGTTAGGATTTGTAGCTATTAAGGAAGATGATCTTGATCAAGAAATTAGAGAGGAACTAGTTCTAGTTTCTCAATTTGAAAATAAATCTAATTGGATAATAGACAGTGGATGTTCGCATGACATGATTATTGATATGAATAAGTTTGTTGAATTTTAGGAACTATGATGGAGGTACTGTTAGAGTTCATAACAATATAACTTGTCACATTATAGGAATAGGATCCATTACTTTAGATGGAAAGACTAACATTGATGATGTTTACTTTGTTGATGGATTAAAGCATAATTTTTTGAATGTTGGACAAAGGGTATCAAATGTGATTCATAGAAAAGTCTTGCGCTATCAAGGATAAGATGGTAAGGTGATTGGAACTAGAACTAGGTCTAGAGGTAATGTATTTTAGTTGAATCCCACTGAAATGACATGTTTGGTTGCAAAAGTGGATAACCGTTGGTTATGGCATATAGGAGATTTTTTTCATATAAACTTTAATAATACTATAAAAATTAGTATCATGATTGTAGTTAGAGATTTTTCTAAGATAATAAAGCCTACTAATTTTGTTTGCAAAGAATATATTTTGGCTAAGCAAAAGAAGGTATCATTTTCCAGCAAGAAGTTCACAACCACAAAGAAGTTGGAAATTGTTCACACAGATCTGAGTGGTCCCTCTAGAACAAGAGGATTCTATGGTGAAAGGTATTTCATGATTTTTTTGATGATTTCACTAGAATGATGTGGGTAACATTTCTTAAAGAAAAGTCTGAAGCATTTCAGAAGTTTAAGATATTTAAGAATAGAGTTGAGACTAAATCTAATGTTAAGATAAAATGTTCGAGATTAGATAGAGGAGGATAATTCACCTCTAGAGAGTTTAAAATATTTTGTGAAGAGAATGGAATCAAGAGAGGGTTATCTTAACCTAGGACACTTGAATAGAATGAGATTACTGAAAGAAGAAACAGATCAATAGTAGAGGCAACAAGAGAAATGTTGTTTGTTAATGATGTTTCCAAGACATGTTGGAGAGAAGCAATCAATACAATAGTATACACTATGAACAAAGTACAGATAAGAAAAGGTATGAATAAGACACCTTATGAATTATGATTTGGTTATTCTCCATCAGTTAAGTATTTTAGAATATTTGGAAGCAAGTGTTACATTAAGAGAGATGATGATATTAGTAAGTTTGATCCAAGAAATGATGAAGGTATCTTTCTTGACTATTCATTGAAAAGAAAGGAATACATATATTTTAATCATAAAACTAAGACAATAGTTTAATGTGCAAATGTAAAGACTTGATTAAAATTTTGGAACAAAGGAAAAGATGTAGACTACAATTGAGATGAAGAAGAAGATAATACTTGAATTGTTAGATAGACTGTAGAAGTTTTTTCTGAGACTAACAATGATCTACAAAATGATGTGCAAATAGTTGAGAAAATAGGAGAACAAATATATGAATGAAGAGATGAGATAAGAGTTGAGTTGGAAACTCCTACCTCTAATAGAAATATGACAAAGAATCACTCTCTAGAGAAGATAATTGGAAGATAAAGGAGTGATGACAAGAAACAAAGTTAATTAAGAGATATGTTTGATTTCTCAAGTTGAACCTAAGAGTACAAACGATGCCTATAAACATGATTATTGGATTCAAGCAATGAAGCAAGAACTAGATCAAATTGTAAATAAAGAAACATGGGAATTAGTTCCTAAACCTAAAGACAAGACCTTTATAGGAGCTAAATCAATATTTAGAAACAAGATGAGTGAGAAAGGTGAAGTTGTAAGAAAGAAGGCTAGAATTGTGTGAAAAGGATATTCAGAACAAGAAGGAATAGACTATGAGGAGACATATGTCCTTGTAGAAAAAATGGAAGCAATATGAATTTTCTTGGCTTATGCAATGAATAAGAAGTTCAAAGTATATTAGATGGATGTTAAATCAGCTTACTTGAATGGAGAACTTGAGGAACAGGTTTACATTGAGAAGCCTGAAGGTTTCCCTCTGACAGAAGACAAAGATATGGTGTAAAAACTAAAGAAAGATCTATATTGTCTAAAGCAAGCACCTAGAACCTAGTATGCACAGTTGGACAACTATTTGGAAAAACTTGGATTTGCTAAAGTTATGGAAGATAGTGACTTATATTTGAAAGAAATTGAGAATGGTTTGTTGATAATAGTAATATTTGTTGATGACATAATTGGGTGAATGCACAAAGTTGGATCACAATTCCATGGATGTCAATTCCGCAGAATGAGACCTCTTCAAAAATGGGTACTCATTCTAAAAAATGGGCTCCCATATTAGGCTCATGTACCAAACTATAAATTTTAAAAAAAAGGCCACCCTCTTTTTAAAATATTGGCTACCCATTTTTATTTCAAAAAATAGGTACCCATTTTTGAAAAAATAAAAAATTGAATTTTTTAGAAATATGTACTCGTTTCTAAAAAAATTCAATTTTTTTAATTTTTGGGGGGATTTTAAATGTTTCTTTTAATTTTTTTAATTTTGAAAAAATAAAATATATAATTTTTTAGAAACAAGTACCCATTTTTTAAAAGTAAACAATGGGTACCCATTTTTCAAAAATCGCGTACCCATTTTTAACTTTTAAAAAATGGATACCCATGTCTAAAAAATTCAATTTTTTTATTTTAAGAGGGGATTTTAAATATCGCTTTTAATTTTTCAAAAGAGGCACCCATTTTTTGAATTTCAACTAATGGGTGCCCATTCCTTATAGCATGGGGTAGGATTTTTTTCCTACCTTGGACTTTTGTTCGGGATAGGCCTAGGGAGCCCAAGCCTATGCCTTGATCTCTTAAGATTTGGCTAAGGCATTGAACTAACAAATTCATGTGTTGCCATAATTTTTAGAGGGTATTCCCAATCAAATTTTTTTATGAAACAAAAACCCATTAGAGCTCTCACTGTTCTGATTGCAAAAATATAAATTTTACAGTATTATGATTTTATTTACTATTTTTGTATTAGTTTTTAATCAAAGGTGGTACATAAATGTAAAATAGTGAGATTGACTAAAACTTTAATAACTTTTTTATTTTATAATTTTTCTTAAATTAATTTATATGTAATTAATCTACATACAATTCTTTTGAAGTTGAAAAAAAATTTTATTAAAAAGTGAAATTTTGTTCAAATTATGGTGTTCACACATGAGAGGTTTTAAAATTTACTTTTATAGCCAATAAAAAATTAATAATAAAATAATTATTTAATGAAAAATTAAATAAATATATTATCATCAATCCTTGGTGTGTTAGATAACTTCTTTTAAAAGGATTTGCAAAAATTTATTTATTTGCGTCAAATTATGGTGTCCATACATGTGTGGTATGGTCCCGAAATAAACATTTTGAAAAAGTGGCTTTTAAATATCCATATCAAAAAAAGCTCTATCTTATGGCTACATAGATAAATTACATATTTAAAATGTAGATTCCAAACACTACAATTCTTATTTCAAATTTTTTTTTATATTCAATCTCTAAATGCATCAATTTTTGAAATCAATTGACAAGAAATTTTAAAAATAGGAAAAACACTTCCACTTTTTGCCCAAAAGTGAAACCCAACTTCTTGCACTTCCCAATATTTGGAGGTAATGAAGAAGTAAGTGATAAGTTTGTTGAAGAAATGAGGAATGAGGTTGAGATGAGCAAGATAGGAGAAATGAAGTTTTTCCTAGGGTTGCAAATAGTGCAAAATAGTGATGGTATTTTTATTTCACAAGCTAAGTACTTGAAAGATTTGTTGAAAAGGTTTTGATTCAAAAAGTTGTAATCTTGATGGTATACCTATGATAATTGGTCACAACTTATCTATCAAGGATGAGCCACCTAGAGTTAAGTAAAAGAAATACAAATTGATGATTGGAGGTTTGGAGTATCTGACTCACACTAGATCAAATATAGCAAATGTAGTTGTGATTGTAGCTAGATTTCAAGCTAATCCTAAGCTAATCCTAAGTAGTATCATTATGCAATAGTAAAAAGGATATTCATATGTTTGAAAGGAACATCTGATAATGGAATATGGTCTAACAAATTGAATGATTTCATTCTATGTTCATATATTGATGTGGATTGGGCATGTAGTGTGGATGATAGAAATAGCACTAATGGTGGAGAATTTTTTCTTGGAAGAAGATTGGTTTCTTGGTGAAGAAATAAACAAGATTGTATTTCACAAAGTATATATGAGGTAGAGTATGTAGTAGCAACAAATAATTGTAATCAAGTTATGTGGATGAAATAGATGTTGAAGGATATCATGATTGAGCTTATATAACTTGTTATTATATAGTGTGATAACACAAGTATAGTAAGTATGCCCAAGAATCTTCTATTGCTTTCTAGGACTAAACATATATCTATTAAGTATCATGTCTTAAGAGAGAAGGTAGCAAAAAAAGAGATTAGATTGAAATATGTGAGTGCTAAATATTAGATTGTAGATATCTTTACGAAGCCCTTACCTAAAGATACATTTGATTACTTGAGGGGTATGCTTGGGGTTATGCTCCTTCCTAATTCTAAGTGGATAATAAAAATATTGCATCAGTCTAGTAGTATAGAGCACTATTGATAGACTAGATTGAATGATGATGCTTCCTAAATGGGGGAGTATCTATTATGAGTTGACCCATAGAGGACTCTTTGTATCTAGTCTTGAATAGTGTCTTTAGACACTTGAGCTGGTTGAAGATTTAGAGAAGTAAATTGACATAATGAGGCTTTTGTCATTAATTTCAACGAGGGAGAATATGCATGAAAAAAATATCCTAAGTATGTATGGAGAGAAGAGTGCATGAAAATGTTTATAACTATTAGGGATATTTATAAAGATTCATGTAAGAAAGAAGGAGGAATATATCTATGGGGAGATATGCAGCATGAGGAATTCTAATGTATGGTGTGTTGTTTACTATGAACAACTATTGTCACTCCTAAGAAGATGTAGACTAGATAGATGTTCCAAAGGTTTTTAGATTTGATTGATGAAGAGGATTTGAGAAGATAAGAACAACAATTGGTTTTTCATTTATGTTGTCATCAATGTTAAAGGGGCAGATTGTTAGCATGAATGTTGATGATAATACATTGGGGGAGTATCCTAAGCATGAGAGAGTATTGACATGTTTCATTCATGACCATGTTTTCCATTGATGTCAACATAGAAATATGTCTATGAAGACTGGTAAAGTATCAAACAAAGATCTTTAATGTATGTAAAATTCTTTGATTGTATAGTGATGCGCATTCATGGACATGCTCAATAAAGTTTCCTGAAGTGAAGAAGATATGCCTAATTTATATAGAGTAGTACAAATACAAAGTACCTAAGAAGCAATTTCTAATATTTTTATTACATCATTTGATAGAGATATAATTTGGAGATGCATGGTCAACCAGTGACATGACAATTTGATGATGATGTAAGAGAATGCACAAGTCCTAGTATCATATGTGCGAGAAGTTGTATAGACTGTAAGTTAAGAGTGCTATTGCAATTATGAATTAATTAATTATCTTAGTATAATTAATTAGGAAAGCCTCAAGGCCAACTCAAGGAATTACTTTGAAGTTACAATATAAAGGAAAGATGTTTTTCTTGTTTGTAAGATATGTTGTGATCATTGTGTTGAGTGTGAAGTGTGAAAAGGAGTAGAGCATTTGGTGAATACTAGTAACAGAACCAAGGGATTATTGGACGAAAAATTTGTGATCTAGTTACACAATTAGGAGTAGAATTCTAGTTGATAGGATAGAGAAAGAGGGAGGAGGAGTACTATTCATTTCTATTATTCTACAAGGAATAATATAGAGATCATTTGGAAACTGGGTTCATTGGTCTTTCCCTAAAGTTGTTTGGATAGTGGTTCCATCTGTCTTCCACAACTCCTAAAAGGGTTGAAATCTCCTAACAGGGTACATCCTCTAACAATGAATATCTATATTAGTACATCATATTGTGGGTATCATCCCCACCAAGTTTTTCCCTCAAATTAACTATTTCCCTAGTTAACATATATGGTCTTATTGTGTATGATTATCTTGTTGTGGTTTCTTATTATATTTCTCACATCATTAAATTTTAATAAGGTTGATAATTGTGACATTAGTTGGGTAATTGATTCACCACACCCCCCCCCCCCCTCCTCTCGTTATATTGGTGGACTATATAGTATAACACTTAATTAGTGATATATTAGAAGAACAAATAAAATATCATTTATATGACTACAAAAAGACCTTTGGAAATTAAAAAATGTCATAACCAATGATGTCACATGTTGTAAATGTAATAAACATGGACACAACCAAAGATTGCAAATTACAAATAAATCACAATGGACAAAGGTATGGAAACTTTGTAATTACAATTGCAAAAACTTTGGAAACATAGCTAGATATTGCTTATCTAATGGATTTGTAAACAATATAATAACACTTGGTTATGATGGAAGAAGAACTAACTATATTAGTACAACTCGGTACGAGAATTTTGACAAGAATTTTTTTAAGGAAATACATGTTAGCATTGGTAAAGTGTGGAAAGAAAAAATGTAGATTGCTGCAATGAAAAAGGGAAAACAATGGTAAGCACTAAGCCCTCATCATCAACATAAATGGAAATCACTATGATATAGGGACCACTTTACTAGTAAATCATCAAACCTTGAAATCACATCACTAAGTTGTACGAGCTTAGTATGAGAGTTTTGAAGCATTACTAATCATAAAATTGTGTTTGAAATTTTTTATATGAAGTTATGGATGATTTCCATACCTCTAAGCATATATTGTTAATACACATCATCTTTTTTACTATGCCATAATAAATTAATAGAAGAAGAAATAGATAAAATAGGTTAAATTTCTTAATCCACCACCATTTGAGCTAATAGAGCTACCAAAAATCTTGATAAAAGTGATTGGAAGGATTTTTCAAATATATTCCAAAGACATTTGTGGAAGCCCTAGGTCAATCAATTTAAGATATTACATGACTTGTGAACTCTTAATTTGAATTACATTTTAGTTTTTCTAGAGTTGTGTAGACATGGAAAAGCCTCAAATCTATGATGTTAAGGTCAAAAAAATATATTAGTTTAGAAATCATTCCTTTTAAGTCTCAAAAAGATGACCCTAAGAGTGCATTATTGCAAACCCTAAAAGGTATACTATATGTTAAAGACATCAGAGCATGTGTTCACTATAATGTTGAGATAATAGGGAATGATGAAATTTGGAAAGATTCAAAATGGATTTACACAGAAGATAAAACCATTAATAATATCTTTTTCCATTTGGACCATTTGAGTATCCTACAATACATAACTATGAAGAATTTAATGAACCTAAATGTATCGAGATACATTTTAATAAGAAGAATTCATGACTTTTTTTTTCGGCTTGAAATAAACTAGTGATGATCACCAAAGAGTTGATACATTTAGTCATACGGTTAGATAATGTAGTTATAATTCCAATTTCAACAAAAATGGGAAAGAAAGAAGTTGAAACCAATATAGGAACCAAGTGGGATAAACATAATTTTGTATCTATAGGGGTAATCCAAACAACTTAGAAAATGGTTGCTGAGAAGGAACACTTTGACATATGTGAGATCTTGAGACAATAGTTATTTAAAAACCTTGGAAAGATTAAGCATGATAAGAAACAAAATTATAGGTTTGGATCACTAACTTTACACATATTCTTTCATATTATCCACTAGTATCCAAACATGCATCCTCATGCTTGGATAGATGATGTACTTACCATTGAATTAACTATTGAAAATTATTATATGAAATATAGAGGAGACATCACAAGTGATCTATTTGGTTTTTTTAAAGGATTCTAATATTTCTTAGGCTTTTTAAAGTGACTTTTTGGTGCAAAAATGACCACACTTGTAACAAGATCATCATTAGATTCCTAAGATTACATTTCCTCAATAGACTTAGGAGTATTTCTAGATTCACCATTCAAAAAATTATTTTCTCTATTATGTGCATAGAGATTAAACATATCACAATTGTAGATAAACTTGTATTTTTTATGAAGAGTATAAAGAAGAACATTCATATTATGTAACCAAATTCTATCCAAAAGAAGGTTTTAATTAAGAGGTGCAAGAATTAGGTGAATATGAGTATCCAAAATAACTTGAGATAATCTAATAGGTAAATTGATGATGCCTAATGTTTTCTTAAAAGTACTACCAAATTCATGTATAGGAACATTATCAAGTTGAGTAATTGAAATATCAGCTTTAATCACTTTGAAATGTGTGTACTTAAAACACTATGTTGGAAAGATTTAGGTATTGAGAGGGGAGATTGAATCTGTTGGTCTAAATTTTTGCATGATAAAATTCCTTTGTCCAGGTATAGAAAATTCAGATTGCATCCATTAATGGTGAGTAGGGTTTCTAACTAAGTCATCCTTTTGTTAGCCTTTGAAATTTTTTGTGGAAACCCTACATTTCATTCCACTCATAAATTTTCAGACGCAAAATATTTGAAAATCCAATTTGAGTGAATATTCTATTTTCTTTATATTTTTTGCACCCCTGAGTTACCTTTCCTCTCAGATTCCTCATAGTTCGATCTGAATAAATCTACCATTGTTGTTTCCTCACTATAAGAACTTGAGAATTTTTTATGTATAGCGAGGTAGCGAGTGCCAAAAAGTTATAAAATACGACCCCAAAATAAAGATACAGTGGTCAAAGATTTGTCTTCAGGCTGACTTTTTAGTCACGTACACCTTGTAAGTACTGTTCGAATAGGAAAAGGGACCTAGTGGAAGTAGTCAGAAGTTGGCATCGGAATGAGGGTCTTTTTGATGCCTCGCTACCTTGCTATTGAAAAAACTAAGCATCTCACCATTAGTGAAGTAGCAAGGTGACGTGAAATCAAAGACATGGTGGCCTCAAAAATTCTTGGTAACCATGGTCTGTCCAAGTAGCATGAAAAGCAATAACTACTATTGTTAGAAGAAGTTTGTAAGAGTGATGGAAATCGATGGGTCATTATATTTCATCACACAAAGTTTTATTAAAGTTTTCAGAGCTCACTACCTCACTATTGAAAAAATTTGACATCTCACCATTAGCAAAGTAATGAGGCAACGTGAAAAGAACATCCAGTGGGACCTGAAGTGACGCGTAAGTGTGACTAAGATTAAAAGAAAGGATTGGTTTGTGCTAGTTCTATAGATTTTCCTACGTCACCAGTGCCTTGGACCCACACCCCATTTAGAAATCACATAAGGGATCCTGATCATCAGATCAAACTAGAATCAATAGTCCTCACTACCTCGCTATGGAAAGTTGCACGTTGTTTAATCCATGCGACATAGCGAGTATGGGACCCACCACTCTTTAGGGTACTTGGTGTAATTTCTCCACCTTTGATTTAATCTCAAATCAACGACCATCACTATCTTGCCATGAAGAATTGCTCAGATGATACATATAGCGAGGTAGCAAATGAGGGCCCACCATTTTCCATCTGAGTAGTACAGTAATATATCATCCACACGATCAAAGATCAAATCGATGCCTGTCACTGCTTTTCTATGGCAAGGTGCTCATTCTTTATGTATAGTGAAGTAGCGACCTATTGACACATGTCCTCAATCACTAGTGGGTCTAGACAGAAGTGCCATCAAGGAAGGAGCTATGTACGTGGGTAGTTTTCATTGGATCGATTGGCCAACTTGTCAAGTGTGACACCAAGTTATTTTTCTCCATATCCCATGATTGTAGGATTTTTAAAGATCAACGACATTTAAATGTAGAAGGTGGTGCCACTCTATGTATTAATTAGACATGAAAGCTTTACATGTGAGGAAAAATAGAGTATAATACAAAAGATTTTATCAGTTTCACCTGACGCGAACAAAGATTTCAAGCTATTCCTGAGCAAAAACAATTACTAAAGAAAATTGTGCTGGAGTTTGAGAAGTTTGTGAAGCAGTTTGTTAGCAAAAAAAATTGCAGGAATATAGAGGAAAATGAGGATAGAATTCAAGTAAGTAATCCTATTGTAATCTCTGTAGGTGTTTCAGTTCTGTAAAGCATAATTAAAGATGCCTCCAAAGAAGGGATTTTTAGGTCAAGTAAATTACTTGTATAGAAATGTACATGATGACTTGCTTGAGTTTCTGCCTAAGTCTACTGTAGAGACAGTGCAAGTTAAAAAGTTGACGTCATTAAACCCTAGGTTGAGGATAGTTGATGGATTATATGATAAGGGTAATTGGGTCCAAGATGCTCAAACTTCACAAACTAGTTTAAATTTGTTCAAGAAATAGTTTGCAGAAAGGAAATTGTATGCCCCACATGCCAATATATGGAATTTTTACCTAGGAAAGCTAGTTGTTCCTAGTGTGTTTATGGATTATGACCTCCTTGAGGCCATAGCAAAAACTTATGATCAAGCCACTAGGGTAGTGAGAAGAGTAGATGGTGAAATTCTAATCAGCATCAGTCTAGAAGAGATTAAGGAAGTTTTCCATTTGGGACCTCTCACTAGGTATCATGTGCCCATTGATTTGATAGATTTAAAAAAGAATATATGTCAAAGAAGTATATAGTTAGACAAGGTGCACTGAAGGCCCACATTGACAGAATTGGAACCCTACCAACAATAACATCATCCTCTAAAGAAACTTTCAAGAAAGCATGCTTAATACCAAGGTAGTAGAGATATACAAGATCCTATGCAGAGTTTTTGGAGAGGGTGCAGAAGATTTTATCCTTGTGAGCTTCATGTATATGATCACTCAAATCTTCTCATTCAGTGTGGAAATAGTTTTTGATTTTGATTCTTACCTGGCTGATGAGATTCATAGTGGATTGGTGGGGATTGCTAAGGGCAAGGTGGAGAAGGTTTGGGGCCAATACTCCCTATTGATGCACATGCTTCTATTTAAGGGGGCTACATACTTTGGTAAAGAAATGGTTCTAAATAGAGAACAAGAGGGGGAAGCACTGCCAGTTCAATTATGGAGTGCAGATATGACTAGGGAAGTAGAAAATGCTAGTTTTGTTAGATTTGATGGGCACTTTGCCTCCAAACTAAGATGCCTCATATTGAGTGACAATCCCAAAATTCCTAAGGAACTAATGCACCTCATTAGGCCTATGGAAAAACCCCATAATCTAAAAGTTTCACATAATTGGGGAGATATTATCCCATATTCAGTTTCAACTATTATCAAAATTTATGGATTCAAGGGAACACCCCATGTACTACCTTACCAAGTGCCCTTAAAGTTAGGAGTAGCTAAATTCTTGTGGTAGTTGGGAGGAGTAGAAGAAGCCTTTTTGCACAAAAGAGGAATAGGATCAATTTTTCCCACTTGCACAGTAGCCCACTAGTTTGTAATAACCAAGGAAGGGTGGGTCTTCCTCTACAAATTTTTTGAACATTATAAAATGGTAGTATCTCACTCTCATTTTTGTGATGTAGAAGGTTTCTTTAATTCGGCCCTTAGACATAGGATCAAGCTTCATCCAGTTGAGCATGGATTCTATTTCCCTGAAAATGTAATAAGGAATGAGTACTCTCTACAGGAGCAAGAAACAAAGAAAGAAAAATGGAGAGTTTATTCAAAAGTTTTGGATTTTATTAATTTTTTTAACAAAGATTACAACCCTCTTAGTAATGCTGTAACTATTGCAGATAGAATAAATAAGCTTATGAGTACATTCCCCAAAATAATGGATGTAATGAATGAGAAGATGCAACATTTCATTGATTCTTTTCCTGATAAAGCTAGGGAAATAATGAGAAGCTTTGGCTTCACTCCCAATATAGGGGCAGGCCCACTAGTTGTGCAAAAGAGGTCAGGATATACTATCATTCAGGATCAAAGCCCCATTATGAATAAAGGAAAATAGATAGTTGAATCTACTAGTGTTGCTTTTGAAGAAAGGCCACCTGAACCTTCTCCTAAGAGAAGAAGGATAATAAGGGAAGAGAAATCACATCATGAAAGTTACTCACCTTCCCAAACCCCTATGAGAATTGAGGAGGACCAACTCACTGATGAGAAAATTGAACAAATTGGATCACAAGAGGGAGTTTTTGTTACACAGGCAGAGATTGACAAAGGGAACCCCAAGGAGCCTCTTGTGCCAAGTTTTGAGTTAACTATAGAATATTTTAGGGGAAGGGAATTAGAACCTATTTTGGAACAAGTCAATTAGAAATTCTTGTCTGATGACAATTTTGTAAAATCTAGGGCTTTCCATCAATTTTCTTGGAGGCCAAACATGCACATGTTTTAGGAAAGATGTAAAAATATGAAAGTAGAGCATCCAAAAATGGATGAAACCTCCATTTAGAATCAAATAAAGGAACCAATGATACAAGAGTTCTAGAATATAACCCCTAAAGAGAGGAGATAGATGGTAAAGGCTGCAAATATTTTATTATTGCCCAATTGGGACATTACTAATGCCTTGATTTTTAATTCCGTGTCAAATTATTTGGGATTGCAAGATCCAAATAAAAAGGAGTTCTTGGGAACTGCATTCAGTAATGACCAAGCTGCTCTTGTTATGTGGTCATTAAGAAGAGGATCTAGGGCTGCTCTATCATAGCCTAATGATTCAGGACTAATAAGGAGTATCATTGCGAGAAGAGTTGCTGATACCTCACATGTACAGGCAACCCACATGAATGTGGATTATTCTCAATTTTCCTTGGCTAATGCATAAAGGGAAGAAAAGGAGATGACTGAGCTATAGAGCAAGTATGAAATAGTGGTGGATGCCTACAATAAAGAGGTAAAAAAGAGAATTGAGCTTGAGAACAAGCTATTAGGAAAAGACACTAGGCCGAGAATAACATACCCTCACCCCCTAGTTGAACCCTTCAAATCCACCCCCCTCATAGAAATATTAGATACACCCCAAAGGCCACAGTACTACACTACTGAGGATTTTGAAGAAGAAAAAGGTAAACTATGGGCCTTACATGTAGAATTGGAGTCCACATATGAAGATAAACTAAGAAAAGCTCTCACATATTTGGGGGACAAAGTTGAATGGCCACTAATTCATGATCAGTTGGCCAGGGTGATCAGTATCTGGGAGGATTTGAAAGCCAATGATGAGGCTCTAAAGCCTATTGTGAATAAATGGGTAAGGAGGGAGAAAGCAATGACATTTTTTTGTTTCTCTATCATAAGGGCTTCTTATGATCAAATTGAAAAAACCTTTGACATTGTTTCTAATCTTGCTGATTTTGACAACAAAAGGATTCATTTATAGAGAATAATAATAGGCTACTTGAACAAGTACAAGAGCCAAAAATTTAGTTTTTTGTCTCATGCCCTAGATAAGAAGAATAATTTAAAAAACAAAGATGAATATGCAAAAGAACTTGATGATTTATTTTGTTTAAGAATGAATCAAGTCATAAATGAAATAGGGCATGCATGGTGGGCTACCACAATAGAAGAAATGGTGAAGGCCCAAATATTCTTTGATTCTTTAAAACAAGAATTTGTTGCTATTAACAATGAAGTTGAGTATGTGCTAAAAAGATAGAGGGATATTTTTCTATTCAATTGGCCAGATGACACACTTTTTGACAAGTGGATGGCAAAAATCGCTCTTGGTGAATAGTTTGATGAAGATGAAACTGATAGTGATGAGGTGCAGGATGAAGAGATCCAAATCATTGAAACTGTCACCACACAAGCCCATCTAGAAGAAGAAGACAAGAATAATTAGTCACCTTTAGTTGCAGGCCCAAGCCCACAAGATGCTGATATAACTGAACAAAAGACAAAGTTAGAAGTTACTCCCACCATATAGTGTAAAGAAAGTGAAAGCCCACAAGTGGAGATTAGTATGCCATCATCAAAAAAAGCTTCATCGTTGGCTAATTTGGCTATTGCATACAAAGAGGGATCAAAATAGTAGCCAACTCAACAGTGTTAAAATATGTGATAGAAGCTAACCCACCAAAAAGAATGTTTTGATTTGGACATCTTCTATTACCCACATTTTTGTCATTTTGTGATAGGTGTATGTAAATATTTCTTGTAAAGGACACCTGTCATTTTCTCTTAGCTTGAAGCTTGTTGCATCTCACACTATATAAGTGAGATTCTAGTGCTAGAGAAAAGGTCCGAATTCTATTTTTTCTAAGTGATATACTTAATCTTTTTCTGGTCCAATGTTTGGAGAAAGTTTATGATGTATTTTCTTTGTTAGTTCTTGAGAATACATGAATAATAGAATGATCTTTGTGTTTCTTCCTAAGGTCATTCTAGGTTTACTGTAAATGTATACAATTTTTAAAGAAAATGAATACAAATTATGAGCTATCCCCATATCAGTTCTTTCTAAATTTTGTCTCCTTTGGATTACTTGGATATCTATATATTGTATGAGTAAAGGCTTGTGCAATTGAATGCAATCTAGTTAGGTTGTATATCTGTTCATCATTGCTATTAGTTCAATGGATTAAGTAAAAGCTTTGATGAATTTGATAAGGTTACTATAGTAGTGGAAAGGATTTTTGAATGATGAATTCTGATAAGAATTACTGATATTATTTTTTGTAAGGCAAAAAATTAGATCTAAGGATTTGTAGTAGACTCTAAACCCCAATGGATTAGGCACTGGTCAAATTGATTCAGCTAGAAGAGAAATGTGTCATAAATGGTTTTCAAATGCAGAATTATAATTAATTTTATTTTTATTTCTTGAATATTTTCAAAGTTGGCCTATACTTGTTTGCATGGAATGTTTTAGCTTTGGTTAGCCACTATTGTTGAGAACACATGCAGACCTATAGAAGAATTTTGGCCAGATCTATTATATGGGATGCGTTTATCAAATTGTCATGAATTATGCATGTATTTGAGGATTTGAGATGAGAATCAAAATGAAACTAAAATATTCCTCATATAATATTTCCCAGTCTTGAATCATCCTTGGGTATACCTACCCTGGTTTTGTAGAGCCTAGAGAGTAGAAAACCACCCTTGGTTTTGTTGAAGTTGGGTCCAAATGGTTTGCACTTATAATTTTTGATAGGAATTGGCTAGTCCTTAGATTGTATGAGTGATATCATTATGGTATTGAGAATTTTGTTGCTTAGTAGTTTTTCTTGAACTACTTTTATTTCCTAGTAGAGTTGCCATTTTGTTGGAGTATATAGCCCCCTTAAATAGAAACATGCACATCAATAGGGAGTATTGGCCCCAAACCTTCTCCACCTTGCCCTTAGCAATCCCCACAAATCCACTGTGAATCTCATTAGCTAGGTAAGAAGCAAAATCAAAAATTATTTCCACACCAAATGAGGAGATTTGAGTGATCATAGACATGAAGCTCATAGGGATAAAATCTTCTTCACCTTCTCCAAAAACTCTGCACAAGATCCTGTATATCTCTATTGCCATAGCATTGAAGCATGCTTTCTTGAAAGGTTCTTTAGAGGATGATTTTAATTTTGGTAGGGTTCCAATTCTATCAATGTGGGCCTTTAGTGCACCTTGTCTAACTACATCCTTCTTTGACATATATTCTTTTTCTAAATCTATCAAATCAATTGGCACATGATACCTAGTGATAGGTCCCAAATGGAAAACTTCCCTAATCTCTTCTAGACTGATGGTGATTATAATTTCACCATCTACTCTTCTCACTACCCTAGTGGGTTGATCATAAATTTTTGCTATGGCCTCAAGGAGGTCATAATCCATAAACACACTAGGAACAACTAGCTTTCCTAGGTCAAAATTTCATATATTGGCATGTGGGGTATACAATTTCCTTTCTGCAAACCATTTCTTGAACAAATTTAAACCAGTTTGTGAGGTTTGAGCATCCTGGACCCAATTACCCTTATCATATAATCCATCAACTATCTTCAACTTAGGGTTTAATGAGGTCAACTTTTTAACTTGCACTGTCTCTATAGTAACTCAGGTAGCAACTCAAGCAAGTCATCATGTACATTTCTATCCAAGTAATTTACTTGACCTAAAAATCCCTTCTTCAAAGGCATCTTTGATTATGCTTTACAGAACTGAAACACCTACAGAGATTATAGTAGGATTACTTACTTGAATTATGACCTTGTTTTCCTCTGTATTCTTGCAAATTTTTTGACAAACAAACTACTTCACAAACTTGCCAAACTCCAGCACAATTTTCTTTAGTAATTACTTCTACTCAAGAATTGCTCAAAATATTTTTTCACGTAAGGTGAAAATGATAAAATCTTTTTTTATTATACTCTATTTTTCCTCACATGTGAAGCTTTCATGTCTAATGAATACATAGAGTGGCACCACCTTCTATGTTTAAATATATGCTGTCAATCTTTAAAAATCCTACGATCATGGGATATGGAGAAAAACAACTTGGTGTCACACTTGACAAGTTGGCCAATCAATCCAATGAAAATTGCCCACATACATAGCTCCTTCCTTGATGGCACTTCTGTCTGGACCCACTGGTGACTGAGGACATGTGTCAATAGGTCGATACTTTTCTATACATAAAGAACGAGTACCTTGCCATTGTAAAGTAGCAACAACCATTGATTTGATCTTGATCTTGTGGATGATATATTACTGTACTACTCAGATAGATAGTGGTGTGCCCTCATTCGCTACCTCACTATATGTATCATCCAAGTAACTCTTCATGGTGAGACAGCAACGATCGTTGATCTAAGATTAAATCAAAGGTGGAGAAATTGCACCAAGTATTCTAAAGAGTGGTGGGTCCCATCCTCGCTATGTCGCATGGATTAAACAACTTGAAACTTTCCATAGCAAGGTAGCAAGGACTGTTGATTCTAGTTTAATCTGAAAATTAGGATCCCTTATGTGATTTCTTAATAGGGCGTGGGTCTGGGGCATTGGTGACATAGGAAAATTTGCACAACTGGCACAGACCAAACCTTTCTTTTAATCTTAGTCACCCTTACACGTCACTTGAGGTCCCACTAGATGTTCTTTTCATGGTGCCTTGCTACTTCACTAACAGTGAGATGTCAAATTTTTCTGATAGCGAGGTAGCGAGATTTGACAACTTTAATAAAACTCGATGTCATGAAATATAATGACCCATCGAATCACCATTGCTCTTACTAACTACTTTTGACAATAGTAGTTATTGCTTGTCATGACACCAAGACAGACCATGGTTACCAAGAATTTTTGAGTGCACCATGTCTTTGATTTAACGGCACCTCGCTACTTCACTAATGGCAAGATGCTTAATTTTTTTGATAGCGAGGTAGTGAGGCATCAGAAAGACCCTCATTCTGGTGCAAACTTCTAACTACTTCCACTAGGTCCCTTTTCCTATTCTGACAGTACTTGTAAGGTGTACGTGACTAAAAAATTGGCTTGAAGACAAATCTTCGACCACCGTATCTTCATTTTGCGGTCCCATTTTATAACTTTTTGGCACTCTCTACCTCGCTATACATAAAAAGTGTTGAAGTTCTTATAGTGAGGAAATGACAATAGTAGATTTAATTAGATCGGATGGTGAGGAATTTGAGAGGAGAGGTAACTTGAGGGCACGAAAAATAAAAAGAAAATAGAATATTCACTCAAATTGATTTTTCAAATATTTTGCACCTAAAAATTTATGAATGGAATGAAATGTAGGGTTTTTACAAAAAAATTCAAAGGCCAAAAAAAGGATGACTTAGCTAGAAACCCTACTCACCATTAATGGATACAATCTGAATTTTCTATACCTGGACAAAGAAATTTTATCATGCAAAAATTCAAACCAACAGTGGCTCTATCTGGGGACATTGAATCCTCTAGATTCAAATGAAGTTTCATAATTTTTGGGAGAAGTAGACCACACATCTGAGCTTTAAAAGGACAACTTAGAGAGAAAAAACATAGAATAGAAGAATATACATGCATTGTACAAAAGAGACAAAGATTACAAAAAAATGTATAAGGAAACCTAGACTACTGTTCATGGAGAAAATAAGTATTTTTCAAGAAAAATACCTCTTCAAGAATTGTCCATGAACTGGCAGTTCAAGAATATTGTCTAATAAATCTTTGAGTACATAAGAATCCTCACCCCGAGTATTTTCGATTAGATAAGGGCATAACCAGATAGGATCAAATTTGCCATGTTTTCATTTATCTTCTATCCTAGCATTCCACATAAGGACCAAATCTCCACTTTCAAATTTCTTGCTCACTATCCTCTTATCATAGAGTGCTTTAACATGTATTTGCAACTTTTGGTTTCTGATTGATGCTTCTTTCCTGGTCTTAGTTATCCCAACAAGTTCATGCAATCTTTCTTGCATATCATCAATGATATCTTCATCATACATTTGAATGTAGTTATACAAACCTACCAGGTTGTTCTAGGGCATTCGGGCTTGAATTCCATACACCATATTAAATGGAGCTACATCAATGAATTTCTTCATAGTTACCTTGTCAGCCCATATTGCTAACTGTAACTTGGAATCCCATGCTTTCATGTTATCATCCAAGTTTCTCTTAATAACCTTTAATAGGCTCCTATTTGTGGATTCATCTTGTCCATTTCCTTGTGGATGATAAGGAGAAGATGGTGATCTTGTTATTCCATATTTATCACAAAATTTGATGAATTCTTCAGACTTGAAGCACATTGCATTATCTGTTACAATTTTCTAAGGACAACCAAATCTGGAAATAATATTATTCAATAGGAAATTGTTGACAAATTTACTTGTTGCATTTCTTGTGGGGATAGCCTCTACCCACTTTGTAAAGTAGTCAGTAGCCACTAGAATCCAAGAATAGCCAGTGCTAGACTTGGGGGAAGTCTCTCCTATGAAATCCATACCCCATTGTTGAAAGGGTGCTTGGACCTCGACTGGATTCAATGGAGTATTACCTTAGAACTTCAATTTTCCAACAAACCTCTGACAAGGGTCACATTTTCTAATCATAATTTGAGCATCCTTGAAAAGAGAGGGCCATCGAAATCCAGCCCTCATGAGTTTATGTGTAGTAGTCTTGGCCATATAGTGTCCTCCACACACTCCAGCATGCATTTCATTTAAGACCTCTTTTTCCTTTTCTTGATCAATACACTTCAGCAACACTCCCTCAAAATTTCTCCACCACAAACTAACTTGGACAATTATGTATCTGATGGCTTGTAATTTAGTACTCCTCTTTTCATTTTCAAGAAAATGGGGAGGAGCTTCCATGTGTTGCAGGTAATATATAATATTATTGTACCAATCACAATGATCCATGTCACATAAGTCAGATCGAAGGTCATCAACTACCACATTTATTGGATTGGCATCCAAATTAGATTCACCCATGAGTTTAGCCAAACCTTGACCTCTTAGCAACTTAGTTATCAGTATTTCAATATTGAATTCTTTGATCCTGTTGATCCATCTACACCTTCTACCTAATACTTCCTATTGAGAGAATATGTCCTTCATAGTTGCACTCAGTACAAAGGAAATGACAATAGCACCTACTAGGTAGCATCTAAAAGCCTTTATAGCCTTCACTAAAGCATATACCTATTTTTCATTTATCTCATATTTCAATTCAACAGGCTACAATGAGTTACTAAAAAAAATAATGGGTTTTTCATATCCTTCTTCATTTTTTTGCAACAAGACTTTGGCTACAATGTGAAAGGATGCAAAAGAAAAAATATGCATAGGCCTTTTGTAATATGGAGTTCTCAGTACTGGGGCATTTTTTATTATAGTTTTAATATCCTAGAATTCTTGTTAAGGCTCACCATTCCAATCTATAGTAGCTCCCTTCTTGAGCATCTTTGAGATAGGTCTACTAATTTCAGCAAAATTGGTAACAAGCCTTCTAAGAAAATTAACTTGGCCAAAGAAGGATTAAATTCCTTTTACATTCTTTGGCTTGGGGACTTTATCAATAGCTACTACTCTCTCAAGATCTATTTTCACCTCATCTTTAGACACTATATGTCCTAGTAATTTGCCTTTTGTCACCCCAAATGTACATTTCTTGGGGTTCAAGGATACTCCATATTCCAGAGCTTTGATAAAAAAATTCTCCAAATGCCTGCAGTGATCCTTAGCCTTCTTAGAATATGCTATAAGATCATCCTGGTATACAACCATAAATTTGTCAATATAATCATGAAATGTCACATTCATAGCTCTTTGGAAAGTAGCTCCTGCATTAATCAAGCCAAAAGGCATCCTTACATATACATAGGTCCCTCATGGGGTTGTGAAGGCTATCTTGAATTGTTCATTTTCCTTTACCAGAACTTGATTGTACCTTGAGAAACCATCTATCATGGACATTAATTCAAAACCAGTTACTTGTTGCAACATGGCTTCTATATTTGGTAATCCATAATTATCCTTCAAGGATGCAATGTTCAAATTATTGAAATCCACACATAATCTTGTGTCTCCATTTTTCTTTCTAATAGGTACCAAATTTGAAACCTAGGTGGAATGTCTAATTGGTTTGATTATCCCCCCATCCCTTAGTTTCATCAACTCTTCTTGCATTTTGGGAGCTAGGGTAGGATTTACTAGCCTTTGTTTCTATTTGAAAGGTTTAATATTATCTTTTAGTGGTATGAAATGTTGGAACAAATCTTCCCTATAAGCCTTAAGGTCATCATATGACCATGCAAAAAAATGTCTATACTTCCTAAGCAAGTCAATTAATAGTTTTTTGATTTTAGCAGGCAGATTTTGGCCAATATAAGACTTTTTTGGAGCCTTATCAGTACCAAGGTTTATCTCTTCTAATTCCTGAGGCTTAGGTTCCTTAACTCCTGGTTTTACTCTATCCTGATTATAAAAAATACTTTCCAAAACCACTAACCCCTTAGGCATCTTGTTGGTTTTCAACCGCATAATCTCCTGGCCAAAAATGGTTTCCTTACCATTTATCATTTCAATTAAATCACTGCAATCCATTTCTTGACCATGGTACTTGTCTTCATTTTAAAAAAAACTTATAATTTCTTTGTCATCTTCAAAGACTTGCCAATTTTCAATGTTATCAGGTATAGAAGGTCTATTTTGTACCTCAAATTGAGAGATTCTTGCAAATTATATCTCCTTAGGTTTGATTGCTACATTTGCTAGTAAATCTTCCATTTTATTTTGAGTCCTATCTCTCCATGAGATACCAAATGCATCAAAAGATTCTATCTGGTCCCAAACAACATTTCTATACTGCTTTAACCTCCTATTCTTGGATGCATAGGTTCCTTTTATCTAGGAGATAACTAGTTCAAAATCACCTATGACATGCAATTTCTTGATTCCATGATGTGTAGCAGCTTTCAATCCTAGCAACAAGGCTTCATACTCTACTATATTATTTGTGCAAGAAAACTTTAAAGTGAATGAGTATCTGAAAGTATTTTTCTCAGGGGAAACAAAAACTACCCCTACCCCTGCACCCTCTTTAAAACTTGCCCCATCAAAAAACATTGTCCATAATACTAGTGAGTTCGTACAAGACTCAACTTCATGTTCAATTATGGTAGGTAAATTCTCAACTTCTTGAATAATCAATTCAGCTTTGAAAGCATTGACACCAATGTCCAAGAAACAAGTGGAGTCTTTGTCAATTTCTTCCCCTAAAATGTGACTGACCCTAGGCTCTTTGTTTACCTTGAAAACTTTATCTCCAATATGAAAAGTTGCATAAGTGAAATCACATTGCAAGCTTCCCCCCATAGAAACATTCCATTTTCTGGAGAGTAATATTCCATAGTGTGGAGGTATATCCACTACAAGGACAGACATGGTTAACTCTACTTTAGGATATGCAGCTAATTTGAATGGTAAAGCATTTATGGTGCCTATGACTGGGACTTCCCTAGCATCCATTCCTATGCATCTACCCTGCTTGGTGTCCACTTTCAACCCTAAGGTTTCCATTACTTTGAAAGGCATTATGGTGTTAGAAGCTCCTGAGTCTATCATACAATTTTTTATGGTCTTCCATTTTATGATCAAATTGAGGAACAATGGGTCAATATCTTCTATAAAGGCCACTGAGGAATCATCTAAAAACATTTGGAGAATCTGAGATACAATACCACTATCCTCTACTACTAATGGGGTTTGTGGGATAATAGTTTGTTCTACAATAGTATTATTATTTCCTATCCCTCCCAACCATGATAAAGCCTTACTTTTATGTTCTTCAATTCTAAGAAGTTAAGAGAAAGGTACTTTTACAGTTATTTGGGACAACGTGGATATCATATCAATAGGTTCAACAATAGTGGGTTTTATAAGAATACCTAGAGTTGAAGTCTTTTGAACAATAGGCACCATTGTTTTCTTGATAGTATCAGATCCTAACTTCTTTCCTTGCACAATTGGTTTTTTTGTTTCATTTGTTTGAAATTGAACCTTATTTTTTGGTTCCCACTTCTTAACCTTGTTGTCTTTGATCTTAGGCACATCTATATTGATCTTTTTACTTTCATCATTGATCTTATGGATAATGTCTTTGATGAATACACTGAATGGATTTCCTGCATCATTATTCACTATTCTATTTCTCAAATTTTAGTTACTATGGACTTGGGAAATCATTTCTATTATGATTCTGTCAATCTCCTCTTTGGACAACATTCTTAAGCTTGTGTGACCTGCATCAAAAGATATAACACATCTTATTTTCATCATAACCTTCATCATCTGATAGCACCTGTAATTGATAAGCAATTCTTTGACTGACCAGTAATATCATTTTCAGATTCTTCAGAATCATAATCTATAAAGTCGTCACACATGCTTACCATATTGCAACTTATGTCATCATGACTTTTCTCTTCATTTTCTTCTTCAATTTGCACACCTTGATCCAAGGCAAATGACTGAGCAATAACACAATAATCAGAAGAATGAGGTGATTGACATACAATGCACCATGGTACATCATCATTCATATTTATAGTGTTCCTTTGCAGGGGATTTGGGGTACCTTTATCCTTCACATTTTCTGTTTGGTTAGGAACTGGCTTATGATCTTTCCAATGGGTGGTGTAAGGGTAATTTTGCATTCTAGGTTGCCTATTGAAATTGTTGTTTTTCATAGGGGTTTTCTCAGCAACATTTTTCTTATTGAAATTGGTGGGATTCATCTTCTTCAGCAATTCCAACACCTGGCCTATTGTAGGTTCTTCTAGCTTTTTTCCTATAGGAGTTTTATCACCCTCCCTTTTGTTATTTTTCTTAGGATTAAAAAGCTTTGGATCATCCCTCCTACCTAGTTTTCTAGATGCCTTCCTATGATTCTCTATATTTACTAAAACTTTATAGGCATCCCTTAAAGCTTTGGGATCCTTATCCCTCAATTGATAAGCCATTTTTCTATCAAAAACATTGAAATATGTTATGAGATAGACATCCTCATTCAACCTCATAACTTGAAATAGTATGTACATACCTTTCTAGAATCTTACATTGAAGTCAAATGTGGACTCATTTGGGTTTTTCTTGATGTTATTGAATTCATTTAACATGAATCTTGCACTAGTTTTGTCTCTATATTGCTCCTTAAATAATTTCTCCAAGTCACTCCATGAGGTGATACTGTCATCAAGTAGCCTCCTGAACCAATCCCTTGCATCCTCAATTAGTGAATGCACAAACAATTTCATTACCATATCTTCATGTTCAACTTCATAATCATTTAACATATCAATGAAAATTATCAAATTTTATTCACCAGTAACAACATTATTCCGAAAAAACTTAACCACTTTGTCTCTTAAATCAAATGATATGGGATGTGGAGCACCAGGGATACCAACAAATGATATTTGTCTATACTTTTCCAAGTATATAGGTTTCTTCTAAAAACTAGGAACATTTGAGGTACTTGCTATGTTAGCTTGGTTTAGAGGAGCAGCTTGGGATTGTTGAGGTTGGACAAAGGGGACTTGGGTGCTAATAGTGGATGATGAGGTAGGGGCAGATTGGGATATTCCCTAAGTTGAGATTATTGGACCACAAGCTAGTGCAGGAGTTGCAGATGGGATAGACAAATTTGGCCATGAAGCCAATGCAGAATTAGATTTTACGAATTGGATTTTTCTCCTAGTTTTCATGGCTTGAGCTTCATTCTCAACCTTCTCAAGTTCTTTTGCAAGATCTTCCTTCTCCTTTCTAGCTTTTCCTAGGTCTAGATCTAACTTTGACATGGGAGGGTTTACAGATTTGCTTGGTAGAGCTTGAGGTTCATTTATTTTGATTCCTATGGATTTTCCTTTCCCTTTATCTGTAGCTCTCACAGTGGGTTTTACAGTGTCCACTTGAATAGGTTTATAGGCTTGGACTTGAGCAATAACTGGTTCTTACCTTTGATTCAAGAATTTTTCTTATTCTTGAACTTTAGCTCTTAGATTGTCTACATCTCCAAATACATCAACATGGAGAGTTGTGGTATTTTCTTCTAACTTTTTATTCTGCTCCTTCAAGGTAGCCATCCTTCTCAGTAGAACATCCCTTTCTATTGTGGCATCCAACATGGATTGCTCCTTCTCCTTTTCAAGACAAATACATTTAGCTTCTTCTTCAGCAATCCATTTCTTCAAAACTCCTATCTCAGATTGCACTTCTTTAGGGTTTGGAGAAGTAGCCTCTGAATCAATAGGATTGTCCAGATCTATAAGATTGGGCTCCATGTATCGGGCTACTCTGGGATTAAAAGGATCATCAAATGAACTCCTAAATCCTAGCCTATGGTTCATATATACTATGAGATATAGCCTTGATGAAGCAATTCCTATTGTGGACACATCTTTGTCCTAAAAAACTCTCTCATCTAGTAATGGGGTACTAAAAATACCTCCTAAGAGTCTTGTAGTTTCTAATTTAGAACTGAGTGAAGAAGACTCTCTCCCTAATACTGGTTGATACTGGGAATTGATAGATACACTACCTTTGGGTTTCCAGGTGGGATTTGGATCTATCCTTTTCTTATTTTGGTTCTTCCTACCACCTTGAGGTAAATTAGTATACATTGTTACATCAGGATTGGCTCTCATGTGAGCTCTTGTGTTCTTTCTCTTGTCAACCATATTCATCTTTTGTTAAAATAAGCACTAGCTTCAAAACCTTGACTGAATCACCACCCTATTCTTGGAAAAATACATAATGACAATTATTCCTGACTCAAAGGAAACAACACACAAATAGAAATAGAAATATTTGACACAGATAGACCAATCACTGAGATCATAAGACTGCAACTCTTGCTTGTTAGATAAGACACTTGGATGGGCTAGATATGTCAGTGTGTCACTATGGTACTTGGGCTATTCTCTCTTTAAATTCTCAAGGTTTGTCACTAAAATATTCCATTATAACCATGGGCAAAACTTAGATAACCTAACACACATGTACACAACAAGACCAAAGAAATTGTAGTACTTTTCACAGATGTGTTGGACAACTCCCCAGTAGAATCACCATTTTGTTGGAGTTCAAGAAAAACTACTAAGAAATAAAATGCTCATTTCCAAAAAATAATCCTCATATAGTATTTTCCAGTCTTGAATCATCCCTAGGTATACCTACCCTAGTTTTGCAAAACCTAGAGAGTAGAAAACCACCCTTGGTTTTTTTGAAGTTGGGTCCAAATGGTTTGCACTTACAATTGTTGATAGGAATTGGCTAGTCCTTAGATTATATGAGTGATATCATTTTGGTATTGAGCATTTTGTTACTTCGTAGTTTTTCTTGAACTCCAACAAAATCATTTCTATAAAGTTATTTTCTAATTCAACCTTTCAGCATTCAAACCCATGAACTAATTAACTTAATTGATATGGAATATTGACTAAGCTATTACTTAGATATAAAGATTTCAAAGTAATCAAAATATAATATGAACACACATAACTCATAACTCAATATTTTGGTCTTGCGGAAAACCCTTGGTGAGAGGGGAAATTATGGTGGGGATCTGATACCCACAACTCATCACTTCAATAATAAGATTACCTATTTAAGAGCTTACAACGTTGTCACCTTTTAAGTGATTCACTATGTTAGGAGTGATTGATACCCTATTTAAAGTATCTATCTAGTCCTAATACACACTACTATGTTAAGAGATTTTATTCCACAAGTATACAATGTTTTCCTTTTTAGAGGATTTACAAATAGTATCATTAAAAAGACCTTCAATCCTATTAATAACTACCCAATTAAGGGATTTAAAATTTTTTTACTAAACTCTTAAGTATCAAAAAAAAAATTTATGATTGATGATTTGTTCCTCCAAAAGAGTTTTAGACCCTTTAAGATCTTCCTCTATGCTATAACTACTTTTCACTGTGATCGCTCCTCAATTTCTGAACTCTTAATAACTCTCTACTCATTTTTTGGCATCTTCTAATACCTTTACTTTATCTCTATTTATCCTTTCTTTTCTTTCACCATGCATGATTTCTTAACCTAATTACGGTTTTATGTTATCTTCTCAAATCTTCCATAATATGTTTTGACTTTAGTTTAGATCCATCTAATCTTCTATATCATTCTTGAGAAAACTAAATTTTGTTTCCATTCAATTAGCTTCCTTGAATTCATCACCAAGATATTTACATAAATCTCTATAAATTGTTTCCTCTAATTATTTGATCCATATGCTACATTGAACATCATCTATCCAACTTCAATGAATCTCTCTCCTTGACAATCACACATCTGATTTACCAAAATTGTTCCTTTGTTTACATATTTATCTTATTTACTATTTTATAATAATTCTAGCTCTTTCATAATGCTACTTGCTCCTTTTTTATAGTGCTAGCTAACTACTCTACCGATGGTGTTCTCCTTGTGATCTTTATCAATATTTTCTTCTATTCTTTAATAAAACTTATCTATTTACTTGTTATCTTAACTTGTTTACTTGTTGGCTCAGCTCCTCAATAGTGATCTTTACACTTCATTATTTTCTAGCAATGACAAAAATGTTCCAAAATATTCATCAATAGCCAATAAATAATTTTTTAAATCCAAAATCACCCTTTTTGCATTGATGGCATAAATCTCTAAAGGTGGAGAATTTTGATCATCTTTGGCCAATTACTCATTTTCAATATTCTCCTTAATCTAGTATCCTCCTCTCATGTAGGTGTTTCCCATAACTACAAAATTTGAATATATTTGTATACTTCTCCCCCTTTCCCTATAATATTAAAAAATTGGATACAATCATACCCATTTTGGTAGAAATGCCAAATATTATAGGAAAACATTATGTCTATCAGGGTACTCACCTATTCATATCCTATCAAAAGAATTGTATACATAACCTAAGTGTTATGCATCAAAAGTTGACTCCTTGAGTCTATTCAAGGAATTGATGTTTTTGATTAGGTAAAATAGGTTTTACACAGATCCTAAAACCCAAAGTTTTATAGCAAAAAGAGTGAGATGAAATAGACTAAACAAACAAAAAACTACCACAAAAGGCTAGAGAGAAAAGAAGGCCCAAAGCCAAAGTACAAAGGCTAGAGACAGAAAAGAAAAGCCAAGCAAACAGGCTAGTGGCCATCTATTTCCATAGCCTATAGGGTTTTTGTAGCATCATTGTCCTTCTGACTGGTCACGCCCTCCTGAATCCTAGCAGGAGTGTTCATCTAGTTCCCTTGATTCACCTGGTCACTAGCCTCTTTCTGAAATTCATCCTGGTTGAATCCTTGCTCTGTGTTCTACTCTGCATCCCTTTCAAGGCTAGTTTTAGTCAAATAGTCCCCCAAATTGACAATATTCTCATTCAAGGTGTGAAGGGTGTCCACTATCTGTTTGGTGATTATTTGGTGGATAGAATCCAGCCTTTGGACCTTCTGCTCAAGCTGGTTGAGTCTGTCATCCTGATGGTCTCTGGAGACCTGGCCTCTATCTTTCTCCTGGCTACCCACCTAGTCCTTGCTTCCTTTGGCTTCCTAGTCCTTGTTAGAATCTTGGTTGTTGGGCTGGTCGCTCTTGTCCTTCAGAGCCTCAATTTCCTAAAAAAGCCACTTGATGGAATGAAAGTTGTCAATCAGGTTGTTCTTTGCATTGTTCAGGAAGTTGAAGCCAATTTCTCGTACATTGTCAGAGATAACCAGAAGAGTTGGCTCAATGAGCTCGTCTTAATGGGTACTTTTTTCAAGGTCCTCTAGCACCTAGATTTTAGCAGGTTCTCTAACAATACCCAAATTGATCTTGTCCCCATAGAAGTTCCTCTAGGCCCTCCTCTTGTTCTTTCTGATTACCTCCCCCCCTTTTTTAACCATGATTTTAATCATCTCCTCCGGGGGTGAAATGGGAACCTGAAATGTCCCTTTACTGATTTTTTATGATATTTCAAGCATCAAATCAAATCTTTAAAATCAAATAATCAATATTTCAAAGATCCACCAATTTCTCAATAAACCCCAAATCGGGTATGCTAGAAATAGTGCCAAAAGCTTCACAGCTTCACCTATTATTAATAAATTTGAAAGTAGAAATTTTTATAGAAATTTGAGCAGCATAAAAGCCTATAAAATTACATTTCTATATCTGTATAACATGCACACAATAGCTCCCAAACGGAGGACAAAAACAATGCTTATCGGGCTCCCGAAAATAGCACAAAATAGCCCAGAATCACCACAAAAACTTAATAATCTATCACAGAAGTATAATCATATCCAAATAAATATATTCAAATCTATTTTAATATTTAAAAGTCTGATATACATCAGCAACCCAAACTGATATGAAATACTCAACCGGAAACACCAAACTCTTACAAAAAAATACACTCGAAAACTCACAAATTTGCACTGTTAAGCACAAAGAAAAACTCTGTATGAGTATGCACATGGAATGGCTTCAAAATCCCATCCTTATCCTTCCTAGAAACCTACAAACTCCCATTCTTGGGTCTCCTTCTCCATAGGTTTGGCAGCCTCTGAAGAACAACAAAGAAATGAGCAAAAATCAAGTTCTCGAATCAGCCCAAAATGCCTCCAAACCCCTTAAAAGAGGGCATAACCCTAACTCACATCCAAGAGGGGTTAATAAAACATATTTTAATAATAATATTCATTTATTATTTGATTATCTTCCAAATATTATCCCCTTTTTCCAAAACTTCACCTTTTTGGGCCTGCCTACCTTAGCAAAGATTATTATTTTTAATTATTTGAAAAGGGGACATGACAAGTCCTCCCCTCCCAAATATTGCTTGTCCTCAAGCAATGGCTGAACAATAAACCAATCAATCCACCTAGATCCCAAATGTAGTCATGAACTATACTACTACCAATTAACATAGGCTCCTGCAATATCCTCTGCAATATGACCAAGATGAATCCATAATCAAATTGACAATTACAGCTCAACAAAACTCCAAAATCACCACTGCCATAGTCAAAAACCCACGAGACACAAACTCTTAGAACATCAAAACCCAAGTAAAGTGGACAAACCAAACTACCAACATAGTAAATACCATCAATGCATTCCACTGGCCTATACGGATTGTACAATCCAACTGTGCAACAATGGTGAATGCTCCTGAATGAAACTATACCAAGTATGGAGAATCCACACACTATACAACTCCTGTAGTCAACACAACTCTATAGATCACCGACCACTATCTCATAACCATAACTCCCATGCACCCCTGATGGTGAAAAGCCATCACAAGATAAATAACAAGAATTTTAACCCAAACCAAATTTTCCTGCCATCAACTCCTCAACACAAGGATCAAATGCTAACTGATGTACATACCTTGCAATATAATGTTGATAAAAAAAACCAACCTCAGTCAATAGCTCACCATGAACAAGTGATACAACCCACTGTGACTGATCACCAGCTAATTTAAGAGATGTCATAGCCAAAGGAGTAGAATCAATAACAACACCCACTAAAGCATCACTCTGAAACTCCTTCTCTAAGTCATGTATTATACAGCTGTCAACTGCAGAACCTATTGCCATGTCATGCCCATCAAAACTCTCATCCCAAGGCGTTAAACTATCCCATAACTGATGATAAGCACTAGGAACCAAAGTACATCTTTGTATCATCATCTCATCGACATGGTCATCAAAAGTAAATTGATGAGCATACCTCACAATGTAATGTTGATAGAATGCGCCAATCTTAGTCAGTGGCTCACACTGTAATCCAGATGTAACTAACTGCAATCGATCACTAACCAAGTTGGAACTGACTACTACCTCTAAAAACATCTTCAAGGGAGTAGTATTACTAGCAGGAACCATGCCAACTATCGGCTCACCAACATCACACATGGTCTTTGATATAGCATCTCTAGTCTTCGTGCCATTAGTGCTAGAGGTCACCACCATGTCAGACATACCACAACAATCTACTGCAACACCCAACTTAACTAAACCTGACTCTAGTGGGGATGAACCTGATATGCCAATGTTAGTATCAAGGATGGATGCATCCCCATCTCCACTATCTTTGACAATCTCGACCATGGACATCCTCAGATCATCAGACACCACAGGTTGTGACTATACAAAATCTAGTAAAGATTGTAGTTGCTCTAACTCCATGGTTACCTTAGCCAAATGAAACTATAACTCCTTGAAAGCCAACTGTGTACTCTCAAGAATCTCAAAAGTCACCTCAAGCTACTCAGTAAGCTCACTCACCTCATCTTCCTTGGCCAACAATGCATCATATGCTGTACTACACCACTCCATAAGATAATCTCTGTCGGCTACCAACTGCATATAATCCTATCTCAGAATCTAGATAGCCTCCCATAAAGAGTGAAACTCGATCAAGGAAACATAACTACCTCCCTGCTCATAACTAGTAGGAGAACCCCATCCATAAACTGCTAACAATTGACGAGTAGCATTGAAATGTTGGCAAGCGATAGCAATGTCTTGCTCACTAACTCTCAACTGATTAGACACATGATGGCACTAGCTTGACTATCTCCTACAAACCTCCTCTAATGCACTATCTAACGGAGTATCCTCAAATTTACTAGTCTCTAGATTATTACCATCCATATCCTATGAATCAACTCTAAAGCTCATATCAACAAATGGAGTATCAAAAACTGTAGCACTTCTATCCAACTCCTTTGTACCCAAGGAAACTAAGTCTTCAAAACTACCCACTACATCCTCCTGGATGTCATCAATGCCAATATGATCTTGGGCCTCATCTATACACACTGCCAAATATGAAAGATCATCAACACATTCCAGCAAGTATGGTCAACTGGATATATGACCAAAGCCCAACACTGATGTATACAAAACTAATACCAACATCGAACAAGCTACTAGCACAAGAAAAGACAACACCGTGCAATCTGCTAATCAAATCCATGATAGCACCTAAACAAACACTGCTACCAAAAAGTGTTAAAGATCTCTAGTCAACTGAATCCCAAATGCCAATATAACAATCTTGAGTCCATATCCATAAACTATAATCAGCTAGTAACTCAAGCAAACTCCTCACCTGAGTAATATGACCAATACCAACTAATTCCACATACCTGTCTGGCATTGTCCCTATATCTTGGATGTGAATGCAAGATGAACTCACAACATTATCAATGTCCACATATGATCTACCATTCGCAGAAAGCTGAGTATTAGGAGTGCAAGATGAAACTAAACTCAATTCCATGCCATGTTTATCCCCATGTCTCTACCAGTCTTGTAATGCCAATGGAGTATTCACCAAAGAAGCTCGAGTGTCCTCAAGCTCATGAGAAATCCTGTCAACTTCCTCCTCCTTCCTCCTCAAGGCATCTAAATAGTCTCTGACAAGGCTAAGAAGATAGTCACGATCTAATAGAAGATGTAAATAACTCAACTTCATCGTTCCCATTCCTTCCCTAATCGCTTGTAAGTCAACACAAGGAGACTTTTCCTGAACTCCCTTATGTCTACCCTATAATTGAATCATCTGAAGCTGATCCTCTATCATATCTTGCATCCTATCATGATGAGATAATAAAGTCACAATACTATCTTTGTTCACCTTCAGCTGGCTGGACAAATCATGTGAAGTACTACCTACCTCAACCTCGTGTGATGAAGCATCTAACTGTGCCTGGTACTCTTTCTCAACAAAGTCATGAATGCTCAATGTCTGCTCATCTCTACCAGGTATCTTACCATCATGCACAAAAACATCCTCATAATCATCATCTAAACTCACTACCTCCTGTGGTAGAGTAGAATCTGAGACCTCTGCCTGGCTATAAGCTAGTTTCTCAAACTCCTCATGTAAGTTCTTGGTAATTGTGTCATCTGCCTTGTGAGAAAATCTGCCAAATAGAAATCTAGTCAACTTATCCACCTTAGTTGGGTCGAACAACATGCCATTCATCATACGGTGGTGCTCAACCAACTATTCAGACATGTCATGGCTTATTTTCATAAGTTTATCTCGAATGTCTAAATAACCATCCTTTTTTACTGTTCTGACTCTGGATATCAATTGTCCAAGATCGTGTCCTCTAAGGCTCTGTACTATACCTATCCATTTTGGATAAAGTAGAGTGTAACCCCAATAGGTTATAACTTCTTCAAACACCAAAAACTAACATGCAATTGATTAGAAGTAGTATGCAACCATAGATTTTGACATGCAGCTGATTAGAAGCAACATGCAACCACCAAATTCACCAAGAACTAACATGCAAATGATTAGAAGTAGCATGCAACCATAAATTTTGACATGCAGGATTTGGGTAGTTGTCAAAACTGACATGCAAACTTCTACAAACCCTCAGGCTGGCAAGATCATAGCTCTGATACCACTAAAATGTACCTTTACTGATTTTATATGATATTTCAAGCCTCAAATCAATCTTTAAAATCAAACAATCAATATTTCAAAGATCCACCAATTTCTCAATAAACCCCAAATCGGGTATGCCAGAAATAGTGCCAAAAGCTTCACAGCTTCACCTATTATTAATAAATCTAAAAGTGGAAATTTTTACATAAATTTGAGCAGCATAACAGACTATAAAATCAAATTTCTAGATATTTATAACATGCACACAATAGCTCCCAAACGGAGGACAAAAACAATGCTCATCAAGCTCCCGAAAATAGCACAAAATAGCCCGGAATAACCACAAAAACTTAATAATCTATCACAGAAGTATAATCATATCCAAATACATATATTAAGATCTATTTTAACATTTAAAAGTCTGATATACAGCAGCAACCCAAAATGATATGAAATACTCAACCGGAAACACCAAACTCTTACAAAAAAATACACCCGAAAATTCACAAATCTGCACTGTTCAGCACAAAGGCAAACTATGCATGAGTATGCACATGGAATGGCTTCAAACTCCCATCCTTAGCCTTCCTAGAAACCTGAAAACTCCCATTCTTGGGTCTCCTTCTCCATAGGTTTGGCATCCTCTGAAGAACAACAAAGAAATGAGCAAAAATCAAGTTCTCGAATCAGCCCAAAATGCCTCCAAACCCCTTTAAAGAGGGCATAACCCTAACTCACATCCAATAGGGGTTAATAAAACATATTTTAATAATAATCTTCATTTATTATTGCATTAGCTTCCAAATATTATCCCCTTTTTCCAAAACTTCACCTTTTTGGGCCTGCCTGCCTTAGCAAAGATTATTATTTTTAATTATTTGAAAAGGGGACATGACAGAACCTCTTGAGGCAAATTGAGTAGGGTGGGAGTGGGGGGCACATCAACAGGGTCATTGGGATGATCCTAGGGCAGGGCCTAGTTCACTTTTCTTTTCTTGGGGATAACCTTGGGGTCCATAGGGGTCACCACCTCCTTGTCATTTTCTCTCCCCTTATCTTCTTCCATCTCACTTTCCTTCCCCATCTCCAAGTCCTCCTCCTCAAACTTCATATCAGACTCCACATGATCATCATGGAAGTGATGTTGTCATTCAAGTGTATTTTTTATTATACCATACTCTCTATAGTACTATGTTCTTATGTATTAATTATCTCTTCAACTATCTACAAATTTTTGCATTATATATCCATAATTGGAGCTACCATAGCTTGCAATTTTAGTAAATTATTTATTATCTAATCTTCTTCATTTCTTAATTCTTGCACCCTATAAGGTAATTCTCTAACTTTTTTAGTATACTTTATTATTAGTGTTTCCATAATGTCCATTTGATTCACAAATATTATAATTTTGGTATTTACCTCTCCTATCTTTCTATTGACTTCTAGATTGAGATCTATAATAATAAATGTCTTCCTCTATATCTTACTTGTTTCTTTTATATTTTCCTTTGTTTCCTTGACTAACTCTGTTGCATGAGAATCTTGGGTCAATGAGAAATCTTGCATCAACCAACAAAATATTGCTTTATTTTTTTACTAGTTTGTTTTTTGTGAAGAATTCATTATTACTTTTAGTTTCCAAATTTTCAAAATTAACATCATCTTGAGGACCTATTTTGGATATCCTATGTGTGTAAAATCTGAAGTGTCATATCCTTCAAGTTCTATGTCATTCTTTTCTATCCTTGTTTCTTGTAAGATTCATCTAATGAAGCATTTTATTTCTTTTGGCATGGTTTTCTATGTTGATGTGACATCTTGGGTAGTTGGGAGTCAACTCCTAACTTGTGTTTGGACCTATCCTTAAGTGCACATGAACAAGTGATGCTCATTACTTGGGTTATGGCTTACACCTTCAAGACAAGACCTATATTGTAATTATGCTTGAGTGACTGACATGCAGTCTAGCTAGATATCTAAGAACTTGGATTAGATGCAAGAATGAGTAAAAGGGAAGTGAGTTTGTAAGAAGGTAGATAAATACAATGAGCTTGGACTTTGATGTGTTGAGAAAAAATTGAAAAAGATTGTTAAAAAGGGAGATTGTTGAAAATAGATTGATACAAATATGACCAATATGCTTCAATCATTATTTTGTCACTAATTTCAAACCTACTATTTGGTGGTAAAAAAATTTCTTATATGATTTAAGTATTATCACTTATTTGATTGATGAAGAGGATTTGATTAAAAGATATAACAATAGCACCTAGAAGAAAGGTTGAGTTATGATTATGTAAAGAAGTATAAGAATTAGTTAAGATAGTGATAACATCATGCATTGATAATCTACTTAAGGCTACAAAGGATGGTTACACTAAAAAAATTTAGAAGAAAAAGTTAACTAAAATTTGTTTGCCAAGCTTGATAGAGTGGATAGTAAGTGCCAAGAAAATTCAGTGCAAACCAAGCATAAAATCAATTTGAGCTAAGTATGTAAAGTCTATTCTAGTGTATGCCAAGAAAAATATTAGATTTCAAGTGAAGTTTAGTTGATTTTGAGCACCAATAAACTTTACTTCAAGCCAAGTGATTTTACAGAGCATGCCAAGCTATGCTTTATGTACTGAGCATCAGAAACAAGTTAAAGTCAAGTGGCTGCATTAATTGAAAGATCATGAATTCAATGGATTTGAGCTGACAAGTTTGTTTTCTTAGATTGTGTGAACTAGGTGGAAGATAATATTGAAGAGTTGGTGGCATATAATTCAAGGTAAACTATTTTTGAGGAAAATTCAAAGAGGATTGAAGAATAAATCTCTAAAAGAGATATGAAATATGTGGTAGATTCATTGTATCCTACCTAATCCATCCTAACCCTAATTTAGATGATGGAGAATGAGCAGCAAAAGATCTTAATTTCCTATTCATAGGAATAGCTTGGTAGAAGCAAGCGTTGTCATGTGTGAGAACCTAAGGAAGACAAGGAGTCAAGGGCTTTTCTTCATCTAGTGACCCGAGAGAAGAGTTTGCAATGACATGTTAATGAAGAAGACCTAAGGGTACAAATGCTTGAAGGGTGAACAAGCTATCAGAGCTGAAATGTATGAAGGCCAAGATAAATAGAGGACTAGAACAAAGACCTATAATCTACAAATGGAGTTGTAAGTTGTTATCATATCAAGCCTTACTATTACTCTCTAGTAATTGTATTAGTCTAGGGTAAATCCTTTTGATTAAGTTTGAACTAATAGTCATTTGTAAATCCTTTAACTAGGTGACATTCCAAGTGAATGGTCTAAAGTCCTCTAACAAGGCTCACTCCTAAAAGGGTGATTGAAATACTTTAATAGGGTCACATTTAACAATGTGTATTGTAACCTATAACAGGGTTGGCCTTTCATAGGACATCACTTCAAAAGAGTGAAAAAGAGTAGCATGTTACTGATGGTTTTTTCCAAATTGGGTTTGCACATAAATAATTGTGTTAGTGTGTTGATGAATCTATTATGTTTCATGTTTTCAATTCTGCAAGTTGATTTGGCAGTAACCTACAAGTTTCTAAGTGATTGCATAATCTAATGGATGCATGCATGATGATAAATGTTTATGGATTCAGTAGGATGTGAAAAGTTTTATTTATACATTTAAACCTTGGATAAATAATTTAACCCCACCCTCTCAGTTATTCTAAAGTATTCCAACAATTGGTAACAAATCCATCTTCTTAAGAGGACTAGTTTGAGGGTACTAGAAGAATAAAGATCAAGATACCAAAAAGATAAGTACCCAAGCTTAATAGAGATAACTTTCTTACATGGAAAAGTTTGACGAAGCTACACCTCAAAGGACTTGGAGATCATGCATAATCTACCATCACTATTGAGCATGTTGATCCCATTGGAGCCCCAACTCCTGAGGATATGAAAAAGAATAAATAACGTAACCAGGTAATGCTAAATATTGCCTCCACCCTAAGCTATGCCAAATTTGATGATATCAAAGTTCTTGATAGTGCAAAGAAAATGTGGGATGCCTTAACCACTATCTATGGAGGAGACACTAGTGTTTAGAGAGCCAAAGCTAAAATTCTCAGAGGTAAGTTTGAAGATATGATAATGGAAGAAGGTGAAAACATTGCTCAATATGTCGCAAGGATAAAAGAAGTTTTTAGTGCAATAAGAGGAGCTATTAGAAAAATAGATGATGATATTGTACTGAGTAAAGTTTTAAGGACATTGTTTCCTATATATGCTATTAAAGTTTCTGCAATTCAAGAACTAAGATGAATACTAGGGAGTAATGTATCACTTGAAGGTCTAGTAGGTAGACTCACTACTTTTGAGCTATCTAACTTTGATAACTACAAAACTAAGAATTTTGAATTTTCTTTCAAATTTGAAGTGTCATTAAAGGAAATTGATGAGAAGAAAAAGAAGAAAAAGATAAAGTATGTGTCCAGTGATAGTGATACAAATGAGGAGGATGTAGAACAAATTGAAGCACTACTAGAAAGAAGATTCCACAAAGGTAAAGGCAAGTTCAATGGTAAATTACCTATTATTTATTTCAATTACAATGAGGTTGGTCATATTGCTACTAGATGTCTAGAAAAGAACTACAGAGGTGGTTACAAATACAAAAGTAGGAGAGATGAACATAGCAAGGACTAGAAAGATAAAGACAAAAAGTCATGCTACATTGCAAGAGAGGAAACAAAAGATGAATCTAATGAACATGATTATGAAGTGGTGTATGATGCAATGAAGGAAAAATCTAATGAAGATAAGGCAACTGCACTTGTGATTTGTGTGAACAAGAATGACAGATGGATCATTAATAGTGAATGTTCACATTACATGACTAGAGACAAAAGTAAGTTCATTACCCTAAATTATTATGATAGAAATAGTGTAAGATTTGGTAATGATGCACCATATTTGATAAAAGGAAAAGGTTTTATCAAACTCACAAATAAGATTTTATGTGACAATGCTTACTATGTTGAAGGACTTAACTATAATCTCTTGAGTGTGTCCCAACTAAATAATTAAGGATATAAGGTTGAATTTGAAAATAAGATTGATAAGATATATGACACAAATGGAAAACTAATTGGAAAGGGTGATCAAAATAGGAGAAATCTATTCTATCTTGATATAGAGGATGCCACTTGTCTAATTGTAAAATTTGATGATGTGTGGTTGTGACAAAAAAGGTTATGTCATGTTAATTTTGATAACTTGGTTAGTATCAGTAATATGAGAAAAGTTAGATGTTTGTCTATGTTGAAGAAGCCTGATAATGTAATATGCAAACAATGTCAATTAGGAAAAATGACAAAGTAAGTTTTAAGAGTAAAAATCATACCTCTAAAGGTATACTAAAGATTGTTCATATTGACTTGTGTGGACCAATTGAAGTGCAAAGCTACAAAGGAGATAAGTACATTATGATGTTTGATGATGACTATTCTAGAATGATGATAATTATGTTTGTGAAAAAAAAAATGATGCTTTCCAAATGTTTAAGTGATACTTAGCAAGAGTTGAGAAAGAAATAAGTAAAATTTTGAAGTGTTTCAGATTTGATAGAGGAGGAAAATTTATGTTAAATGAGTTTGAGATGTTCTGTAATGACAAAGGAATCAAAAGATGAACATCTACCCCTAGAACTCCTCCAAAAAATAGAATAGCTAAAAGAAGGAATAAATCTATAATGAAATGTACTAGAACACTCATGATGGAGAAAAATGTTTCTTTGAAATACAAGAGAGAAGTTGTAAGTACAACTATCTATACTTTGAATCATGTACATGTCAAGAAAGGTACTCAATCAACACCTTTTGAACTATGGAATGGATACTTACCCAACGCAAAATACATTAAATTATTTGGAAGAAAATGTTACATTATTAAAGACTACAAGAATGGAAAACTAGATGCAAAAAGTGAAGAGGGTATATTCCTAGGATACTCCACAAGAAGAAAAGCTTATAAGTGTTTGAATACTAACACTAACAAAGTTGTGAAAAGTGAAAATGTGAATTTTGATGAATATATAGAAGTATATGAGGCTAAACCTATGAAAGAACTAGAATAATAAAATATTTGTATACTCTTATGAAGGAATACCCACTGAAGAAGATGCTACAAATCAAGCTACAAACCAACAACAAGTTTCAGTGGCTTTCGAGTCACATACCATGAATACTAAGTTGCATTCAAAAATTGAGCTACATTTAGATTTCAAGTTACAGAATGAAGTAGAAGCACATTCTAATTTTGAGATTAGTGTACATGAAAGGGATGCTGAGCTACCTAACAGAGATGTACATAATGACTCTGAAACTAAAAGACAAAATGAAGAAATTAGAGTTGAACTAAGATTGGCCAAATATGTCAAGAGATGTCATCCTTGTACATAGATTATTGGAGATAACAATTCTAGACCAATGACAAGAAATAGATTGAGAAATGATACATTTTTACTAAGCATGAAAGAAGCTAAATTAGTGAAAGATGCATTAGAAGATGTAGACTAGATTAAATCCATGGAAGAAGAGATTGGAAAAACTAAGAAAAACAAAGCATGGACTCTAGTTCCTAGACCAAAAGAAAAAAATGTGATTGGCACCAAGTGGATATTCAGAAACAAGCTAGATGAAAATGGTTAAGTCACAAGGAATAAAGCAAGACTAGTTTGCAAAGGATATGCACAAGAAGAAAAAATTGATTATTGAGAGACATTTTCTCCTATTGCTAGATTGGAAGGAGTAAGAACTTTACTTGCTTATTCTACATACAAAGGTTTCAAAATTTATCAAATGGATGTTAAATCTACATTTCTAAATAGCATATTAGAGGAAGAAGTTTACATAGAACAACTAGAAAGTTTTTCTGATGTTAACAAAAAGAACATGGTATATAAATTACACAAAGCTCTATATAGTTTGAAACAAGCACCAAGAGTATGGTACGAGAGACTTCATAAGTATCTTGTGAAGATTAGATTTGAAAGGACTAATGATAACAACAATCTATACATAAAGACAAAAAAAGGAAAAAGTATTTTATTATTTAAATTTTTGTTGATGATATCATATTTGGAGGTCAAGATGCTTTATGTAAGAATTTGGCAACTAAAATGAAGCAAGAATTTGAGATGTCTATGTTTGGAGAGATCAAGTTCTTTGTGGGTTTTCAAGTATATCAGATGAAATATGGTATATACATCATTCAATCAAAATATGTCAAGGAAATACTAAATTTTTTTGGATTAGAGGATTCCAAACCAGTAAGTACACCTATGGTGATAGGACACAAGTTATCAAAGAATGATGATTTAGCTGAGATGAATCCAATGATATATAGGTCTATGATTGGAAAATTACAATATGTAGTACATAATAGACCTAACATTGGATTATCTATAGGGATAGTTGCAAGATTCTTTACTAATCGCAGGGATAATCACTTGATGAATATAAAGAGAATAATGAGATATCTGAAAGGAATAGAGGAGTTTGGTGTATATTATAAGAAAAATGAGAAATTTGAATTAAGAGCCTATACAAATGTTGATTGGGCTAGAAACATTGATGACAGAAAGAGTACCAGTGGAGGAGCATCTTTCTTAGGAAAGAGGCTAGTTACGTGGAATAGAAAGAAACAAAATTGTATCTCACAATCTACTGCTGAAACTGAATATGTTGTTGCTGTTGTAAATTGTACAAACATTGTATTGATCAAATAGTTACTCAAAGGTATGAAAGAAGAGATCATAGAAATAGTGACACTTTATTGTGATAATACAAGTGCTATCAATATATCAAAGAATCTTGTGATGCACACAAAGACTAAGCACATTGCAATCAAGTATCATTACTTGAAAAAATTAGTTCAAGATAAAGAGGTGAAGATGGAATATGTTAACAAAAAAGAGAAAAATTTTAATATCTTCACAAAAGTATTACCTAAGGATTCTCATGAATATCTAATCGGTAAAATAGGGGTGATACCCCAATGAAAGGCTATCTAAGTAACAAAAGGAGTGCCCTACATCAAATAAGCTGATTTCATGTGTTACATATTGATGTAGAGGATATTATTTTAGGAGCTACCTAAAGTAATAAAAGATATGGTACTACAAATCTATCACAAGTAAGGTGACAAAGGGAGAAACTGAAGAAGTTCAAATCTAAATGTTAAGATGATAAGTCTTTGGCATTATTATCAAAGAGGGAGATAATTTCTGATCAAGTAGTATAAACAAGAAAGAGGAAGATAGTTACTGATCAGGAAAACAAGGAAAGAGAAACCCTAACATCTACCAAGTAAGAGGGAGATACAAGAAGAAATTTAGAGGGAGTTATAAGGAAGAGTTTTGTAACCTATTTAGAACATGAAAATTGCTAATAGAGAGAGATATTTCAATATAAAGAATTATTTTCTTTTTGGTATTATCTTACTATTTTAACCTATTCAATTTGTTTGATCAATTTGGTTTTCCATCAATGCCAAAGAGGGAGATTGTTGAGAATAGATTGATACAAGTATGATCAATATGCTTCAATCATTATTTTTTTATTGATGTCAAACTTGCTATTTACTGGTAAGACAATTGCTTATATGATTTAAGTACTATCTCTTATTTGATTGATGAAGAGGATTTGATCAAAAAATGTAACAATAGCACCTAAAGGAAAGGTTAAGTTATGATTATGTAAATGAGTAAAAGAATCAGTTAAGAAAGTGATAACATGATGTATTGATAATCTATTTAAGGCTACAAAGGCTGGTTATACAAAGAAATTTTAGAAGAACAAGTTAAAAAAATTTTGTCTATTAAGCTTGACAGAGTGGATAAAAGGTGCCAAGAAAAGTTAGTGCAAGCTGAGTAGAAAATTAGTTTAATCTAAGTAAAAGTCTATTCTAGTATATGCCAAGAAAAATAGTGGATGTCGAGTGAAGTTTAGTTGATGGTGAGCACCAGTAAACTTTATTTCATGCTAAGTGATTTTATAGAGGGTGTTGAGCAACATAGTGCATGCCAAGCATTAGAAGAAAGTTAATGCCAAGTGCCTACATTATTTAAAAGATCATGAATTCAATGGATATGAGCTGACAATTTTTTTTTGAATTGTGTGAACCAAGTGAAAGATAAGATTGATGAGCTGGTGACACAAAATTTAAGGTAAACCATTTTTTAGAAAAATTCAAAGAGGATTGAAGGAGAAGTCTCTAGAAGAGATATGAAATATGGGGTAGATTCATTGTATCCTACTGAATATGTCCTAACCCTAATTTGGATGATGGAGAATGATCAACAAAAGATCTTAATTTCCTATTTATAGGAATGGTTAGTCAGAAGCAAGGATTTTCAGGTACGAGAATCTAAGGAAGACAAGGAGTCAAGGGTTTTGCTTCATCTAGTGACCTAAGAGAAGAGTCTGCAATGACATGTTAAGAAAGAAGGCTTAAGGGTATGAATGTTTGAAGGGTGAACAAGCTATCAAAGCTAAAATGTGTGAAGGCCAAGTAAAATGGAGGACTAGAATAGAGACCTATAATCTATAAATGGAGTTGTAAGTTGTCTTTAGATCAAGCCTTACTATTACTCTCTAATAATTGTATCAGTCTAGGGTAAATCCTTTGGATTAAGGTTGACCTAACAATCATTTGTAAATCCTTTCACCATGTGACATTCCAAGTGATTAGTCTAAAGTCCTCTAACAAGGCTTACTCCTAATAGGGTGATTGAAATCTTTTAACAGGGTCACATTTAATAGTGTTTATTGTAACCTTTAATAGGGTTCTAGCCTTTCATAGGGTATCACTTCAGAAGAGTGAAAAAGAGTAGCATGTTACTGGTGGTTTTTCTTAAATTGGGTTTCCACATAAATCATTGTGTCAAGTATGTTGATAAATCTATTATGTTTCATGTTTTCAATTTTGCAAGTTGATTTGATAGTAACCTACAAGTTTTTAAGTGATTGCATAGTCTAATGGATACATGCATGATGATAAATGTTTATGGATTCAGTAGGTTGTGAAAAGTTTTATTTATACATCTAGACCTTGGATAAGTGATTCACTAGCCCCCCCTCCCCCTCTCCCCCTCCTCCCCCCCCCAAGTTATTCTAAAGTATTCCAACATGATGTTGTAAATTCATTTATATATTATGGCAACTTGGAAGACCTTAAAATTGCACATGTAACTATTTGTTGAAAGCATATTTAATCATCAATGAATCTAAGACTCTAGTTGCCTCCTACTATAATTTTGCAGAAGCTTATGTGTATAACTCATGGCAAGGTGTTATTAGGTTTTAATTGATTTTATGCTTCTTATTCCTCCTAGATAGCTTACATTAGGTTCTATCATAGCTTGTATTCTGTTTCCTTGTGAGTTGGGATTGGGAGAACCTTAATAGGATTGGTTGTAGGGTGGAAAATCTAAAATCTAACCTTTAACTTGTGCACAATTATGAACTTGAAAGAATTATTATCAAGATTGTTCAAGGTAGAGAAAATAAAGATAATTCTATGAAGGATTTGATGAGAACAAATCCATAGATCTAATAGAACACCTACATACAAGAACCCATCATAGAGAAGGAAAAGACATAGAAGGAAAGGGTTTGGCTCTAAAAATATGCAAGAATATCTTATTGGACTAAAATAATGAATGAAAATATAGTGGATCAACTTTAATAAAGGAAATTGTAAAACCCTAATAGGGAAACCCTAAGATGTAAAGGACATTAAATTATTAAATGGAAATTCATGTGCATAAAGTAAAATCTTAAGTAGGCAATAAAGTTAATATAATAAATTAAATTAAATTAATCCTTTATTCTAACACCCCCCCTTAAGATGACCAATAATGTAGATACAAACAATGTAGAAAAGAAAGAAAATTACAATGTTGAAAGCATAAATGGATCTCAACAACTTGGCTTGACAAGGTACCCAGCACAACCAAATCTCCAAAAAAATGGGAAAATAGGGAAAACCACATGGGAAAAAGCCTACTCCAAAATAAGATAGAAAAAGAAAAAAAATAGAAAATAAAGAAGGAAGGACTAAAAAATGAGACCCCCCAAGGACAACTTCCTTCACCCCAAGCATAGATCATAGCTGAAGATATCATGTGAATGCATAAGGTTTAGTGAAAATGTCTACAACTTGCTCAATAATAGGAATGTACTCCAAGGAAAGAGAGCCATCCTAAATCAAATACCTAATGAATTGCATGTGAATCTCAATGTGCTTTCTCCTCTGATTGCCACACCAAAGAAAGGTGGAACTATCAAGAGGAAATTTAAACTCTATCATCAATTGTTGAAGCCATTCTTGACTAGCTAGCACATCTACCTTGTATTCTTCCTCTATAGATGATAATGTGTAAGCATGATGCTTCTTCCAAGAACATGTGATAGGACCAGAACCAAGAGAGAAAAGAAAGCCAAAAGTAGACTTAGTATCATCACTATCACTTGCTCAATCTGAGTTTGTATAACCAACAATGTGAGGATCCCTTGATGTGTATTGAATGACATATAACATGTTGTAAGAATTTTCCTTAGGGAAAAATCACCCAAGACCAAGAAGCACAATAACTAGCACAAAATAGACCAACAGAGTATAATCAGAATAACAATATGATATTCAATTCATTGTAATTGATATATGAGTATAGTACACTAGAGGTGCCTATATATAAAGGTCTCTATGATGCATCTAGAATTTCTAGGAGTTAGCAATATGATAAGCCTCACAACTAAGTACATGTCCACCAAGAGTGGGTTATCCTCCATTAAGCATAGGAGTTAGTGTGATGATGAGAGGATAAGCCTACAAAGGTGTGTCATGTAAAATTATGTTGTACACACCATGTGCTTAATTAAGAGTGTGAATAACTATGTTGTCAACATGACAACTCAGTTAATTATGCAAACTCTAGTAATGTAGACACCATGTGCTAAATTAGAGTTTCTTACTCATGTGTTGTCAATAAGACAACTCATATGAGTACACAAACTCTTAGGTGTCTAACCTAATAAATAATAAAATATGTATTTATCCTAAGTAAACTTAAGTAAATTGTAAATAATAATTATTTACACTAACACCTGCCCTTAAGTGTAACTTAGGGGAGTGCACTTAAGCTCACAAAAGCTATGATGAAATGCATAATGGGTCTCGGGTACTAGGCCATGTTAGGTACCCATGTACAAATGTAATGTTGAACACACAATGCAATACAATCTCTCTAAAAATGAGGAAAGAGAGAAAACCTCATGGGAAAAACCCTCCCCCAAAAAGAGAGAAAAGTACAATAAAGAAACATGCATGAATGGATGGAGTAATCAAGACCCCCCCATTATGACATAGATGATGCATATACGATAGAGAATCCCTCAATGAAAGCCCCCCCTTAGTGAAGGATCTCTTGATGATGAGTTTCTAAAGACAAAAGAAAATCCAATGCTGACAAACAACATTCTTCCCTTGAGGAAGAAGATACACCAAGTAAAGGTGAAAATATGCTTCCCACTGTGGATAGGAAGATGGAAGAGGGATCTAGATGTAGTATGTGATGTATGTTGCCTTTGAATTCTACTCAAATGTTGAAAAGTCCTTGATGAATGAAGATGCCATGAACCAATCTAGTCAATGCCCAAAAGAAGGTGGCAAACAAGGTAGCATGTCTATGTATGAAGCTAAATCAATCTCCAAAGATGATGAAGCATCCTTATAGGAAGATAATGGTAGAGAAGCAATGTTACCTCCCCTTAATGATGTAGGTACACCCATGAAAGAAGCTCCTTGATGATCAAAGAAGTTGCACCATGAAAGATGAATGATGGTCCTCCCTATAAGAAGAAATGGTGCCATAGGTCATGTGGTAGAGAATGCTCCTCAACTGGTAGGAAGAATCCTTAGAAAATATGATGTCTGAGGAAACTAGAATACAATCTACACAGACTGATATGTCTCCTCATAAGTGAAAGATTGCTCCTCCAACTACTATAAAGAAGCCACAATCATGTTAGAATAATCAAGTGGTTGAGGGTCAAATTGTGCCCTTGCAATGAGTGAAGAAGTCTCCTCAACAAAGAGAATATTGATGTCATCAATGATGTCTCCCACATCTTCAATGTGAGACTACACAAATAGACTTGCAATGTTTGGAAGGAAGTCATCCCATGAAGATGAAGTAGGAAGACATGGTAATTCCTACTGCACTAAATCAAGAACATCTATGGCTGGAACTAGATCAGTAGAATCAACATGAGTATTAGGATATGAGATCTCATCTAGAGTTGGAGGTATCATAACTGAAGTGACTAAAGATATAATGTCTTGTGAAAAGGGAGGCATATTTGGATCTCCATATGCTTCCCAAAGATCTAGCCAAACATCATAAGGATAATTGTACTTGTCAATGACTTTAAAACAAGAATGAGTGACATTGAAATAAATGATGTCCAAAAGTCTTGCAATAGGTGGCTTACAAATGGAAGAGATCAATTCATTGAAACATAAATAAGGAAATACTTCCTTATGCTCTCTTTTTAGATGATCAATGATTAAGGCACTCCATTTTTTATAGTTCCTCTTTGTCAACTTTGGTTTAAGACCACCCTAACATATTAAACAACACTCCATGAGATCAATGAATTTATGCACCCCTAATATGCAAAAATAATCAACCAACCCCCCAATGCATGATTTGACACTTTATAGGTAGTGCAATTACAATGGGCCACTTTGTCAAATTTGACTTTAATGGACTTCTGACGTTTAGTTTACAACCTCCTTTTATAGTTCAAATCTAGAACTTTACAATGTAGCTTAGAAATACAATAATTTTGAAGCAATATAATGCAAAGAAATGACTTATTTCTAAAAGTTATTTTTTGTCCACATAAGCCTATAATCTGATTGTAGATCTAGAAAGTAGACAAAAAATTATTCACTTTCAAAAAAATAGAACCTAATTTAGAGTCCAGATAATCCTGTATGGAGCATTTGAAATTGTAAAATGTAGGATTAGATAGGTACAGTTACCAAAAATTGCAATTTCTGACAAATCCATGCACCAAAAAAAGAAAATAATAGCACCACTAAAATTTTTTAAAAATTCTAGCCAGAATTAAAAAAATTGCACCTGATTTGGAGCCTGGATGACTAAGATATGACCTCCCAAAGTTGGACTATCAAATAAAAACTAAATCTAGAGAGGGGTCTAATCAACAAACTATAAGGTTAAATTTGACGTCCAAATGGCTATTGTGGTAGTGTAAATTGATGTACAAATGAAAGTCAAACAACTATCAATTTTAACATAGTATCTGACTAACATCAGCGAAAAATAAGCCTGGTTGGTGTGTTAGATGACATCACTATATGGAATTGATGAGTTATCATACAAAAAAGGTGACATGGGCTACTAATTGGGATTGACAAATTTTTTTGATGTAGTGGATGTTGCAAATGTGGTAGGTTTAGTTAGATCTACATTAACTAGGTGGGTGACTAGGCCGCGGGCTAAGGTGGTGTCTACATGGAGGGGTGCTAACAGTACAATGATTAGATGCCACATGGAATTGCTTTTGTGTGCCATGTGGCTGGAATAGTCCCTGGAGAAGAGGGTTTAAGATTTTTGACCATTGAACTCGGTGCTAGAGAAAATGCAATAGCAGCTGGGAAGATGTTTTAACAATGCCAAATTAAAATGCCATTGCTAGGAATCTCCATCAGGCTGGCAGTGGCCAAAAAAGGGGGGCTAGTAGGGAACAATGTTTGTGGGTGAAAAAAATGTTTGATAGGTTGTGGGATAATTATCCCCCATGCACCCTGCAAGAAACAAAAACTTGTTTAAAAATAATGTCCACAATGCTTAAGGAAAATGCAAGGGCCACCAAATATGTAGAGTGGTATTGTCAGGATTTGTTTGATGTGCTCGCCGGAATTGATGCAATCCAGTTATGTGGAACTCGCTGTAAAATATGTGATACCCACTGATTATTATAAGAAATATTCTCCCCTATAATAGAATATTCCACCTAGATGGGCCAGGATTTGACCACCTAGTTCCTGCAAAAAAATTTCTCTATAGGCCTGATGGCCTAAAAAAAAATTCGAACAAAATGCTCTAAAAAAATATAGAGAAATAAATGCTAATATGAAAGAAAATAAATATGTAGATATAATAAATCATACTAGATTTGCATATCAAGGCCTGTAAGTATGGATTTGCAAAAAAAAATTGCCTCAAATTTGACTATGGCCCAATATAGGTGAATTTATAGCCAATTTTCACTGAATTGACGCTCCAGATGTAATGTTGAGGTCTGCTTTGGCTATAAATATGAGTTGAGGTGTCCTTAGAGAGGTTAAGAAATATCATTCTCCAATGGCTATGAAATGATGCCTCTATGGCTCTGATACCATGCAAGAATTTTCCTTAGGGAAAAATCACCCAAGACCAAGAAGCACAATAACTAGCACAAAATAAACCAACAGAGTATGATTAGAATAACAATATGATATTTAATTCACTATAATTGATATATGAGTATAGTACACTAGGGGTTCCTCTATATAAAGTCCTCTATGATGCATCTATAATGTCTAGGAATTAGCAATATGATAAGCCTCATAACTAAGTACATGTCCACCAGGAGTGTGTTATACTCCATTAAGTACAAGAGTTGGTGCAATGATGAGGGGATAAGCCTACAAAGGTGTATCACATAAAATTATTTTGTAGACACTATTTTCTTAATTAAGAGTGTGAACAACTATGTTGTCAACATGATAATATAGTTGATTATGCAAACTCTAGTGATGTAGACACCATGTGCTAAATTAGAGTTGCTTACTCCTGTGTTGTCAACAAGACAACTCATATGAGTATGAAAACTCCTAGGTATCTAACCTACAAAATAATAAAATAATTCATTTATCCTAAGTAAACTTAAGTGTAAATAATTATTATTTACACTAACACATGTAGTACCCCATAGGTACCTCAAGATACATTTGGAAGCTTGTCAATGACTCTCATGTGGATCATGTGAGAATCTAGAGTCAAGTCCAACCAAAAAGGAAATATCAAGATCTCTCTCTTTCTCTGTGCGTGTGTGTTTGTTTGTGTGTATTAGTTACAAAAAATTTCCCATAAGTTGTTTATATAAAGTAGAATCCACTATAGGTGTAGTGCAAGTAGTAGATAAAACAACACTAGACTGAAAAGGTGTGGGGTTAGGATTTCAATAAAGCATGTTGAATATTTGAAGCATATCAAGAGAATACTTTTGCTAAAGTATGGCTATCCCATCAAAATATTGATCAACCTATATGCCCAAAAAATAGTGCAAATTTCCATGGTCTTTCATCTCAAACTTCTTTCTTAAAGCTCACTAAACGCTCTAAATTATAGAGGATGGGCTACCTATAATTATGATATTATCTACATATAGAAAAAGTATCAGTAAGTTAGCCCCATGATGTTGAATGTACACTATAGGATCAAAATGACACTGACTAAACTATGAAGAAAGCAAGAAGGAATCTATCTTCTCATACCAATCCTAAGGGGCTTGTTTCAGACCATATAAAGACCTTTGAAGCCTATATACCATAGAAAGGTCCTAAAAAAAACAATAAGGTTGTTCCATATAGATCTCCTCATGCTAGGTATCCATGCAAAAAGGCACTCTTCATGTCCATCTGAAATATTGTCCATTCCTAAGAAATTACAAGAGAGAGTACAAGGTGAATAGAATTCATCTTGGTGATAGGAGAAAAGGTCTCAGAGTAATCAATACCCTTAACCTATGAAAATACCTTCACAATAAGACTTTCCTTATGCCTATCAGTAGAACCATCTACAACATACTTGGTACAATACACTCACCAACACTAGACCAACTTTCTTCCTTCTAGAAGAAGACAAAGATCCCAAATTTGGTTCTTCATCAAAGAAGATTACTCCTCATCCATAGCCATATCCCACTCTAAGTATCATGTCACTTCTAAAAGACTCTATGGATCATCTAAAATGATATGATTCAATATTCTAGAACCATATGTATGAGCATGAGTGTGACAAGAACTTGAAGGATCTCTTGTTATAGGTCCAACTACATAAGTGGCATTACAAGCCCACTTGGTCACTTGTTGAACATCTGGTGGAGGTGGTGAAGGGTGATCAACATCAAAATATTCCTCAAAGGATTCATAATCTTGTAGAGGAGAAGAGGAAGTACTATATAGTGAGGGAGAAGCTAGTGATGGAGGCTCCATCTGAGGATAGCACTCATCAAACTAGACATCTTCCCAAAACAAGACCTATCTAGAATTAGGATCAAATAACTTTTACACTAATAAAATAGCCCCTAAAAAATTATGGAGTGTGTAGAGTACTTCGCTGATTAATCACCACAATCTAATAGACAGGGACTCTTATGTATTGAATGTGTTTATAGACTCCTAATAGGGTCCATTCTCTAACAAGGAATATATATATTGGTATATATTTGTGGGAATCATTTCCACCAAGGTTTTTCCTTGGCCAGGGTTTCCCTAGTTAACAAAATATGGTGTTATGAGTTCTCTTTGTGTATGGTTACTCTTACTATTCAACATTACTTGTTTACTTTCTTATGCATGGTTCAAAGTAATAAATAATTTCCATTTGATAATAAAAGTTTGTAAATACTGATTCACCTCCCCCCCCCCCCCCCTGCCCCCCCCCCCCCATCTCAGTATTCCCTATTTCTAACACCTAAGGTCCCCAATTTCAAGATCTCAGTCTAGAATGCTAGAAAAATGCATAAAGAAAGTGGAAAAGGAGGCAAAATCAGGGGAAAAAAGCCATATCTAAGATGAGGACCCATTCAAGGCACTTGACATGACCCAAAATAACCTAATCAAAGGGCTAAATGCTCTTAACATGGAAGTTCTTCCATTTTAAGATGATACAAACCTATCTTATTTTAGAGAGATCACATTCTATTTTAATTTGGCATAGTGATCTTGCTTGATACCAAAACTTATAGTGTGCCTCAGTTCATTGGCACATCATTGCATAACTTTGAAATCACTAATCTTGGCATCAAATTTTTAGTGTCATTAGCTCTTAATGGGTGGGTGAACCCTAGTAACAAATTTTTTTTTATCCATAGAGAGCCTTCAATGTTCATGGCCACCCTATGTCGAAGAGTTTGGAAGATGCTTTAATTGTATTTGGAGGTCGATCTTTTGAGGTTCGCAACTCAGAGCTCATGGGGGATATTGGTGAAACATTGAATGCCACATGACAATCATCTTGACATCTACAATAACCTAGTGACACCTAGTGATACCACTATTTTTACCATAGAGTCCCTATAATTTTTGTGAGCAATACATACTAAAATGTTTCATAAGACCAAAGATGGGCCCCTAAGAAAAATTTGTCCATGGATTTGGCTAATTATAGACATATTAAGGGATTACAAAGATCATTTAAAATTAAACATATAGATATAATTTCAAATTAATTATTGTATAATATTTTTGATAATAAAGGTTGTTAAAATGTTCTTCATAGGTTATTGAATTTGAATCAAATATAATAAACATGATAAAAATGAGGGTATAGGGCAACTCCCTAAACTTTTTTTTTGTGTGATTAGGTTTTGGTTAAGTATGGGTGTGTTCAATAACTTGCACATGTCCTAGGAAGATAACTACTCCAATTGTAAGAGCTAAAATACTCATTGGGCCTTGATTGTTCATAAATTGCTCGTTAAGCAAAAGATTCTCAATAGGGAAAATTTGGGAAGAGGTGAGTAAATATGGTTTATGATTAGCCAAATATGTCCTAGGTATTCTATCTCAGTTCCTAGGATGGTCCTAGGTCAACCCATTTGGCTACAAAGTCTTGTGAGAAAAAAGTTGCTCCAAAGTTGCAAAATTGTAAAAAAGTTGCTTGAGCAAGTTTTGCAAGAAAGTGCATTTATTAGTTTTGGAGGTTGCAACTACCCATGATTAGGTATATGAGTAGGGTAGATGATATTTTTAGGGGTTGGAAGAATTAGCATTAAGTTTGGCATGTGAGACAATTTTGTACATACATCTTTGCAAGTTTCTTGTGTTCTTAGGTAGTTGTACGACCTTGTGCTGATAGGCACAATAGATCCAACTCATCTTATTGGTATATTAAATTTTGCTGGTTCTATTTCATATTCAATTAGGTTCTAGAGTGTTAGGTTTTGAATGTTAGAAGCTTTTTTTTGTTGACTAATCTAAGCATCAGTTTGTAGTGTTGTTTGCACAAAAATGCCTCTAACATGGTCACCTCACAATGGAAAATGTGCATGAAACCAAAGGGGTTGATAGGTTAGAATATTTATATATTGTTTTATTTTTATTTTTTCATTTTTTTGATGGTATTCCAATCCAAGAAGTAAATCCCAAGGATGACTATTGGGAACCAGTGAGCCTAGACAATTTTACAAATGGCAATGTAGGGAAACACCCATGACCGTGTTGAGGAAAACCAATTCCTTCCTAGAAGCCCTAGGATGTTAGGGTGAATATACAAAAGGAATGGAGGATTTTTAAGGATTTTTAAGTGTTTCAAATAATTTTTTTTACTAATTGGACCAGAGGCCTAATGTTAAGGCTAAAAACTAGGGCTTGGCATTAATAAGGGTTGTGGTTGTCATAGAGCCTTGCAAGTTTTTATTCTTGGTGTGATAGGTGATAGCTACCAAATTCCTAAGTTTTTTTTGGGGATTTTTTGTAGAAATAGAAGAATGGAGACAAAACAAGGTCATTAGACCTAATAGATAATAGGCCTATCCAGCCTATGTGGAGTGTTAGGAACTTCTTAGTGATTTGTTGGAACCAGAAGTGACAAGTGAGGTCAAGAAGAGTAAGGGGAGTATCTACATGGTTAGTATACTCCAAGGAAGTTTAAAATCCTAATAAGGGGTTAGGGTTCTAGGAGTAGGACTAGTTGGACTAGTTCTTGAGGATGGACTTGAGTCGTCATCAAATCAACTATACCTAGGAGGCAAGTTGGTAGAGAATCCTTGGAGGATTGCATTGGTGAAAGGAAAAGTACAAGAATCTTGGAGGATTCAAGATTGAGTCTTAATTGAAGATTTTTTGATTAGAACCTTAAGCATCTCTACATTAGAGTGGTATCAGAGCCAACATTTAGGTTGGTACATTTCTAATGGAGAAGAAATTCAAGGAAGTCAAGAAGATGACAGTATGCCATCCAAGACAATTAGAAAGGGTGCCATAGTGGACTTGGTCAAAGACCTACTACCAATGAGAAAGGGTGCCTTAGAGAGGAGACAATAGAGAGTAAGGAGGAGGAAGATTGGGACAAGAAGGTGTTTTTGGAAGCCTTCAAGTCTCTTACCAAGGACAATATGGAGCATATCCCTTACTATGGTGGTAGTTTGAATGGGGATGAATTGCTATATTGGTTAGAAGACATTAATAACCAATTTGAATACAAAGAGGTACAAGAGGAGAAGATGGTCAACTATGTGAAAGATAGACTCAAAGGATCAATGTTGGTTTGGTGGAACATGATGCAGGATGATAGGATAGTAGGAGGGGAGAAAAATATAATGTCATGGGAGAGAATGGAGATTATAATTAAAGTTCAATTCTTGCCCACTATCTTTGAGATCCAAATGTATCAAAAGTTGTAGAATCTAAGGCAGGAGGATATGACAGTAAGTTCTTACATTGAAGAGTTTCATAGGTTGAGCCTTAGGGATAGAAGACAAGATGAAGAGGTGGAAAGGATAGCAAGATATATTAATATCTTGAGGCAAGGGATCCAAGATAAGATTACCATGATGGCTCTAGATAGTATGCATAAATTCTTCCAAATGGCCTTAAGAGAGAGGAAAAGGCTAAAAGAAGGAATGAATTATATCAAAGAAGAAGAGGCAACCATAAAGGGTTCAGAGGCTGAGGTAACTTTGGGAGAGGAAAAAGTCCTTAGGACTGATGAAACACCATTTTCTAACAATAGTGGGAACAATCAATATATAGGGTCATCTCAAAGGGGTGGATTTAGATGAAGGGGACCACTAAGAGGAAAATTTTAGTCACAAGGTAGGGGTAGCATTGTTTTTACTAGAAGATGTTACAATTGTAATCAAGTGGGACATACAATGGGAAGGTATCCATAGAAGGCCTCTTCTTCATTCATGGGAGAAATGAGGAATTAGTCAGTGCAAGAAGATGGCACTCAAAGTGTCACATCACCTATCTCTAAGGCAGGTCCAATAGTAGATGGTGAAAAGATTATGTTAACGAGGACCTTGCTGAAGGTACCTAGTGTAATTCAGTCACCACAAAGGAAAAGCTTGTTTAGGAAAACTTGCAAGTCACATGGCAAGATTTGCAAGGTAATAGTGGATTTGGGTTCCACTTAAAACATAGTATCTACTAATGGTGGACAAGTTGAAACTTAGAACAATACTTCATACCACACCATACAAGATGTCTTGTTTGAGTAAAGGTCATGGTGGATGAGTAGGCCTTAATGGAGTTTGAGATTGGGGAATATAAGGACAAGGTCCTATGTCACATAATGCCTATGAATGCATGTGATCTCTTGTTGGGGCACCCATGCTAGTATGATAGTAAGGCCATCCATGGTGGTCAATGGAATAATTATGTTATAACCAAATAGGGTAGGAAGTATCAAATGGACCCTTTAGTAGAACCTAGTGAAGAGAAGCAAGTTGGACGTAATGTTATGTTATTAAGTGGCAAAGAATTTTTAAAGGTCATGAAGAAGGAGAAATGGGTGTGTTTTGCATTGATTGTGAAGCCAAAGGAAGAGACCAAGGCAAAGGTTAGTATGCCTCAAGAAGTATAGTATTTGTTGGAAAGATACCATGAGATTGTGGATAGTGGGATATATAGTGCACTGCCATCTATGAGGGAAGTAAGTCATCAAATAGACTTGATACCAAGGGGCAACTTATCTAACAACGCAATTTTCAAAATGACACCAAGCCAAAAGTATAAATAGAAAAATAAATTCAAGATTTGTTGGAGAAAGGTCTCATAAGGAAAATTTTGAGTCGTTGTGTAGTTCCTACAATCCTTGCACCCAAGAAATATGGAAAGTGGAGGATGTGTATGGACTCTAGAGAAATAAATAAAATCATTCTTAGGTATAGGTTTTTTATGCCAAGGGTTGAGGATCTATTAGACAACCTAGGAGGCTCCTAATACTTCTCCAAGATGGATTTAAAGTTGGGATATCATCAAATTAGAATGAGGCTAGGTGATGAGTGGAAGTCAACCTTCAAGACAAATGAAGGGTTGTATGAGTGGCTATTAATGCCATTTGGTATCCAATGCTCTAAGTACCTTTATGAGACTCATGAATTAGGTGCTAGCCTAATTTATTGGTAATTTTGTAATTATGTATTTAGATGACATTCTAATCTTTAGTAGGTCCAAGGAGTAGCATGTGAAGCACTTGTAGATGGTATTGAGGAGACTACACCAAGAGAAGATATTAATCAATCAAGACAAGTGTGAGTTCCTAAAAATTGAACTACTGTACCTTGGTTTTGTTGTTTCTAATGGGTGTATCAAGATGGATCATCCATCCTAGAATGACCAACTCCCAATTTTATAGGGGTTGCTAAAAATTTTCATGGGTTACCATCCTACTATAGGAAGTTTGTAAGAGGTTTTATCCATATATGTGCACCTATACTAAACACCATTAAAGGGGCCATGAAGTTCCAATTCAAGTTGATAGAAGCAAAAAAAAAAGAATTTGAAATGTTGAAGAAGTGGATAGCAGAATTTTCTACTCTAACATTTCCTGATTTCAATCAATTGTTTGTAGTGGAATGTGATGCTAGTAAACTAGCCATTGGGGCAGTTCTAAGCCATGTAGGGAATCCTATGGATTTATTCTTAGAGAATCTAAATGAAGCCAAAAAGAGGCACTCCACCTCCCATTTGGAGTTATATGCTATGGTGTAGGCCTTGAAGGAGTGGAAATATTACCTCCTTAGAAAGGAGTTTGTGATCTATATAGATAAAAATGCCCTTAGTTTCCTAAATGGGCAAGATAAATTAAATAAAAGATATCTCAAATGGGTGTAATATCTAAAAGTATTCAATTTTATAATAAAATATAAGAAATGTGTGAGCAACAAGGTTGTTGATTCTTTTAGGAGAAGAGTTCTAGCCATTCAAGAGATTCAGTTACAAATTGTTTAGATGAAGGATCTGAATGACCTCTACAAGGAGGACAAGGATTTCAAGGAAGAATATGAAGTCTGTGTGAAATTTTAACAAGGTTATAAAATTTATTTCATTGAGTATATGCTACATAAAGGTTTTTTGTTTAAGGAATATCTATTGTTCATTCCTCAATCAAAACAAGTGTGAGTTCTTAAGAACTGAACTAGTGTACCTTGGTGTTTTTTTTCTTTTTCTAATGCGTGTATCAAGATGGATCCTAATAAGGTCAAGTCCATCATAGAATGGCCAACTCCCAAGTGTATAAGGGATGTTATAACTTTCCATGGGTTAGAATCCTAGTATAGGAAGTTTTTAACATTTTCTAGCCATATATGTGCACCTATACTAAGCACCATTAAAGGAGGCATGAAGTGCCAATTCAAGTGGACAGTGGCATTAGATAGGGGATTTGAAATGTTGAAGAAGAGGATAGTATAATTTCACACTCTAAGGTTTCATGATTTCAATTAATTGTTTGCAGTGGAATGTCATGCTCATAAGTTAGCCATTGGGGCAATTCTAAGCTAGGAAGGGCATCCTGTGGCTTTCTTCCCAGAGAAGCTAAATGAAGCCAAATAGAGGTACTCCACCTATGATTTGGAGTTATATGCTATGGTTTAGGCCTTGAAGAAGTGGAGGAATTACCACCTTCCAAATGATTTTATGGTCTATATAGATAATTATACCCTTAGTTTCCAAAATGGGCGTGAGAAATTGAATCAAAGACATCTCAAATGGATGGAATATATGCAAGCATTCACTTTTGTAATCAAACATAAGAAAGGTTTGAGCAACAAGGTTTTTGATGCTCTTAGCAAAAGAGTTCTAGCCATCCAAGAGATTTAGTTACAAAGTGTGGGGAAGAAGGATCTTAGTGACCACTACAAGGAGGAAAAGGATTTCAAGGAAGTATATGAGGTATGTGTGAAATTTCAATAGGGTTTTAAAATTGATTTTATTGAGTATATGTTATAGGAAGGTTTTTTATTTAAGGGACATCTATTATGAATTCCTTAATGTTCTATGAGGGAGAACATCCTTAAGGAAAAGCATCAAGGTAGCTTGGGAGGCCATTTTGGCATAGACAAAACATTGGAGCATGCTTCTAGGTACTATCATTCACCTAGATTACAAACTAATGTGAGGAAGTTTGTGGAGCAATGCTATGTGTGTCAAAAAGCTAAAGGAAAAAGTAGTATTGCAGGGTTATACCAACCACTCACCATACCACAAAGACCATGGGAGTGCTTGAGTATGGACTTTGTTTTAGGACTTCCTAGAGTACCTAGAGGAAATGACAGTGTGTTTGTGATTGTAGATCATTTCAGCAAGATGGAACACTTCATTCCATGCAAAAAAACACATGATGCTTTAGATATTGTAGGAACATTCTTTAGGGAAATAGTGAGGATTCATAGTTTTCCACTTAACATTGTGAGTGATAGAGACACTAAGTTCATAGGGAACTTTTGAAGGACCCTTTCGTTCTCTTTAGCCTAGCACCATCAATATGATGTGAAAATAGAGGTGGTGAATAGGTCTTTGGGAAATACATTGAGGTGTTTAACCAAACAACATGGTCAATCTTGGGATCATGTTATAGGACAAGAAAAATTTTCTTTTAATAATTCCATCAATAGGAGCATTGGAAAGAGCCTATTTGAAGTGATATATGGAGCTCACCCTAGGGGGATCTTGTAGTTAAGGGATCTTAGCCTACATGGAAAAAGGATTTCCCAAGGGGAGTCATTTGCTAAATAGATGAAGGAGCTACATGACCAAGTGAGGAAGATATTACAAAACCAAGTGGACAAGTATAAATCAAGGGCAGATAAGAGAAGGACAGATTTGTAGTTCAAAGTGGGGGATTTAGTACTTGCCTACCTCAGAAAGGAGAGACTACTCAAAGGCCATCCAACTAAGCTACTAATGAAAAAGATAGGACCTTTGAAAATCCTCCACAAATATGGAAATAATTCCTATGAAGTAGAACTCCCTCTAGACATTGGCATATCTCTTATTTTCAATGTGTGTGACTTGTTTCGACATAAAGGCACTAATGTAACTGTTGATCACCACACTCTTGTAGATGTGGAAGAGACTAACTTGGTACAAGATTTACCCACACCTCAACCTTTATAATTAGAATTTATTATGGATTCCAAAGTGATAAAGAAGACTAGGAAGGTTACCTAAAAGAACTCCTTGATAAAATAGAAGTGACTACCAAATGCTAAGGCCACTTGGATGACTGAAGTAGACATTCTGAAACATGGGGTCACCATTGAGGACCTCCTAACTCAAGGGACTTGAGTTCTTTGTCCTAGGGGAGTATGGTGTAGGGAATATCCCTAAACTTTATTTTTTTGTGTGATTAGGGGTTTTTTAGGTGTGAATGTGTGTTCAATAACTTCTACATTTCCTACGAAGACAACTATTCCAATTGTAAGAGCTAAAATGCTCATTGGGCCTTAATTGTTCAAAAATTGCTCATTGAGCCAAAGTTGCTCAAAAGAATTTTTTTTTGAAGAGGTGAGTAACTAGGGTTTTTTATTAGCCAAATAGGTAATAGGTATTCTATATAACGTACTAGGATGGTCCTAGGTGGACCCATTTGGCCACAAAGTCTTGTGAGCAAAGATTTGCTCCAAAGTTGCAAAATTGCAAAAATGTTGCTTGACCAACTTTTGCAATTTTTGCAAGAAAGTAAATTTATCAGTTTAAGAGGTTGTAACTACCCATTCTTGAGTATATAAGTAAGGTAGATGATATTTTATGGTTTAGAAGAATTATGATTATGTTTGGCACGTGAGACAATTCTGTAAAGGAATCTTTGCAGGTTTCTTTGTGTTCTTAGGTAGTTGCATAGCCTTGTATAGATTGGAATAGTAGATCAAACTCATGTTCTTGGTAGATTATTTTTTGATAGTTATATTTCATATTCAATTAGGTGTTGGAGTGTTAGCGTTTGAAAGTTACAAGCTTTCGTTTGCTAACTAGTCTAGGCATTAGTTTATAGTATTGTTTGCACAAAATGCCTCTAACTTGATCACACCATAGTGGAAAATGCATGAAACCAAAGAGGGTGATAGGTTAGAGGATGTACATATTATTTTCCTTTTTTTTGCATTTTTTTGATGGGATTTCAAGCCAAGAAGTAAAGCCCTAGGATGACTGTTGGGAACTAGTGAGCCTGGATAGTTTGACAAATGGTAATGCAAGACAACACCCATGATCGCGTTGAGGAAAACCAATGCCTTCCTAGAATACCTGCGATTTTAGGATGAATATGAAAAATTAATGTAGGCTTTTTGAGGAGTTTGAAGTTTTGGGGAGAATTTTGTTTACCAACTGGACCAGAAATCTAATGTTAAGGCTGAAAAATAGGGCTTGTGGGTGTCATAGAGCCTTGAACATTTGGATTCTTTGTGTGCTAGGAGATATATACTAGATTCATAAGTTGGTTTTGGGTATTTTTGGAGAAAATAGAAGAATGGAGGTAAAATAGGGTCATTAGACCTAATAGACAATAGGCCTATCTAGGCTATGTCGAGTGTTAGGAACTTCTTTGTGATTTTTTGGGACCAGAAGTGAAAAGTGAGGTCAAGAAGGCTAAGGGGAGTGTATCTAATTGGTCAATAAAATATAAGGAAGGTTAAGATCCTAAGGAGGGGTTAGGGTTGTAGGAGTAGGACTAGTTGGACTAGTGCCTAAGAAGGGATTTGAGTCCTCATCAAATCAACTATAGCTAGGAGACTTGTATTGGGGGAGAGGAAAAGCAAAATAAACTTGGAGGATTCAAGATTGAATCTTAATTGAAGGTTATTTAATTGGAACCTTAAGCCTCTCTACATAATATATTCCATAAACATGAACAACACACATGATCCACGTTAAATTGAATAATACTATACCAAATTAATATGTATATCCTTGTGCACATAAATGAAAAAAGTATTTATATCAAAATTCATATATCTATAGACAAATTACACAAATATATATCAAATTTCATGTTTCCATATACAAATTACACAAATATATATCAAAGTACATAAATCCATATGCAAAATGTGGCTGATCATGCCATTAAAATGTGTTTAATATCAATGTTTCTATATACAATGTGGCATATTCCATCTCAAAATGACTCATGATACGTCCTATGAAAACTATACTATCCTATGATGCTAGTGGATCATCAAAATATAGCTTCTTCATTGAACTAGGTGGATCAAATGCCTGCTACATAAATAAAAAAGGAAAACCCAAAGTTAGAATCTAAATTTATTTGAATCTATGTATTTAACATTGAATTACTCAAATTCATAATGATCCTTTTTTAGTAAAGATTTATAGATGTAAAATTTCATCATAAACACCTCTCTCATCAACCTCATGTGACAGTCAGGAGTCCTCTCATATGTCTTTGACAATGCTTGAACCTCATTGATTGTGGCATGTATATGTTCAATTATGGTTGTTAAATGGATCTACAAATTAAACTATAACATTATAAATCATATCATAATAAATTTACAACATATAATCAAGAATTCAAACTAAAACTTATGTCTATCAGCTCCTCATCTAGATATAATGACTATGTGAGAAAATATACAAAAATCCGATGTCCAACCTCATGTACAATAGATGTTTCCTATGGGATACAAAAACCTAGTTGTTAATATCATGGAAATTAGTTTTTAATTTTTTTATGAAAATAAGGTAAATATAAAATAAATGATACTTATACATATGATGGGGCTCTCATTGCAAATGAAAATGGTAGAGGGTCTGTGATGCCAAATTTTCCTGGACTCATCACCAACAGCCATGCCTTATACAATAAAGATTAACACAAATATTTTACAAGAATGTATAAATATTTAATAACTTTAAAAGCACCTAACTACCTTTCCCTTGTCAATGAGATATCCATCAACCCTTGCACTCTACCCATAGCTGATAGGTGATACTTGTAAGAGAAAAGAAAGATTAGAAACCATATATGTTCCAATATCAAATAGAAAAACAATGAAAACACAACATAATGTACTATAGATGTCTCAAGGCCAACTAAAATAGCCAAGAGTGTGACATCATCAACCTATTTGAGTTCTTCCTTAGTCATCAACTGAACATGAATGAAGATCACACATGTATAAGTCAGTATGGGTTAAAATTACTCTATTATAAAGATTAAATTTAAATCACATATGTCGTAACAAAAAAATGCATACATGTATAACATAGAAGGATCCCGTGGCTCTGAATGCCCCTCCTCTCTCACATTAGGGTGTGTAGTCTCTCTAGTCATGTCTAGTGTATCATCCTCCTAAAACAGAAAATGATACTCAGAAAGATCACCTATGGGACCCAAACAAATATTTTTGCAAGTTATGCAAGTATGGGGCACACAAAAATGTGATGAGCTCTCAGATGATGAACTTGCGCCAACATCATTAGCATGGAGAGGAAACAATGGCCCAGCCTAGAATATCAATAGGCTACTCAATCTATGGATGGATCTAATAGATTGAGAGCTAGCCTCTAAAATGATATCAAGATGTTGCACTGGTGGAGGGGGGAAGAAGTGTTTTTTTCTTCCACTGAGAAAGGGTCTATCCCAAGGAGCTCCTCCTCACACTTTAGTAGTTCACCTTGAGGACCAACACAAATTTGGTATATAGTTTTCTAATGAAATATAATGGCACCTCTAAATTATTGTGTGGAAGTTTGTCAAAAACCATCTACCAATGATCCCAAAAGTTCAAATGCATAGCCTCATTTGTACACAATTTAATTGATAATTTGGGCATTTTGTGATCTACTATTTTACTATTTTTTGGGTTTGAAAAAAGGTTAATCATATCTATTGGAATCTAATTGAAAAGATCATTATTGAAGAAGAGAGACTATTACAAAGAAGGAGATTGTTGATAAAGAATATTTTCAATCATTGTTTTGTCATTGATGTCAAACCTACTATTTGTTGGAATGACAATTGCTTATAAGATCTAAGTACTATCACTTAGTTGATTGATGAAGAGGATTTCATCAACAAGATGTAACAAAAGAATCTAAGGGAAAGGTTGAGTTATAGTTTTGTAATGGAATGCAAGGATTAGTTAAGACAATGGTAAAATGATGTATTGATAATATATTTGAAGATAAAAAAAGGTTGGCCACACTTAGATACATTAGAATTATAAGTTGTAACAAGGCTATCTACAAAGCTTGACTAAGTTCATTAGTGAGTGCCAACAAGCTAGTTCATGCAGAGAAAATTTTCAGCTAGTGCCAAGCAAATGCAAAATCTAGTGTGTGTTGAGTAATACAAAAGGAGTTGAGCAATTTCAGGTGCTGAGAAAAGTAATAGGTGTCGAGCATTAGTAAAATTTAGTTGATGCCAAGTGAATAGATAGTAGGTGTTGAACATCAGTAGAAAATAGTTGCTGTTGAGTAACACGGTATGTATCAATCACCAGAATATCAATGGTGTCAAGATGTTGCATTATTTAAAAAGTCAAAGATTTCCTAGATTTGAGCTGACAAGTTTGTTACTTTGAATTTTGTGAACCAGATGGAGGATAAGGATGATGAGCTAGAGACATAGAATTTTAGGTAAACCATTTTTGGGCAAATTTAAGAGGATTCTTCGTTGTGTTTCTAGAAGGAACAAGATATGGGTTAGATTCATTGAATCCTACCTAACCCATTCGATCTAAAATTAAAAAGCGTGAAGATTTAGATTAGGAAAATTTGTCTAGACTTCTATTTAAGGAGTCATAGGCCACGAAGCTAGAGCTACTAGGTTGAAGTTGTTGAAGGGTGTTAAGGAGAAGGCATTGAGGAGGAGGAATAGAGCATAGAGACTCTACTTCAATAAGTGGCTATATAGGAAATTGTACTAGTACATCAAGCATGGAGACTCAAGGAGACAAAGCTTGAAAGGAGGACAAGCTATCAGAGCTACAAAGACTGAAAGCTAAGCAATATTGTGAGTTGAACAGTGATATGAAATATGCATGTTAAGTTGTGAGTTGTATTAGGTCAAAAGCCCTTGTTGTTACTCTCTAACAATTGTACCAGTTTGGGTAAAATCCTATGGACTTAGGTTGGTTTAACAACCATTTCTAAATTCTTTAATAGGGTGGCATTCCAAGTGAATGTTCTAAAGTCCTTTAACTAGGCCCACTTCTAACAGGGTTGTTAAATCCTTTTACCAAGTCACATTTAATAGTGTGTTGTAGCCTCTAACAGGGTAGGCATTTCATAGGGCATCACTTCAGAAGAGTGAGAATTGAGTAGTATGTTATTGGTGGTTTTTTCAAAATTGGGTTTCCATGTAAATCACTATGTTATGTGTTGATTCTTCATTTGTTACTTTTGCATGTTGATTTTTAGTAACTTGCTAAGTAGGAAAGTTTGGCTTGGATGCATAAACAGTTTAATGGGCTCATTTTACTTGAAAAAGTTTTATTAGGAAATTTGGACCTTGAATAACTAATTCACCCCCTCCTAGTTATTCTAAAGCATTTCTAACAATTGGTATCAGAGCCATCTTCTAATTTAGTTTAAAAGTACTAGAAGTAGGAAGATCAAGATGTCCAAGAGAGAAGTTCCCAAGCTCAACAAAGATAACTTCACCGGATGGAAAAGTATAATGAAGCTACATCTTGGATCAATAAGTGATCATGCACAAAATTCACTTAGAGTAGAACATGTTGATCCAATTATACCCACTGCAAAAGATATGAAGAAAAAGAACAAGCACAATCAGGAAATGCTGGAGATTGCATCTTCCCTTAACTATGCTAAATTTGATGACATTAAGGGATGTAAGTCTACATTTAAGATGTGGAAAGACTTGACTAATATTTATGGAGGAGATCAAAATGTTCAAAGAGAAAAAAGAGAAATCCTCAGATGAAAGTTTGATGACATGAAAATGGAGGAAGGTGAGAATCCTGCTCAATATGCCTCTAGAATAAAAGAAGTAGTAAGTGCAATAAGAAGTCTTGGAAGTCATTTAGAAGATGACATAGTTAATAGAAAATACTTAAGAACCTTTCTCCCCATCTATGTTGTTATAGTTTCAGCCATCCAAGAGTTAAGGTGTGTACTAGGAAATACACTAACCTTTGAAGGTGTAGTGGGAAGGCTTACTACATTTGAGTTGTCCAACTTTGATAGCTACAAACCTGAGAATCTTGAATCTTCTTTTAAGGCCAAGCTATCATTAAAAGAAACTGACAAAATGAAATGAAAGAAGAAGAAAAAAACAAAATATGCAACCAGTGACAACAATATAGATGAAGAAGATGTGGAACAATTGGAATAACTACTGGCCAGAACATTTCATAGAAGCAAAGGTAAATTCAAAGGTAAATTGTCTATCATATGTTTTAATTATAATGAAGTAGGACATATTGCCACAAGATCCACATAGAGACAGAATTATAAAGAAGCCAACAAGAAAAAGAATAGAAGAGAAGATGATAGCAGAGATTACAAAGACAAAGGTAAAAAATGCTACATTGTTGAAGAAGAGGATTTTGATGAAAATGATGATGAGGTAGTCTATGTAGCTATGAAGGATGGGTCAGATGAAGATGAGGCAACAACATGGGTAACCTATGTGAACAAAAATGATAAGTGGATCATAGATAGTGGATTCTCACATCACATGACAGGAGACAAAAGTAAGTTTATTACCTTTACTCAATATGATAAAAATAGTGTTAGATTTGGAAATGATGCTCCATATTAAATCAAAGGAAAAGGTTCTATTAAACTTACAGAGAAAATATCATGTGATAATGCATATTATGTTGAAGAATTAAACTATAATTTATTGAGTGTGTCACAATTAGGCAATATAGGTTGCAAAATAGAATTTGAAAACAAAATTGCCAAAATTTATGACGTTGATGGAAACCTGATAGGAAAAGGAGACCAAACTAGGAGTAATCTATTTTACCTAGATATAGAAAATGCAACCTATCTCATTGTAAAACTTGATGATGTGTGGCTATGGCGTAAAAGGATATGTCATGTCAACTTTGATAATCTAATTAGTATCAGCAAAATGAAGAAAGTCAAAGGTTTTCCAAAATTGAAGAAGCTTGAAAATACAATGTGCAAACAATGTCAACTAGGAAAGATGACCAAGTCAAGTTTCAAAAGAAAAACCTACACTTCCAAAGAAGTATTAGAGTTAGTCCATTTAGACTTATGTTGCCCAATAGAAGTACAAAGCTACCAAGGAGATAGATACATAATGTTTTTTATTGATGACTACTCTAGGATGATGACTGCCATGTTTTTAAAACAAAAATCTAATGCATTTAAAATTTTTAAGTGGTATTTGGCTAGGGTTGAGAAAAAAATAGGAAAGAGTCTTAAGTGCCAAAGATCAGACAGAGGAGGTGAGTTCACGTCAAAAGAGTTTGAGACATTTTGGAATGACAAAGGAATTAAAAGAAAAACATCAACACCAAGGACTCCACCTCAGAATGGCATTACAAAGAGAAGGAATAGATTAGTGATAGACTATGCTAGAACACTAATGATGGAGAATAATGTTACATTAAAGTACTGGAGAAAAGTTGTTAGCACTGCTATTTACACTCTTAATTGAGTTCAAGTCAAGAAAGGTACAAATGTAACACCTTTTGAATTATGGTATGGTCACTCACCCAATGTAAAACATTTCAAGGTATTTTTTAATAAATGCTATATTATTAAAGATTCTAAGAATTTCAAGTTTGATTCAAAGAGTGATGAAGGCATATTCCTTGGATATTCCACTAGAAGAAAAGCATATAAGTGTTTGAATACTAACACTAAAAAGATTTTGGAAAGTGTAATTGTAAATTTTGATGAGCATGCAAAAACTTAGGTTGATGTAACTAAGAAACTAGAAGAATACAAATCCTTTGTATACTTATATGAAGGAATGCCTACTAAATATGAAGTTGCCAATGAAGTTGGGAATCAACAACAAGTTTTAGTATCAGCCGAGTCACAACTAGTGAATGCCAAGCTACATTCAAAAGCTGAGTTGCAGAATGAAGATAATGCACATTATGATTCTAAAATTAGTACACAAGGGAGAGATGATGAAATACCAGAAAGAGATGTGTTTAGTGAATCTGAAGCTAAAAGATCAAACATGGAAAGAAGGATAGAACCAAGACTATCCAGGTATGTGAGAAGACATCACCTTGTAGAAAAAATCATTGGTGACAAGGAAGCTAGACCAATGACAAGGAACATACTAAGAAATGAATCATGTTTGCTGAGCAAGATTGAACCTTAAAATAGTAAAAGATGCACTACAAGATGATGATTGGTATAAAGCTATGGAAGAAGAAATAGATTAGATAAAGAAGAAAAAAAACTTGGACCTTAGTTTTAAGATGAGCTGATAAGAATGCAATTGGTACCAAATGGGTATTTAGGAACAAGCTAGATGAGAATGGTGAGATCACAAGAAATAAAGCTAGATTAGTCTACAAAGGTTATACACAAGAAGAAGGACTAGACTATGAGGAAACATTTGCCCCTATTGCACAAATGGAAGGAGTAAGAACACTACTTGCATATGCTTGCTACAAAGGTTTCAAAGTTTACCAAATAGATGTAAAGTCTTCTTTTTAAATGGCATACTGGAAGAGGAAGTCTACATAGAACAACCAGAGGGAATTGTTGATGAAAATAACAAGGATATGGTCTACAAACTGCATAAAACACTTTATGGTTTGAAGCAAGCATCTAGAGCATGGTATGAGAGATTGCACAAATATCTTGTGAGGATAGGATTTGAGAGAACAGATGACAACAACAACTTGTATATCAAGGGAGAAAAAGGTAAAGATATTATGATATCTAAAATCTTTGTTGGTGACATAATTTTTGGAGGAAAAGATGTCCTTTGCAAAGACTTTTTTGATCAAATGAAACATGAGTTTGAGATGTCAATGTTTGGAGAGATCAAATTCTTTGTTGGATTGCAAGTACATCAACTCAAACATGGTATATTTGTGACCCAGTCAAAATTCACCAAGGAGATACTCAAAACATTTGGTTTAGAAGATTCAAAACTAGTCAGTATGCCAATGGTAATAGGATATAAGCTATCAAAAAATGATGAGTTAGTTGAAGTGAATCAGACATTGTATAGATCAATGATTGGAAAGTTGTTGTATGTTATGCATAGTAGACCAGACATTGCATTAGCTATTGGAATACTGGTAAGATTTTATGCTAACCCAAGAGAAAACCAACTAATATCAGTAAAGAGAATATTGAATTACCTAAAAGGGATTGATGACTTTGGATTATACTGCAAGAGGAGTGAAAATTTTGGGTTGAGAGCCTACACTAATGCAGATTGGGGATGTAATATTGATGATGGAAAAAGCACCAATGGAGGAGAACTTTTCTTAGGTAAAAGATTAGTCACTTAGACCAGGAAAAAGAAAATTTGTACCTCATAGTCTACAATAGAAGCTGAGTATGTTGTTGTTGCAATTAACTGCAACAATATTATATGGATCAAACATTTGTTGCAAGGTATGAAGGAAGAAGTGACTGAACTTGTGATACTCTATTACAATAACACAAGTGCCATCAACATATCAGAGAATCTTATGATGCATGTCAAAAAAAAGTATATTGCAATTAAGTATCACTATGTAAGAGAGTTAGTGGAAGACAAGCAAGTAAGGATGGAATATGTCAGCTCAAAGAAACAAATTGCTGACATCTTTACAAAAGCATTACCTAAAGATACATTTGATTATCTTAGAGTTAAGTTAGGGGTGATAACCCTATCCAAGGTTGTTTAAGCAACAAAAAATATTGCCATGCATCAAATGAGTTGATTGTTGAAATGTTGTAAATTGATGTAGAGGATACATACTTTAGGATTTTTGCTTGAAGTAATCAAAGTGTTGAAGTTTCAAATCAGTCACAAGCAAGGTGAAAGAGGGAGAAATTGGAAGTTCTAAAAGATGTTATACTTGCATAATAAGATGTTTAAATAATATGTCTTTGACATTGTTGTCAGAGAGGGAGAAATAGAAAAAACCAATCAAATCTACAGAATCAAAGGGAGAAGTAGAATAGTAGAAACTGATGAATATCAAAAATTGATCAATACATACTAAAAAAAAATGTAAGAGGGAGAAATAGTAGAGCAAAGTTGATCAAAATAGTAAGCTGTAGAAAAAAGGGAGTCATACAGGAACTAGTCAGAAATGAAAGAGAAATGAAATATTAGGTAAGAGGGAGAAGCAAAAGCAAAGAAATCAGGATAGAAGATCAAAGAGGGTGATGTGAAAACTAATGCTAACACAATTTCTTTTTGGCATTTTATTTTACTATTTTAACCTAGTTAGCATTTTGATAACTTGGTTGATTAGTCTAGTTTTCCATCAATGCCAAAGAGGGAGATTGTTGGAATCTGATTGAAAAGATCATTATTAAAGAGAGAGACTATTGTAAAGAAGGAGATTAATGATGAAGAATGTTTTCAATCATTTTTTTGTCACTGATGTCAAACCTTCTATTTTTTGGAATGATAATTGCTTATAAGATCCAAGTACTATCACTTAGTTGATTGATGAAGAGGATTTAATCAACAAGATGTAACAAAAGCACCTAAGGGAAAGGTTGAGTTGTGGTTTTGTAATGGAATGCAAGGATTAGTTAAGACAATTGTAAAATGATGTATTGATAATATACTTGACGATGCAAAGGTTGGCCACACTTAGATATATTATAAGTTGTAACAAGGCTATCTACAAAGCTTGACTAAGTTCATTAGTGAGTGTCAAGCAAGATAGTTCAACCTAAGTAGATTTTTAGTTAGTGCCAAGTAATATAGAAGGAGCCGAGCAAGTTCAGGTGCCAAGCAAAGTAATAGGTGCCAAGCATCAATAAAATTTAGTTGATGCTGAGTGAATCCATAGTAGGTGCCGAGAATCAGTAAAATGTAGTTGGTGCTAAGTAACACAGTATGTGCTAAGCACCAGAATATCAATGGTGCCGAGCTACTATATTATTTGAAAATTCAAAAATTTGCTAGATTTGGCCCAACCAGTTTGTTACCTTGAATTTTGTGAACTAGATGGAGGATAAGGATAAGTAGCTAGAGGCACAAAATTTTAGGTAAACCATTTTTAGGTGAATTTAGGAGGATTCTTCATGATTTTCTAGAAGGAACAAGATATGGGTTGGATTCATTGAATCCTACCTAACCAATTTGATCTAAAATTAAAAAGTGGGAAGATTAAGAGCAAGAAAAGTTTTCTAAACTTCTATTTAAGGAGTCATAGGCCAAGAAGCTAGAGCTGTTGGGTTGAAATTGTTGAAGGGTGTTAAGGAGAAGGCATTGAGGAGGAAGAACAGAGCATAGAGACTCTACTTTGATAAGTGGCTATATAGGAAATTACACAGGTACATCAAGCATGGAGACTCAAGGAGAAAAATATTGAAAGGAGGACAAGTTGTTAGAGCTGCAAAGGCTAAAAGCCAGGCAATATTGTGAGTTGAACAGAGATTTAAAATCTACAAGTTAAGTTGTGAGTTGTATCAGGTCAAAAGCCCTTGTTACTCTCTAACAATTGTCCCAATTAGGGTAAAATCATGGACTTAGGTTCGTTTAACAACCATTTGTAAATCCTTTAATAGGGTGGCATTCCATTGAATGTTCTAAAGTCCTTTAACTAGGCCCACTTCTAACAGGATGGTTAAATCCTTTAGCTAGGTCACATTTAATAGTGTGTTGTAGCCTTTAATAGGGTAGTCTATTTGGATATAGAAATTGAGTGAGTATCACAAAATAATATAAATATGAGCTCTATCATATAAATCTATAAGAACTCTACAATGGCTAAGATAGTGAGATTAACTAAGATCAAACCTCCTAAAATTAAAATATTTTTGTTCGCTACACATCATGATAGAATACTAACTATTGATAATTTAAGGAGAAGATTCTAATTCCTTAACAAATGTATCCTCTACAAATAGGTGGAGGAAGACATTTACCACCTCTTTGTCTCTTGTTCATTTATGTTGCAAATTTGAGTGTCCTTGTTGAACAAATTTCACCTCTCATGGGTTTTTGGGAATAAAATTAATTAATTTTCTATTTCTTGGTTAATCCCATTTTCTCACCTTCCTACCCAACTTCTTTGGAATTTTATTCCCCTGCATGTCTTCTAGAATGTATGGAAGGAAAGGATTGTGATCATGTAAGGAAATAGAGATAGATGTAGAAGGGATTGTGATCATGGCCATTAAGCTACTACATGAGATCTTGGTGGTATCTATTTGGAAGAAGAAAGATAGACCTCTCTCCTCTTAGGATTTTCATGTGGTGACAAAATGAAAACTCCCTAAGACTACTAATTACTTTAATAACTTGAAAATGCTAGCTAGTGCAAACACACTTTGGCACCCCCCTAGTGGTTGGCTCAAGCTAAATTTTTATGGGATAGCAAAGGGTGGTTTGGCTATGGGAGATTGGGTTGTTTGAGGTGGGCAAAAGCTTATTTTGGCCTATTCTAGTAAATTTGTTACCAACTCTTCTACTATATGGAAGAAGCCTTTGCCCTTTTCTGGGACCCCCACTTTATGGGCACCTTGGGAAAACATAAGATCCTAGTGGAAGGAAACTCTAAACTTGTTATTAATGATGTCAATCAACCACTAATTGCATGTTGGGTGATGAAAAATGTAAGTTTATAGACATATGGACTTTCCTTGAAAAAATGGAGGAAGCTAGTGTCCAAAAAACATATCAAGAATGCAATAGGGTACTTGATAAGCTGACACGTTGGGGAATTGGATTGTGCTATTGGAGATAGTTGGCCACCCTCCCTATGGAAATTTAAACTCTTATCTAAAGAGTAAGTACACATAAAGAATAAGTACACACAATTACATGAATTATGATGAGGCTTGAGATGCTTTCTAGTTAGCCTCTAGATTGTGGATGATGACATCGATAGGATTGATATCATTTCAAGTTATTATGATATTATCTAGAGTTTATTACAAAATTATACCTATATGAATTTTCAAAAGATTTGGGGCTATCCCATCAAGTACAGTTGGAGATGGTGCATTAATGATCATGACTTTAAAATACCCCTTTTTCATTATTTTGGTGATTCCCAATATCACTCCATTTATGGAAGGGTTGATTTAATCAATTGATCTAAGATGTCAGAGTCCTATTATCATGTGATTTTTGATCACTTGGTACATTTGTAATAATTATTTTGATGAAAGAACTCTTTGGAAAGGCATTCTCTTTATTCCTTCCACTTGAAAACATAATTTTAACAAACATCTTCATTGTGAGCCCAAATTTCCCATGTTTTGAGATTATCCTAAGGCTTTCATGTTGAGAACACTGAAGAGCCCTATTTGCTAGTTTACATGGGTGGTGACAGGGATAGAATTGAGTTGTGGTAGGTTAAAGCTAAATGATGCAACAATGTTTGTGCATGTATATCCATTATTGAGGATGGTCTCTTTCCTTTCATGGAGGCCATGTAGTACTTTGACAATAAGATGTCCATGCATCTGGAAGGACTATAAAGTTAATATTAATGGCATTAAATTTGAAATTAATGAATAATTTTTAGTCTAGGTGACTAGCCTATCTTTGGAGGGGAAAAAATAGAAATATGTTTCCAAGGTTGTAGATAAAACAAGTATGAAATGGTTTTTAAGGCTAATGAGGAGCCAATTTGCATGAGAGGATATTTCAATAGAGAAAAATTATCAAGGTTGTGGAATGATGTCTACTACCTGATCATGAAGTATCATACCTAGAGGGATACTTCAAGGTGAGCTATTACTATTGTTTCCCTCTGCCAAACCATTTTCACTACCATGATGAGATTTCCTTTCCATCTTTCTTACTTCATGATCTTGAAGCATCAATCATAGATCCTATAAAGTATAGAGATGAAGGAAACAAATATAGTATCCTTCACTAGGGTCTTATCTTTTCCTTGTACAACTTTCATAGGGCTATGTGTCGACCTACATGTGCAACACCCTTGTTGTTTCTTAGGACTCCCCATCCTCCAACAACCTCAAAGTTAAGGACCACCTATTATGTCATTTTCCCAATTAAACCCTAAACTAGAGTTGGCTATGGATTTGGTTGAGGTTGAGATGAAGTTCAGTAGGGGTAGGAGACATTCTCAGAGAATTTCCTTAAACCTCAATAAGGAAAAAAGAGTGGAAAAATATGAGAGCTTGGAAGAAGTAGATTATGACTCAAAGTCTAAAGAAAGTGAGGAGAAAGGAAAATATGAGAGGAAAAAAATGCTAATAAATTCTAGTACATGAATGATGATGAGGAGGATTATGTTACTAAGCCCCCACTAAATATGGAGAAAGTTTCTTAGGATAAATATATATCTCAAGACTTTTCTAGTTTTAGTTTTGACAAGGTGGATCTCACAACTAAGAACTCCCCCATGACTATCGCTTATCCTCTAAAAGAAGGTGAAGGAGGACCCCCTATTGCCCCTTTCCACCCCACCCCTTTATTTAGGACTCCCTCCATATCCCCAATCTAGAAAAAAATATCTTCATGTAGGTTGAAGCTAAGGTAAAGAATATATGGGTGGAGATGGAGAATTTGAAGAAGATGGTGTTGAAGCTAGACTTGATGTTCAACACCCTAGCAAATTTTTTTGTTAAACTCACTCATGATGGAACTACCTTTCTCCATTTCCTATAGTAGGAGAAGGTGTGTGGTAAAATAAAGGAGGAGGCAAACAACTTCTAGAGGCTCTATAGGTTCCTTGTGGATGATCAGATAGATGTACTAGTGGAAAAATAAGTCCCCTAGGGAGAGAAGAAGAATTGAGGGTTTGACATCATTCTATAATACTTTTTTTTTCATTTTTTTATTATAGTTAGTTTCAAGCCATGTGTGGCTGATATGAATACTTAGACTTGTAAGATAATGATTAATATTGTTGATTGTATAGTTTATAATATTTACTATTTTAGTAATATCTATAGTTGGATGCTAAACACCTTTTGTAGATCTATGCTTTTAATATTGAATATGGGTGGCTAGTTTGTTTTTTTATTGGTTAGTGATTTGTTAATCAACTACTAGTGATTTTTCACTACTTTGTTGTGTTTTTCAAACAAGAAAAATATATTGGTGTTGTTTTTCTTAATTTTAAATATCTATCTTATGAAACTAAAATTATATATTGAATAATAGTTATATTTTTTTAAATATCATTAAAAAATTAGATTAATTTATTATATGGACAAATATTATTTGTTGTGGGATAGAAGGAATATGTCTTGACACTAGAATAGATACAAAAGGAGGAGGAAATCTTGCACCTTCTCTAGTGTATTGGGCTCTTAGTTATATAAGTACTTTAATACCTTGTTCCATCTTTCAAATACCTTGTATCTACTAAAATATTTTTTATAAATTATGTGAAAACTAAGCTTACAATTTATCAAAAATGTGAAGGACAAAGACTTTTAACGTATATATTAAATTTAATTTTTGAATATAATTATATTTTAAATGGAAAAAAGGAGGAATAAAGGAAGAATGAAATAGTCTTGTAATAGGATGTAGATCCTTTCCATACTTATATTGTTGTGAAGAGAAAAGGTTTGATATGGATTTTTACACTATCTAGAGTTTCATCCTTAGTCAATGTTATATTAGGTGATATATCATCAAAAAAATGCATAATTTCATCTATTCATATACTATTTTCATGGATAAGATAAAATCTAAAAGAATGATAAGGTTTTAAGATTATAAAGCTACTAAGGTTTAGATTAGTGTAAAAATCATCTCCATTTTGCATGAACTAATCCTATGAGAAAAATAGACATCATTAGGCCCTAATATTTCATGTACATTAAAGAGGTCATGGATAAGAGTGTTAGCTCATTCCTTATAATTAATGTATTTGATAAGAGAGGTAAAATATTTATTCATCTCAATATCAATCCATTGGAGGACTATCAAAGGTCATGGTTAAGCATCAAGTTGTTGGTCCTTAGATGGTTTTCACATTTGAGTGTCAACACAATTAATCACTTCCTACATTGATGCTAAGTACACTATTCATGCCAAGCCATAGTGTGTGCTAAGTTAGATTTTTAAATGGTGTCGAGTGACTTTAGGTGTTGAGCAGTTTATAAGTACCGAGTGACATATAGGTACTGAATCATAGTTGATGTCGAGCAAGTCAAGAATACTTCATATGTAGAGTGAGTTAGAATCATACATGTACCAAGTGAGATAGAGTGTAATAGGTGTTGAGCAATCCAAAATAATATATGTGTCGAGCACTAGTAGTCTAGTACGAGCCGAGTGACATAGAATCAACATATGAGTTTGTGCCCTCACAAACTTAGATGTAAACCATTTTTGGAGTTGACATTGAAGGAAAAAAAGGATAAGATTGAATCTTTTACATTTCCTATGCAATTAGCATGCAACCAATCAAAAAAATGGAAAGGCATGCAACCAATGAGGAAAATGCAAGGAATAAGTGGGAACTTAAGATTCAATATGGACCATAGATCCATACCTAACCCTAAGTCTTCACAATATTTAAAAGGAGGTTGAAAAATCTATTGTGTGTGTGGGTGAGAATAGTGTATGGCGAGATTATAGAAAAATTTAGTGTGATGGGAGTTAGACTTAGAGGAACAGAGCATAAATCACATATCTAGTTGATTAGAACAACACAAGAGACAAGGGACACTATTAGATATCAAATCATAGAGGATCAAGATTAGAGAGAGTAGAACAAGTGCATGAATTGAAAAATTAGAGATTGCATACTATCATGTTCATTGTTCTAATACCTTCTTGCCATTGTATTAGAAGTTGAAAATCCTATATTGATAGGTTAGCTTAATAGCTACATAGGAGAGCCTTTGGAGAAGGTGATTGAAAATCCTATTGTATTAGGTGGATTTAATAGCCTATTGTAAATCCTTTAATAGGGTGACACTTTATGTAAAGTGTTTGTAAATCCTCTAATCAAGTCACTATTGATAGTGTAAATCCTTTAACAGGGTAGGCCTTTTACAGGGTAGACCATTAGAAGTGGTCAAACATTTATTGCTGCAGTAATTTTTGTGGGTATCATCCCACCCTAGTTTTACCTTCTTATTTTTGGAGGGTTTCTAGGTTACCAAATCTGGTGTTTTGTGTTATTGCATGTGTTTACATCATGTTCATTTATATGTCTACTTGCATTCAATTTTCTTTTCAGTTATATGTTTATATTGTTGAAATGGTTAAAAGTGTGGTACTTTCGATTCACCTCCCCCTCTCAAAAGTACTCTTCGCATTTTGAACATTCGAACAATTGGTATCAGAGCTGAGGTTCTCACAAGGAAAAGCCTAATAGCTTAGAGAAAAGGTATAAATATGGAAGTCTTCAAACTTGGGAAGATCATAGACAATTAGGTGATTGATGTGCATATAGCTCTACAGAAAGTGGAAGAAGCTAGAGAAGAATTGAGAAAATCCTTAAAGAGAAGGAAGGAGATAGCCATAGTTGAAAATGACATACACTACAAGGATATTGATACCACACAAGTGTTTTCCAATGGAGATTCCAAGGAATTTGATGTAGCAATAGTGGAACTGATGGAGGAAAATAGAGCACAAGCTAAAGAAATCAGATTACTCAAGCTTGAACAAGAATCACAAGCCATAATGTTTTGTGAAGTGACTGAACAAAAGAAGAGAGTCATTGAATACAAGGCCATGATAGAAGATGACAAGAAGAATCTTGCCAGTAGACTGGAGGAGAAGATAATTGACTTTGAAAAGATCTCAAACATGCAACTAGATAGCTTAAGCCAAATGATGAATGCTCATCATGAGCTAAACATGAAGGATATTGAGATCTCCACCTTGAAGATCCAAAATGAAAATTTTTAGAATGAATTGAAGAGAGAGACGGAGGTAGCAGAAAGCTACAACAAACCCAATGAGGCTATCAAGTACTTTGAGTGACTACTGAAATCACCAAGGGCTAGTAATGACACTTCAAGACTTGGCTACACTAGCACTGAACAAGGAGAATCATCCAAGATTGTGGAAGATAGGAGTAACAAAGGTAAAAACACTAAACTTACTTGTCATTTCTGTGGTAAAAAGGGACATACCTCTAATGTGTGCAGGAGTAAGAACAATCATTAGCATGATAAGCCTACCAATGCGAGAATTTTTCACAAGTGTAAAAAGCAAGGACATCAAGCACATGAATGTAGAACCAAGATCATGAGGACAGCAAGATTTGAAGGTCACTGATTCAATTGTGAAAAGTATAGACATAGAGCATTTGAATGCAGATCAAAGCTAATGTGGACACCTAATCAGCCTACAAGAGGAACCAACCATGGTCATCACTACAACTAGGATTACAATACTAGGTATAGCTATCATTATTGTCAGGAGCATGGACACATTCCTAAAAATTGCATAAGGACACATTTTAGAGGGAGTAATAGAAGATGGTTGAGCTAAACTACATGTTTCAGTTGCTTGAAGACTCGTCATATCAACAAAAATTGCCCAACAAAGTCAAAAGCACCCAAGACAGAAGTCAACAAGGGAAAAGAGAAGGTTTATGTTGAAAAAATAAGAGGACAAATGAACAAGACTTGGAAAAAGAAAGATGATTGCAACACATCAAATGGAGGGATCACTTCACCCAAAAGGTCAAGTGATCACACTTAATCTAACTAAGCAAAAGAAAGGTGTATGGGACTAATATACAAAGTTAAATCATACATCAGTTCCAAAGAACAAAGGAGTACTGCAAGGAAGAAATTTGCATAAGCAATGATACCAGGTCAAAATCTAAAGTTTTTGCCTATACTACTAAACTATCCTCAGATGCTAAGTAAAGCTCCAATGGATGCCGAGCTTCTAATAGTGACCAAGTTGATAGTTAAAGCCGAGTGAAGTAGAGGTCTAGTGGGAGCTAAGTAAATGAATTACAATGGGAGCTGAGTCATGTTGAATCTTCAAGTGCTAAGTTTACCGCTGTATGCAGGAAGCATTTAATGCTAGGTCTTTGATAGGTATAAGGTTGAATTTTGTTTAGTTTCACACCATTCAAACATAGAGAAAAGTCAAGAAGAGTGAAGAAGTGATCAAGCAGCAACCCAACAACCATTTGCATGGATCTCAATAGTAGTTCAATACAAATTCATCAATTTAAAGGTATTTATCAAGTGTTGAGCTATGCAGAAGTTAAAGTTGTAATACATTTAAAACCCTAGTTTGGTGAAATGGCCTCTAGCTCAAGAAATACTAAAGGAAAAGAGAGTCATGAAATTTAGCTAGTTAGCAATGAAGTAAAATAGCCTAAATTTAGGCCAATCCCCAAAGTTGCCTATAGAAATGACCCAACTGGTGCATTATCCATCATTCCACCTAAAGTGGTCATGGTGCAGGATGTGAGAAAATGTTACAATTGCAAAACTAGTGCCATGGGTGATTTTGAAATATTCCAAGCTTATGAAAAACTATGTGACAACAAGATTCTGAAAAAGGAATTTGAGATAGTTGAGAAAAAGGGTTTGACCAATGCCCTAGTCTACCCTATAGGATTCAAGATAGAATGGATTCACATTGTTTTGAGTCAAATTCATGATGGATGTCTATGGCTGGAGATAGGAACCATTTAGATTACCAAGAGAATAGTTCATAGGGTTATGGGATTTTGAACCCTAGATTGGCCAAAGACCTTGAGAAGTGATAGAAAGGAGGTCATTGAGAAAAACATAGGAGCTAAGTGGAATAATAGACAAATGACCATTGATACTATAACTGATCCCCTTCTAGATTTTTCTATGAGAATAATATCTCACAAATTCTATCAGTCTAGTAGATTGAATAGTGTGCCATGTTTAGCAATTGATGTGGCATGCAAAATGGTGAAGAAAGATCGCACCTATGATTTGGAAAAACTCATGTTGCAGCAAATTAATGAGAACCTAGGTGCAATAAGGAGATCAAAAGGTGCTCAATGTGAATTTAGCTCAGTTCTTGTGTGTATATTATTTTATGTGATGGAAGAATTCCCTTCTATAGGAAAGGTAAATTGGAACCACAACAAAACTACTATTACACAAATCAATGAGTTCATTGACCATATGGGAGATTACTTTGAGGCTCAGATGGCTAGTTATTTTGAAGACTCTAAGAATTCTATGAAGTAGAGAATTATAATACCAATCTCATTAGTAGAGAAACATGTCAATGACATATGCTTCTTGGTTGACATTGATTACACCTTCATCTAGGCAGCAATACCAAGAGTAAGATGGATAAGGCCATTGGGATATGAGCTTAATGTAGATGAAGCCTCAGTAACAATCACAACATTTCTTGTAGAAGAAATAGATAAGGTAGCTCCTCACTTTGGGACATATGATGTTGTTAAGTCCAAAGTTGAGATTAAATTAAAAATAACTTCTATTATTAAGAAGAAAGATAAAATGGTAAGGAAGATAAAGAAGACATTTGGAGCAAGCATTGAAGGAGAAGAAGATGAAGAAGAAGTAGAAGAAGTAGAAGGAGAAAGTGAAGAAGAAGGAGAGTAAGGACAAGGCCTAGAAGAGCTAACACAAGGCCTAGGATAAGGAAAGGAAGAAGGTGCCAAGGGAGAAGAAGTTGAGGAAGCACCTACACCTACCAAGAAAAAGAAGAGAAAGACAAAAACTTAGCCTACAACTCAACCCAAGCCTAAAAAGGTTACCAAGCTAGCTCCAGCAACAAGGGCTACCACAACAGCAACCACTCAAAAGGAAAAAGAGGCATCAAAAGAGAAGAAGAAAGCCACTACACAACCTACTGAAGAACCCAAGAAGAGAAGAAGGTATGTGGCATAGCCAGATATAGATGATGAAGAGAGAACAAAATTAGAGGACATCAACCAATTTAAAGTGGTAAGCCATCCTCCAAAATTTGCAATTCAAAAACTTTGCTATAAGATTAAAAATGTAGATTTGAATGATTTAAAGTCTCTTAATTTTAATAAGCTCAGGAGGGAAGAGCAGAATAAAGTAGAAGAATTTGTGTATGCCATGATGGTAGAATTTAAAAACACACCTCTAGAGCTTGACAATACCATGCCAAAGGAACTATATGAAATAATTGAGAATAAGTGACATTATTTTCTAAAGATGGAAAGGGAGATTAGAGAATCTACCCTAGCACAAGTAAAACCTGATATGAAAAAGGCTCAAATAACAAAGGAAAACAAGAAACATAGTGGCAAGTTTGCACCCAAGTACAAAGCCTTTTGCATCCTTCAAAACAAGGTTGAGGATGTTGTAAATAAATCCACACAACTGTGGAAAAAAAATTTATAAGATTATTGATGGTAAAGTAGAGGAAAACAATAAGGCACAAACTAGTGCCAAAGAGAAGGTAGAGGAAAAGAAAGTAGAAGAATAGAAAGGAGAGGTAGAAGAAAATGAAATAAAGAAGAAGGAAGAAGAAAAGAAAGAGGAGGAAAAGAAAAGTGAGGAAGAAAGAGGTAAGTAGAAAGAAGAGGAGGAATCAACTACAGGAGAAGGCATGGCAACAATTGAACAATAAGAGCAGGAAGATGAACAAAGTGTGCAAGACACACAAATGCTACCTCCTAGTCCACCTCATACTACCATCAGACCTACAAAAATAGTAATCATTAAGGATGTTCTATTAGAATTCTTTTAGAATAACTGAGAGGGGGGGTGAATCAATTATCCAAGGTCCAAATGCCCTAATAACACTTTTTCACTACTTTTAATGAATCCATAAACTTTTCATTCTTCCAAACTTAAATCAACCATTTTAGCAAGTTACAGTAAATCAACATGCAGAGATAAAACATGCAAGATCAACACATGACACAATGATTTACGTGGAAACCCAATTTGGGAAAAACCACCAGTAACATGCTACTTGATTATCACTCTTCTAAAGTGATGCCTTGTTAAAAGCTTTCCCTATTAAAGGCTTACAACACACTGTTAAATGTGACCTTGTTAGAGGATTTCACCAAACTGTTAGGAATGGGCTTGGTTAAAGGACTTCTGAACATTCACTTCGAATGTCACCCTGTTAAAGGATTTACCTCATGGCTATCAAACCAACCTAAGTCCATAGGATTTAAACTATCTGTTACAATTGCTAGAGATAACAATAATGGCTTTTTGATCTGATACAACTTACAACATACTTTGCAAATTTCAGATCACTTCTTCAGTTTAGTCCTATTGCTTGGCTTTAATCATTTCAGCTGACAGCTTGTCTTCCTTTAAAGAGAACAAATTTCCACAATCCATTATATTGTACTAGTATGTTTCTGGATTCGATTGTGTCTTCCTCTCAATCTTCATCTCCTTGAGTCTTCTTACTCATCATGCCAATGCAATCATCCTTGTGGTCGTCTATCCAAACAATATTTATGTGCTTTCTTCTCCTTAGCACCTTCTTTAGCAATTATGCTTTCATGCATGACCACCTCTCTCTCTTTGCTTCATGACCTTATGACTCCTTAAATAGAAATCTAATTTTCCTTTTCCGCTCAATTCTCCCTCTCCAATTTGTAGGGTTTCAAATGGATTAGGTAGGATACAATGTATCTACTTCATATCTTGTTCTTATCTAGAGACTTCATCTAGGTTCTAGTTGTAACCTCAAAAATGTTCTACATGGTGTTCTGTGCCACCAGCTCATCATTCTTATCTTCCATTTAATTCACAGACTTCTAGATAACAACCTTGTTAGCTTAGATCTGGCAAATCTTCGATTATCAAAATAATGCAGCAACTCGGCATTATTGGTTTACTGATGCTCGTCATCTCTATGTTACTCGGCACTATTGATTTTTTGATGCTCGACATCTATTTCTTGGATAGATTGGCACCTAAATAAAACTGTATCACTCGACACTTGATTACTCTAGATCACTCAACACTTGATATCACTCGACACTTGATAAACTCTGTATCACTCAGCATCTAAAGTTCACTTGGCACTTGATATCACTCGACACTTGATAAACTCTGTATTACTTAGCTTCTGAAGTTCACTTGGCACTTGAAGTTGAACTTGCTCAGCTTCAACTAGGAATTTGTTTAGCACCTATTAGCTTGCTCAACTCCTTCTCTCTAATGAACTTTAGTTAGGCTTTATAGATGTCTTAGCTAAAATCTTATATCTTTGATATGTTTCAGTGTGCCCATTCTCTGTATCTTAGAGTATGTCATCAGTACATTATTTCATCAATGGCTTGATTGATCCTTCTACTTCATTCCAACATCATAACTTCAACCTTTCTCTAGGTGTTCTAGTTACATCTTATTGATTTCCTCCTCCTTGTTAATCAACTAATTGATAATATTTGGATCACTAAAGCAATTTTCATTCCTGCAAGTAACAAGTTTGACATCAATGACAAAAAAATGATTGAGAAAATTCTTTACCAGTTCCATATGATCTTTTTAATCATTTCCAACATGTTCATGTCAACTCTACTTAGAACATCAATCCCCTTACTGTAGAGGATCTCTCCAAGATCCTTCACCAGTCTACTTAAAGGTTGTGGCAACACCACAAGAAGTAAAGGTCAAAACACAAGAACCGCCTTTCACCTATAAAGATACTAGCACTAAGATTTTTATGCTTCCACCACCACCTCCACCAAATGCAACAAGTGATAATGTTTAGATGCTGAGTGCAAATTAAAGGAAGACAGATGAAAAAGAAGATACAACAAAAGAAAAGGAGTAGGCTGTAATCCAGACATTGGTAGAACTACCAAAACTAGCACTCCTACAAAGACCATTTAGAAGTCAAGCATGGAAGCCACTCCCTTGCAATTCTCAACTTTAGGCTCGATTTCAACTAGAGTGGCCAGGGTACTTCACTATGGAGACCCTGAATTAGATGAAGAAATTGTTATACCCTCCTATGATTCCAAGACTATCGCAATAACACAAATGACTGAAATGCAAAATGCATTAAATAGAAGGATGAGCCAGGAAATACTAAGGAAGGAGTTTAAACATAAGCAAGCACTTCATGACATAAAGGACATCTTTCTATATGCCTTTAGCTTGCAGTCACCAGGTGAAGCAAAGCCAATAATAGAGCAACTATCAGACATAGTTTTCTAGGTGACAAATGAAGACCAAAATACCAATGTCAAACTCATGGAATGGTTAGCGAGAAAATTTCAAGGAAAAGTGAATGAAAAGATATCAAGTGGCATAGCACTTGAATAGGTAGAGTTGGCCAAGAAAATAGATAAGGTCAAAATTGTCCTTGAAAATATTTTTTCATTGTATAGAAAGCTATGTGATTTTTCCAATTTCACACAAGAACCAAATCAAAGAATAATGAGCTTGTAAAGAAACTTGAAAAGCTCTAGCATGCAATTACCTAGAGATCCAGCTCAAAGTGAGAAGCATTTTTCACAATCACTTCATACACAAAGGGAGTTAGCTATATTAATAGCAAAGGAGGCCAATATTAGGCAAAATTGATGCAAATTCAATCCTCCATAACTCCTCATTTAGAAGTCCTCTACAATGAGCAAGTGTATGATGAAACATTCTTAAAGAAAGATCCAAATATTTCTACACTTGATGGACTTGTACACCTTGCTGTAGAAACTACCATCCAACACAAGTCACTTGACATACATTTGGAGAATTGGGATGTAGCTTTGAACATGATAATGGAGGTAAATAGTAATTTTTTGACTAAATATGGTATTACTCCTTAGCACCCTTTGACATTAGTGTCAAAAAAGGGGGAGATACAAAGATATAATAGTTTGAAATAACTAAGGAGCAAAATACCCTATAAATATTTTGATAGCCAAGAGGGGGAGATACAAAATTTTGGCAAGATACAGATCACAAGTACAAAATATAGGACCAAAAAAAAGGAGACAAAGAGTATCAGGCACATTCAGCCTAGAATTTTGGTTTCAAGAATGTCAAGGCACAATCAGCTCAGGGGGAGTTAAGGTATTTTGAACAAATTTTGAACAATTTTGAAATTTTGTGGATAAAGTACTCATAAGGACATATTTGTAATGTTTAGTTAAGTTTTTTTGACACTCATGTCAAAGGGGGAGATTTTTGGTCCTTAGATGGTTTTGACATTTGAGTGCCAACACATTTAATCACTTTCTACATTGATGCCAAGTACACTATGCATGCCGATCCACAGTGTGTGCTGAGTCAGATTTTCAACAAGTTTTGAGTGACTTCAGGTGCCGAGTGACTTCAGGTGTCGAGAAGTATATAAGTGCTGAGTGACATATAGGTGCTGAGTCACAGTTGATGCCAAGCAAGTCAAGAATGCCTCATATGTTGAGTGATTCAGAATCAAACACGTGCCAAGTGAGATAGAGTGTAATAGGTGTCGAGTAATCTAGGATAATATATGTGCCAAGCAACAGTAGTCCAATATGAGCCGAGTAGCACATAATTAGCATATGAGTTTGTGCCCTCACAAACTTAGATTCTAACCATTTTTGGAGCCAACATAGAAGTATTTCAAAGGAGAAAAAGGATAAGATTAAATATTTTACATTTTCTATGCAATCAACATGCAACTAATTAGAAAAATGGAGAAGGCATGCAACCAATGAGGAAAATGCAAGGAATAAGCGAGAACTTAAGATTCAATATGGATCATAGATCCATACCTAACCCTAAGTCTTCACAATATTTAAAAAGGAGGTCAAAAAGTCCATTGTGTGTGTGGACAAGAACAGTGTATAGGGAGATTATAGTGAAATTTAGTGTGAAGGGAGTAAGACTTAGAGGAACAGAGTAGCAATCACATATCCAATTGATCAAAACAACACAAGAGATAAGGGACACTATTAGATATCAGATCAGAGTGGATCAAGATTATAGAGAACAGATCAAGTGCTTGAATTCAGCAATTAGAGATTGTATACTATCAGATTCATTGTTCTAATACTTTCTTGCCATTGTATTAGAAGTTTAAAATCCTATATTGATAGGTTAGCTTAATAGCTAGGTAGGAGAACCTTTGGAGAAGGTGATTGAAAATCCTATTGTATTAGGTGAGTTTAATAGCCTATTGTAAATCCTTTAACAAGGTAACACTTCATGTAAAGTGTTTGTAAATCTTCTAATCAGGTCACTATTAACATAGTGTAAAGCCTTTAATAGGGCAGGCCTTTCATAGGGAAGACCATCAGAAGTGGTCAAACATTTATTGCTATAGTAATTTTTGTGGGTATCATCCCCACCCTAGTTTTACTTTCTTATTCCTAGACAGTTTCTAGGTTATCAAATTTGGTGTTATGTTTTATTTCATGTGTTTACTTCATGTTCATTTATATGTTTATTTGCATGCAATTTTCTTTTCAGTTATATGTTTATATTGTTGAAAATGTTAAAAGCGTGGTACTTTTGGTTCACCCCCCCCCCCCCTCTTAGAAGTACTCTTCCGATTTTGAACATTCCAACACAAGTAATTTTTAAGTTGATAGGCTTTGTGTGGGAGCTTTTCTCATGGAAATTAAACTTGCAACAAAAATATTGTTAATACTAATTTTTTTTTGATTTTTTGATATATTTTCCAATTATACTCTTTAAAAAAACTAGTTTTAAGAAATTAATAAGAAAAATTATTCTACAATAATCATGCTTTCCTTATTTTCATCTTTAATCTTGATGACAAGTGCAAGTTTCTATTTTTCCTTTAATAAATTTTTGGTGAGTTTTTCATACTTGTTCATAATCTGCTTCTTATTTACATAAGAATTTAAAAATTGTTCTTCCCTATCACTCGTTCATACATAATAGTTGATAAATGACAATTAACGGGTCTCTTATCAACTATTTCAAATATTGCATGTCATAATGGTTGTACCTAAAGTAATTATGTGGGACATGCAACTAGATATTGGCTAGTTTTTTTGGGTTTAGATAAAAACAAATTGCATTGACTGTTGCCCACATCTTTATATATCTACAAAAAAAATTTGCAAAAAATATGAATGGTATAATTTTGGTTTGTTAACTCCATTATTAGAGTTTGGGATGTAGGTTTTTATTTGTGGCTTATTTTAGGGTCTTCAATTTGGTGCAGAGGCACCTCGACATTTGAACAGTGTCCCAAATTTTGGTCTAATGACACATCTTCATCATTAGGACATTTAAACTTTTGGAAGACCATATATATTATAATGATTAAATTGATTAAAATTAGCATTAAATTGGTTAAAATTAACATTCATGTATCCGTGAAAATATTTTAAAACATTGTAATGGATGTAAATCAGATAGAGTGGGCATTTTTATAACTACCCCATGAAGCTCTTGTTTTAAAAAGAGGCAATTATAACCAAAAGTGATAAAGGAGATCTAAGAGAAATTGAGGAGAGAGTAAAAAGGGAGTGGCCCTTTAGCCAAACAGCCATGCATGTAAAGGTTTTTGAGTTGAATGTTGTGTTTACTAAAAGATAGTGTTTGTTTTCATTATTGATCCCTTATCTCTATGCATTTGTGTTATAAAATTACTGTCAGGAGATTCCTTCTTTATATCCAATCTTGATTAGGATGACGAAGCAAATAGGTTAACTCCCAAGAATCTGCATTCATGTTCACAGGTTTGTAGTTATTAGGTTTGATAGTGCATATGGTTGAGCCATCTTAACATTTGTCTAGAATCAACCAAGACTCCTCCATTATGACAGTCTTGATTTGGTAGGCTATGAAGTTATTTCAATCTGTAATTGTTCCAAGAACCGTCATACTGTTAGTGTATGGGCTTTTGAATCCTAAAATGGTTATTAGAAAGTTTATATTGATGATCATTACCCAACTGAAAGTATCCTTGCTTGTAAGTCATTGGTTGGTGAATTTGATACCAAAATTGGTAATGTTATCTTTTTGGGTGGTGAGCATAACCACAGTCCATGAAGAAGCCGTGAGGCATGTAATAATCAATGAAGGCCAATCTACTTGGTGAGTTGGTTTACGGATTGTCATGGAGCATATTATCATCAAATATTAATAAGATAAATGAATGATTAAGTTGTCCCAATAAGGAGAAGGAAGAAAGGTGGTGGACATGAATGGGGAAAAAGAACCTGATAATGGAGAGAGCTCATAGGTAGAAGGGAGATGATATGAAAGAAAAATAGTAGAGCCAATGTGCATAGAAGTGGAGAGGACATAGTTTGGAGAGAAACCTAAGCATGGAAAGAGAGGAATTAGGTTTCTAGGTTGAAGAAAATATAGAGTGTGGTTGGAGAAGAAAGAGTCTGATAAGAGAGGCACTATTTGAGCATGAATAAAAGACATTCAGTGCAAATCTTGATAGAAAGAATAGTATCATTGTGTTCTACATTTTGGTATTTTGTGTTATTATTTTCATGAGCTTTGGGTGTATTTCAATCAAGTGAAAGTTGAAACAAGTGTTTCTTCTTTGTGTTTGTGGAGTATTTTGTTTATAATGAAGAACCCATCGATGTTTTGTGCTTTTGATGGGACAAAGAAGACTCTTCTGGAACCTTGAATCCATACATTCAGAGATAGGTTCTCGCTATGTGTAGATTTTAGTCTATCAATGATTTTCTCCCTATCACAAATTGACACAAGTACAAAGCCCCTTATAAAATGTATTTACTTTGCATGCATGCACATAATGTTGGATGTGAAGTTCAACTATCATAACTATTTATTTATAATAGAGAGAAAGTTCACAATTTAAAAAAGTTTCTTCTAAAGAGAATTTATTATTTTTTAAATAAAATAATTTTTTTGAAAAGTAAAAAGTGTGATATTATAAACTAATTTTTTTTAAAAAAATAAAACAAATTAAATAAAAAATAATTGACATTTTTTTTACCCTACTAAAATTTAGGGTATGGGAATTCTAATCTATGGGTAGGTCCCCATGCAGTTGCTAAGCAACAACTACTCCATATTTTTAGCATCAATGCTAATGAAATTTTGTATAAAATTTATTGTAAATAAAAGTTAGAAGAAAAAATTTAGGCAAATAAAATAAAAGAGAAATAAATGGGGCAAAGACATTTGACATTTTCTAATAAGTTGTGGTTGCTTATTTTCAGCACCCCTCCACCACCCTACTTTCCAAAGCTTATCTTAAGATTTTAAGTAGTTGCTGCTCCATTATTTTTGGAAAAGATTCCAATTTATCCTTTACTCTAAACTTCAAAATTTCAGGGGAACACTGCAACTACTTAACTTTAAGCATAAATTGACCATAAGTAGCAACATGAGAATATCGGGTTATTGTATTGTTCTTTGTTGATTCTTTATATAATTTAAATTAATAAATTTGAAGTAGATTTTGTTGGAATGTGAAGTCATCATGTAGTTTAGTCATCGTAGATACTCATCTAGTTGTTGTTGAGTCATCTCAGATAGCAAGTTGTGTAGGTTGCTTGCCCAAAATAGTAATTTTGACATGTTTTTAACATCTATTTTTACGAGTCATACTTACTATATTTAGAAAGTTACTAAATTTAGTAAGTGGTCTTTCTTTCAAACTCTACAACTTGGTTGTTATCTACAACTCAAAGTCATGATTGTTGATATGTTGATATGTTTTTGTATACTTCTGTAACTATCAAAATTCCTAAGCAATAAAAGTTAATAGATTGGTCCATGGTTTTTTAATAGTATAATTTTGCCATATTTTTCCATGTAAATACCATGTTATGTATTTTTTCTCAATTCTACAATTTTCTCCACTATGTTATTTTTCGTTTTAGCTTTTTACTATAAGATTACCTTTAGAATTTCTACATTTGGAGGAATTTTGTATTGGTACATTGTTAAAATTTGATAGTTTATGATTTCCAAACAATCCTCCAATTTCTTTTTTTTTTATGCAACACATTTTACTTTTTAGAAAAATAAAATATCCCATTGACTCACTATTGGACACACAAAAGTGAACTACTTCTAGTTTAACATTAGTCAAGAAATCAATGGTCATGTGTAATAACATAATCATAAATGCATGAAGTTTCTATAAGATATTTTTGAAGGAAATAAATGTCTTTAATTTTTTTTATAAAAATAGTTTTTCAATGAAGTGAACATATGCTTAGGAATAACAATGAGGAGATGCATTATGAAGGGACACAAAGTGGGGTGAGAAAATTATAAGGGATTAGAATTCTTGAAACTATGGCTATGAACACAATATCAATAAAAAGAAACTAATCTTATATGTACACATGATCTAAAAATACTCAAAAATAAGGTTTGAGATGGATCTTATTTTTATCCACATCCTACTTCAAGAGAAAATTACCCTCCCTAAAAATCATATTAGAAACATTCTTGTCAAACACTCTTTTGATTTGCAATTGATGAGCATTAAGAGATTTCATAGATTTTTTATCTATTTCTTACAAATTATTCTATGGACACAACTCCACTTTCATAACATCAATGTATACATGATATAGCTAGAGTGAAACATATTTCCCATTCTTTGGACTAACTCTCAATGTCTTTGATCACAAGGTTTGGTTAATATTTAAAATAAACAAAGGTATAGTGCTGATAAACAATACATTGAATCATATGATTAGTAGATATATGACCTTTTCCTATAGAAGGGTGGATAGCTATCAATTTTTCTTTGTTAAATTTATATGTATCCCCATAAGGACTAATGATATATTTTTTAAAACTTAGTATTTACTTGTTCATTATGTTTCTTCCTCCCAACTGAGAGCTAGATTTTTTTGTTTTACATTCTCTTTGTCCTTATGTTCCACTTTCTTTGGTATTAAATTTAGTGTTAAGGTATATATTGATTATATACCCTTAGTCACAACCTTATATGATCAAACTTAAAATTTAGTAATTATAGGCATCTATTTCCTAAGACTTAACTAGAAGTGGTCAAACAATTATAATTGAATAAGAGCTTGGGTCCTCGGGTAAAATAAAGCTTAGGGAAAGTCTTGATAGTATAAATTAATGATAAAAAAATTATTTAGTTAACATCATACATTTTATGTCTAATATTATAAATACATGTTTGGAAAAATCTTATAATGGTATCACTTCTAAAAGTAGATTATAATGGTGTCATCTCTCATGATCTTGACATTTTGTTATCTATCCATTTAATATTTGCATTATGCATTTAATAAATTTATATCTAGGGTTATCTCATTGCTTAGGATTAAGCCAGGATTCAACATATTGTCACTACCACATCATACCTTCCCTATACATAAGAAATATGGATGTGCATTTGTAGTAATATTCAACTATTATCAATGCATGTATTATTATGCCAACTATATTTTTTCATTCTCTCTTGTAGAAGTTATTATGTTTAGTGGGAATTCTTGAGGGCTTTATGGAGTATTCTATCTACTGCTACAAAATTTCACAAATGATATAATAATAATGCAAACATTCATTAAACTTAAATACATGTCACATCCTTATCTAAATTACAATGTAACTAGGGGTTTCATGAGAAAGTAATGGCTACATAGGAGATGTTAGTATTCATTGATGTATGTATATTCAAATTTACCATCTACAAATCTTTAAGATGCCACCTCTTATTCAATACATCTTCAAGGATTGGAATATTTCAATATTCAAAAGGATATAAAACTAGGTTTTAATGTATATCCTTAAAGATATCTTAGATTCCAGTTTGATAAATCTGTTTCTTAAATTCTAATAGATAACAATATTTTTTTAAGTATACAACTTACAATCTATAAAATATCAATTTGTATTTGTCAATAAGATTGATATAATAATTTTATTTAATTTAACAAGATTATATTAATTGTGAACTATAAGATTTTCTTGTAAAATATAATATATACAAATAAATAGAAGAAACATTGAATCTCAAGCATTAGGGAAGTTAATACAAGAAAAACAAAAAAGAAGAAGCAACAGCACATAAATGAAGAGTTCAAAGGTTCTTGTATCATATTAATTCAATGAAATGCTATTGAATATCAGGTTTCACACATCAATGATTAATCTTATAGCGACATATGTGAATGACCTCTTTGTCTTAGCCACTGATCCCTTACCTTTGCTTTTGTTTTCTTCAAATGGATTTCTTTTCTATAACCTCACCTAACGACATTAGCTAAACCATGGCAATTCCATTTCGCCAATCAACCAACACAATACTACATCGATCTTATCTCTTAATTCTATAAGTTAATGTTAAAAGAACAATCAGTGGAAACTACGCCTGGTTTGACATCAATAAAAAACTGATCTTGCTTGTATTGTAAAATAATGTTATATTCTTGTCAGAATATGACTATTTGTATTCATCTTTTGGGATGTCTTTGGGAATGTCTTTAACATATTAATATGGAATACTATCTTATGACTTTCTTTAATGAAAGATGATGTTAAACTCTTCGTAGCAATTGAAAGCATAAATCCAAGATATGATAATGAAACCCTGCATCCCCTTTCTTGAGTTTGTAGAATGTTCAATATATTGTCATGCATGGCTTATGTATTCAATATTAAGAGGGTTTTATTGTCAAGATTGTTAATCCATGAGTTCTCTCATTGGAAACATTATTGTGGCCTGCTTGGTTGTGGTCTATAGCCTCATCATTTTTCTATTTCTTTGGATGTTTGTATTTCTTGGATGGGAGCCATGGATGAGAAGAGAAGCAACATCAATTTCTCCAAAGATTATGGATTTGTAAGAAATATCAATTAAAAAGTAATTTACAACTCACAACCCTAAACCTAAAATCTTTGCTTGACACTTAAAAGTTGCTCGACACATGAAGGTGCCGAGTGCCAGTTTTACTTGGCACTTGATGGTGCTGAGTGGCAAGTTTCTTGGCACTTGATGGTGCTGAGTGATAGGCAACAGGTGCTGAGTGAACTCGGCACAAAGAGGAGCTCGAAACTTGATAGGTCGGCAGTAATAGATGTCGAGTATGCTCAGCAATAATAGATGCTGAGTGAGCTCGGCTCCAACTAAAGTTTATAACTTAAAAAATTCCAACATGAATGCATTCACCATTAAAACTAGAGAGACAAAGCTTTAAGTTTTCAAACAAATTTCTCAAATGCAACATACAAGGAGAGATCAATAGATTCAAGTATGCTTGCTTGCTTTCTATTCAATCTTTCATTAAACTATTACAAAATTTGAGAGCATTCGAATTCAACTAGAAAACCCTAAAATAATCCTAAACTGATAATACTTCAAACTTCAATAAACTTTTAAACCTGCAACTCTAATGGTTGCATACAATGGTGCTTGGAGCAATCACTGCTTCAACAGGACAAAACCAAACAACAAAAAACTTACAGAATGAACAAGGGAAACACGTGCAACTGCAGGCACAAACTTGTTTCCTTCTTCCTTCTCTGCTCAGCTCTGTAACTTCTCTCTGATCTGCTTGATCTGGAAAAACTCTCTACTGAATGAATGAATAAACATTCCATTTTCTCCCTCTTTTCAAAATTTGAAAAAACCTCACCTACCCATATTAACTTTTCTATCTATTCTGGACGTTAGGGTGGTAGGTGAGCGTTTGGCTCAAGGGGCAAATGTCAATGCTGCAATAAGTTTTTCAACACTCCCCCTTTGTCCCAAGCCAAACAAAACAAGGATCACAACTAATCCACATCAACTACACCAAGACACCATCTTAGGTGCACAAAAGTTCCAATGCCTAATGGCTTGGTAAAGATGTCTGCTAGCTGCTGCTCAGACCTACAAAATTCCATCTTGATATCCCCATTCTCCACCAAATCTCTGATGAAGTGATATCTAATCTCTATATGCTTGCTTCTCCCATGGAGGACTGGATTCTTGGACAATGCAATTGGTGAGATGTTGTCACATTAAATTGTGGTTCCATCCTCTTGCCTTTCATTCACATCTGTCAAGATCCTTCTTAACCAAATTGTTTGACATGCTATTGCATTTTTTGCAATGTATTTAGCCTCTACTATAGATTGAGAAACAATGGGTTGCTTCTTGGATGCCCATGAAATTTGCACCCAATCCCATATGAAACATGTATCTGAAAGTGCTCTTCCTATCATCTAGACTTCCAACCCAATCACTATCTGTGTAACCAACCAACTTGAAATCATCAATTGTAGTATACAAAATACCAAATCCCCTGGTACCTTTCACATACCTTAGGATCCTCTTTCTCGCTTTCTAATGGGAATCCTTTGGTGTTTCCATAAATCTAGAAATTTGACTTACTGAATGCATTAGGTTTGGCCGAGTTGCAATCAAATACATTAGACTTCCAACCATACTCTTGTATATTGTTGGATCCATTCTCTTTCTATAGTCTTCCTTGCTCAATTTTAGACCTACTACTGTTGGTGTGGGGGCTGCCTTACTATTCTGCATTTTAAATCTCTCCAAGATCTGCCCTGCATATTTTTCTTGAGAGATGAATATGCTATCATGCATTTGTTTTACTTCCATGCGTAGAAAGTATTTCAAGAGACCTAGGTCTGTCCTTTCAAATTCACTTTTGATGGCCTCTTTGAACTCACCAATTAGAGCCTTGTCATTTCCATTAAAAATTAATTCATCTACATACAAGACAACAATCAATACATTACCATATATTGCCTTGATGTAAAGAGTGGGCTCACCGTTGCTTTTGCTAAAGCCATTGCTCATCAAATATGAGTCAATCCTACTGTACCATGCCCTTAGAGCTTGCTTGAGCCCATAAAGAGCTCTCTTCAATCTATATACTTTGTTCTCTTCACCTGTAAATTCATAACCAGGTGGCTGCTCCACATACATTTCTTCTTTCAATATACCATTTAGGAAGGCAGACTTCACATCCATTTGAAATACCTTCCACTTGTGCTGAGCTGCAATTGCTATGACAGCACACACGGTTTCCATTCTTGCAACAAGGGCATATGTCTCATCATAGTCTCTTCCATACTAATGTTTGCAGCCTTGCCTTATGCCTATCAATCTTGCCTTTAGCATTGCATTTGGTCTTATAGACCCATTTCACTTCAATCACTTGCTTCTTTGGAGGCAATTCAGTTAGCTCCCATGTCTCATTCTTTTCAATAGCATCTATTTCCTCATCCATGGCCTTACACCATTTCTTCTCCTTAATAGCTTCTTCAAAATATATTGGATCACTATGAGAAAATAATGCAAAATTAAAAATCTCACCATACCTTTCATCTTGCTATATCTCCCTAAGACTCTTGGTCTTTCTTGGTAATAGGGAGGAGAGTGTGGTATTAGAATCTTCATTGCTGCTGCTTTGTCAACAAACTCAATCTTCACTAATACTTGGCATTGACACTCAATCGTGCCTAAAGGAGCTCAACAATGTCTGAATCTGCTTGCCTTTCCTCCTATTTTCTCTTTCTTGTTGTTCTTCAGCATCCTCTTCACTCATAATTGGCACTTTACTGAAAGTGCTTGGTGACTCATCAATTAAACCATACCAAGACTGATTTTCAAGAAATTCCACATCTCTTGAAAGAGTCATATTGTTCTTCAATGGGTCATATAATCTGTATGCCTTTGATTTTGGGCTGTACCCTATGAAGATGCACTTCACACCTTTATCATCAAATTTTTTCCTTTTCTCTTTAGGCACATGTGCATATGCAACACATCCAAACACCCTTAAGTGTTCAACTATCAACCTTATTCGTGACCAAGCTTCCATTAGAATTCTATCACGGATTGCCTTTGTAGGACACCTATTAATTAGATAAACTGTTGCTGCCACAGCCTCTTCCCAAATTTTAGTTGGGAGACCTTTCTCTTTCATCATGCTCCTTACCATTTCAACAATGGTCCTATTTTTTCTTTCAGCCACTCTATTCTATTGTGGCATATAACTAGTTGTGAGCTCTTTCTTAATGCAATGTTTCCTACAAAAGTTTACAAAAGAATTAAAGGTATACTATCCTCCTCTATCTAACCTTAGGACCTCGATATAGTGTCTACATTCTCTTTCAGCTTGGGCTTTAAATTCTACAAATTTATCAAATGCTTCAGATTTATTCTTTAAGAAATACACCCATTTCCTATGACTAAAATCATCAATGAATGTCATGAAATAAGTACTCCCCCCAATGGAAGTAACTTGCATAGGACCGACTAGGTTGGTATGCACTAACTCTAATGGATATGTAGCCCTCCTAGAATTTCCAAAATTAAAGGGAAGCCTATGTTGCTTACCCAAAATACAAGCCTCACACTTGTCACATGAATTTCCTATACATGGCAAACCTTCTACCATTCTTTTATTTGACAATAAATTTAAACTAGTATAGCCAAGATGACCATACCTAAGATGCCACAACCATGAAGGGTCTTCAATCACACTCCTTAGAGCTGATTGTGTGTGAGGTGCAGCACAAACTTGAGATGAGAAACATGTCTCTATCCTCAAGGGAAACATTATGTTCTTTATCATTTGAACTACTGCAAGTAAGTTCTTACTCCCATCCTTTTCATGAATGACACACGTGTCATTCTCCATCAGCACTTTGTATCCATTTTGAATGAGCTGACCAATGCTCATCAAATTGTGCTTCATACTAGGGGCAAAATACACATTTTGTATTTCTCTTTTCTCACCTTTCTTGGTGCAGACCATAATAGATCCTTTGCCCACAATTGGTAGGGTTCCATTGTTACCCATTTTAATTTCAAATTTGAAACTCTTGTCAATAAATGAAAACAAGGTTTCATTACCACTCATGTGATTGCTACATCCACTATCGAGATACCAAACCTCAGGGCTTCCTTCTTCACCAACATTACACATGATGAAGGCAGCAGCATTGGGTCTACTTCCCATGTTAACATCAGCCACATTTTCTTGTCCTGACTGATCATTCTACTTCTTCCAGCATTCATTTTCATAATGCCCATATTTATGACAGTAGTAGCATTCTACATTACTCTTATTTGAGTTGTAGTTTTTCTTACCTCTTCTTGAAGTATTGTGTGAGCTACTTTCTCCATTTTCTCTTCCTGAGCTTTCTGCTGCAACATTTCTTTGTCCTCGATCTCCTCAGCCTCTACCTTTGGAGTTCCTGCCTAAGCCATTTCTTCCTCTCCCCCTTCCTCTTGGATTTTTTTGAGCCTTGAATGCTTGCTCTTGGGAAGATGAAGAAGTAGATCTGTTGATCCTATGCTCATGGGTTTGAAGAGAACCCATCAACTCATCCATTGTCAAAATAGTGAGGTATTTTTCCTCTTCTATGGTCATGACCAAATTGTCATATTTATGAGGTAAACTCCTCAATATCTTTTCCACTATCCTCTTCTCTTGATATTCTTCTCCATTTGACTTCAATTGGTTAATCACATTGGAGGTTCTTGAACTGAAGTCTGCAACTGATTCATTTTCCTTCATTTGAAGGTTCTCAAATTCCCTCCTTATGTTCTGTAGCTTTACAATACGAACTTTATCAGTTCCCTTAAAGTTTTTCTCAAAGATATCCCATGTTTCCTTTGCATAATTTTCTGCTACAATCTTAGAGAATATAGACTCTGTCATTGTTGCTTCAATCAAACTTAGTGCTTTTGCATCTTTCCTCCTTGACTCTTTCAAATGAGTCTTTTGTGCATTTGTGAGGGCAGCATACTGAGTTGGATTAGTCACATCATTGAATCCATTGACCACAGACTCCCACAAATCATTTTCAAATGTATCATAATTTTGTCCATTAAATGATGGTGGCTACTGCCATATCTTTCCTGCATCTCCTGCCATGTCAAATATCCCAAGAAAATAAATGCCCTAACTCACTGTGGATGTGGAGCCTCAAAGCTCTAATACCATGTGAGAAATATCAATTAAAAATTAATTCACAACTCACAACCCTAAACCTAAAATCTTTTCTCAGCACTTAAAATTTGCTCGGCACATGAAGGTTCCGAGTGCCAATTTTACTCGGCACTTGATGGTGCCGAGTGGCAAGTTGCTCGGCACTTGATGGTGCTGAGTGACAAGCAATAGGTGCCGAGTGAACTCAGCACAAAGAGGAGCTTGACACTTGATAGGTTGGCAGCAATAGATGCTGAGTATGCTCAGCAACAATAGATGTCAAGTTAGCTCAGCTCCAACTAAAGTTTATAACATAGAAAATTCCAACGTGAATGCATTCACCATTAAAACTAGAGAGCCAAAGCTTTAAGCTTTCAAACAAATTTCTCAAATGCAACATACAAGGAAAGATCAATAGATTCAAGTATGCTTTCTTGCTTTCTATTAAATCTTTCATTAAACTATTACAAAATCTTAGAGCATTTGGCTTCAACCAAAAAACCCTAAAATAACCCTAAACTGATAATACTTCAAACTTCAATAAACTTTTAAACCTGCAACTCTAATGGCTACATACAATGGTGCCTAGAGCAATCACTGCTTCAACAAGACAAAACCAAACAACAACAAACTTACAGAATGAACAAGGGAAACACATGCAACTGCAGGCACAAACTTGTGCCCTTCTTCCTTCTCTGCTCAGCTCTGTAACTTCTCTTTGATCTGCTTGATCTGTAAAAACTCTCTATTGAATGAATGAATAAACATTCCTTTTGTCACATTCCATTTTCCCCCTCTTTTTAGAATTTGAAAAAACCTCACCTACCCGTATTAACTTTTCTGTCTGTTCTAGACATCAGGGTGGTAGGTGAGTGTTTAGCTCAAGGGGAAAACATCAATGCTACAATAAATTTTCCAATAGGATAGTATTTCCGAGAGCTTCCCAAATGGGCTTGATTGTGCAATTTGCCTTTGTGGGTTTCAGGAGAATCAAAGAACAAGGCTTATGCCCAATTGCAACCACAACTTTCACATAGAATGCATTGATAAATGGTTGCACTCTCATTCATCTTGTCCTCTTTGTAGAACTTGGGTTCAACCTCATGAACTTGCTTCCAAACCAATGGATTTAGATTTAGATACACTTACTCAGGAGGTTTAAGCCAAGAGGTTTAAGCCATTAGTATTCATCTTGTCTTCTTTGTAGAACTTGGTTTCAACCTCATGAACTTGCTTTCAAACCAATGGATTTAGATATAGTCATGTAGGAGGTTTAAGCCATTAGTATTGCAGTAATAGTAGAAAATGGTGGTTGAATTGTATTGTTATGAAGTAGAGGAATAGAAAGGGGATAACTATTCCTATGTAATTTATCCTTCATTATCTTATTGTTTTGAATGTTAATAATGTGTTCATTCTTGATTTTCTTTGGAAATGTGAACTATAATAGTTATGACCCTCATGTGTGGTGATGTATTTGTATAACTAAAATTTAAAGAAAAATATTTTCATACATTAGGAATGGATGTAGTTGGATTTCATAGACCGCTATAACTATTTCATTTTTGTCTTTCTATTACTGTCTTAAATATGTGTATTAATTTTATGTGCTCGAGTAACTTACAGATATATCCAGTTCAAATCAGGATATGCCGATGTTTTAAATCATTTGAGATGAAATCATGGCAGCTGAGAACCAGTTAAGAGTTCTCCACAGTAGATGTTGTTTAATAGCAGATTCATTTTTAGATGTAGAATTTTATTGGGTACTTTTATATTATTGAAGGGTTCATTGAAAGAATATTTTTTGGTTAGTCTACAACATTGGAAAACTTAAAAAAATCTGTTGTATCAATATTGAAATTCAAAATTAACGTACATGAAGAGAAATCACTCTTACTTGTGCTCAAGGACTTCATTGAAATAATGGCTATATATGTTACAATAATTATTGATTTTTAGGTTAGTGAATGAAAGAAAACTAGTATTTTTTAATGTTTATGGAATCAATCTCTATAGTTTTGTTGGTTAATTATTACGTGCATACATGTTTTCTGCTTAATAAATGTATCATTTGATTAAAAATGTTAAAATAGCCAACTTCAAGCGAAAAGGCCATTTGCTAGAAACAACATGCCACCAGACCTGGTGACCAACTTACCTTTCAAGAGCATAATAGATTTTATATTCTATTAGGAACAATGAAAAAGATTTAGCAAAATCTATCTCAAAGCTAGTACAAAGCATGGACTTTTGTGTGATGTAATAGCTTCTCATGGATTCACAAGATTCAAAAGTGTACTTCTATATTGTGGTTTTCTCATGACACATCAAATAATATGTAAACAAGAAAATAAAATTTATTTCTCTCTCCTATCTAAACTTGAACAACTCCTATAGATTTTCTACATTTAACTAACCCTTTCACTTTATTTTAATTAGCATTTGATCTCTCCCCATTGGGAAAATTAGTCAAAAGAGTTCTTGGTGTATCAATCATTCCCTTGGTGCTCTCCTCTTATGTTATTTTATTGTTGGAACTTTGGGTCATTTAAAAGAGGAATGTAGTGATAGATGAATATTTTTTCCTTTATTTATTTCTACACTTTTGCTTCTTGTATGATATATTCTCTTTAATGTACAAATAAACAAATCCATTTTCATCAATTTTATTTGCATGGGGTAACACTATTATCAAGAATATCTATTTATCATTTATTTTAGTCCTTAATGCACTTAGGATCTAAAAGTATGAATTCTTTTATATATTGCTATCACATTTCTCTATACAAAGGCTGAAAGACAAAAATAAGGGGTTCAATGAGGAAAACCCATAAACATTTTTTGATCTCATTTTTTTTCACAAGCAGATATTTATCAAATTGACTCAAGTATTTTGGAACCTTTCAAAGTTATTGGTAATAGAATAATAGGGTGATAATAAGACTTTTAGTATTCAGTTAAACATAAAATCACAAGGTGGCATGAGACTAGATAGACCTTTAGTTAGACCTATATTGACACTCTTCACCATCTAATGCTTTATCTTAAAAATCTAATTGATCTACACATTTTAGGTGACCATTGATTTGGAATACCTTGCAACCAACATATAAATACTTCTTAAAGCTTGAAGGTTCTACAAAAAAAAACATCTTGGATTCATTTGGAGAATAGTTGGCAGTTAATCTATTTTTTATTAAAATTGTGGTAGTCTCCATTATTGTATAAAAATAAAATATATTAAAAATCAATGGGATACAAGATCACCCCTCATGAGTTAAATTGGTAGAGTAGATGGAGAATGAAAAGTATGTAGGTAGATCCTAGATTAGAAAACATGGGCAAACTCTAGATTAGAAAGCATGGGAAAATCCTAGAGAGTAAACTAGTTTAAAATATGATTAAGAAGTAAGAGAATTACTAGAGAGTGATAGAGGATCTTTTTCACCATTTTGACCCTCTATGATAGGGTGGTCCTGAGAGATGCCTAAAGACTACCCTTATTTTTTAATTAAATAACCTCCCCTTTATCCTATATCCACACATAGATGAGATTGATAACACTAGTAACATGAGCTATTTAAATGAGCTAGGTCACTAAATATTATCGTTGAAATTTGGTTAGCTAGATTTAGTTGTACCATTTGTTAGTTGGTGTGCACCCTTGAACCCTATCAAGAGGTAGAACCCTCATAAGGTGAAGAAGTAGAGAACCACCTATTAGAACTAATCCTGGCCCTACAAGACTCATGGTAGGGATATTACAACTATAGGATCTTAAATCCATAGGGTATGTGCAAGATCAAGGTGGGCCAAACTATGGCTTTAAGTGGTAATGAAAAATTAGGACATTAGTGTTAGTCAACTTGATGTGAAATCTTGAACTAGTTATGAACCTTATATATAAAAAACTTATAAGAATAGAATATGTAGTAAATTGAATTTAATTTCTAAACTATTGTCCCTTTTTTGAGAAAAAATAATTTAATTGGTCAAAATTCTAAATTTCAATTCAAAAGTACAAAACAATTCAGAAAAAAATACAAAATAAGTGTATGTCTAACCATCTTAATCACAATCAAATGATAATTTTTTTTTTTGAGATTCTAGATAGAAGAATTAGACTCATACCCTAGTGTAATGCATATTTTATTCCAAGTAAATAATTAATTTTGAATTTTCTACTATAACATTTTTTGGAATAAAAAAACATTATTGTCTTATCACCTTAACTCATTCAAAACTATACAAAAATAAATAAAAAATGTTTTCCTCATAATAGGAAAAACATAGAATGTGATGCATCTTTCTGATTTTGAAAAGGTTATACCATTTTAAAGTTATAACTTTTTTAAATTAGTATTTAAATCAACACTTTATAAGTAACTCCATTAAAAAATAATAATAATTACTTACCTAAATCATGATTTGATAGCAATTATATCAATGAAAAGCTAATTATTTCCTTAAGAAACTCTTTTCATTTCATCAAATTCAGATGAAAAGTAATTTTTTTTCATGTTGTCACTTTTTGGCCCCTCATGATCCTACACATACCCCATAATAAGATGAGTTTTTTTAACATTCTAGTGGCTATGAAATATAGAAGTGTCTAGAATCATTTTTCCATTAAATTGGGGGGTTTTCTAATTATCAATAATTTCATAACTATGGAATATCACCAGAGCCACTTTATTTTCTTAGATTTCAATATGAAGTAGCACATTATTACACATACACACTTTAGTGAAAAGAAAAAAAATGAACATCAATATAGTTGTGATAAAATAAAATAACATTCCTATCTTTCCACAAAGAAGAAAGGATCTCTACCTTCAAAGGTTGTCATGTTGGGATAAACTTAAAGAATACATAAGGGCAATCCCTCGTAAGATCCATATACTAGGAAAAAGCTTCTTGTAAGAAGATTCTAAAGAAATTGTGAATCAAAATATACAAATATGAGTACTATCAAAAAACTAGAAGACGTATTTCAAAGACTTTTATTTCCCCAAAAAGGGCAACATGATTTAGGAATTCTCGTATGAAAGGAAGATAAGTATGGAATAACATATCTAGATGCTAAATCCAATAGGAGATATGATGGATAAATTTATCTTACAAACTATTAAACTATGGAAAACTAGATAAACACACACAAATATCAAATTTAAAAAAATTAACTCACAACTCCATATATACATAAAAAAAACCCACTCTTTGAAGTTTAGACTCAATTATATTATTATAAATAGTGACAATTACAATACAATCATAGCATCAATGATTTTTAGGAGTAAGTGTAGTAGCAGTGAATTCTAGAAACTGTTTTTCACATAACTTATCCTTAGAAGATATTGTTGGAAATAAGAGAGATTGTTGGCACTTGGAGTATTGTAGAGATGTTGTATTAATAATAAATTGTGTCATTGGTGTCAACATATGTTTTTTGGATTATTATAGACTCTGATTCTATATATCAAGGGTTATGGATTAGTTCAATATAGGAAATGGTTCACATATTTTCATATGTTGGCTTACATTTGTGTCAAAGAAGGGGTGTAGACATCCTATCTATGTTCTCTATACTTTATTTGATATTTTGGATGAGTTATAATTATTTTTTTCATGACTAGTTGCAATAAGTAGGAAAATATGACAAAGGCAATTCTAGGGTTTTTCCTATAGCTTAATGATGAGAAATAATTATTGTTGGCAAGAAAGGAAGATGATAGTAGTCTATTTTATGTGTGTTTGTGTGTGTGTGTGTTATTATTTGTAAGTCATTTGGATTATTTTTGAGAGATCATCTATGTGTAACATATGATGCATTCTACTGGTAGCCAATTGAATCATTGAAGTGTGTGAATTGTTATCAGAATGTGCTAAACTTTTATTTTAGTGTGTGAAATAGTTAATGTAATGAATGTATAGTTCAATGAAAAGGCATGTGCATTCCTTAGAATGGTCCTATGTAATTAATTATACATTTGGAAAGCCCAAATAGGCCAACTCGATTGATTATTTGTAATGGGTATCAAGGGAATTTATTTTCCTCATTTACAAGGTATGTAGGTATGAAATGATAAATATAGATCATGTGAGCCTTGATGTTGGATTTTTATAGAATAAATGAGAAGTTATTTGATACTCTGAGAAGAGGTTTGAGTGGAATCTATTATTCTTAGTATACTTCAAAGGATCTATTTTGTCAAGTAAGTTGTAGATAATTCGCTTCACATTGTCCAATTCATTATCCTTTTGTAAAGGTGATTTAACCTTTCATCCTCTAACAAGTGAGCACAAGAACTGTGCCTTTTATCTCATTAACTCTTAATAGAGTAATAATCTTCTAACAAGGGTTCAAGGTATACTAACAAGAATATATCATTTAACAATGATTTTTGTACTAAATGATCTATATTTTAATTATAATAGGGTTACATCCTTTCAAAAGGAACATACATATTAGTACACTAATTTGTAGGTACAATCTCCACTAGGGTTTTTCCCTCTGATCAAGGGTTTTCCTAGAGGACAAAAAATAGTGTATTTTGGTGTATGGTTTCTTATGATGTACATTATTATTTTAATTATTGGTAATGGGTTTAATTAGTGTGGAATTAATTATATTTTCTTACAACCAATTCACTCCCCCCTCTGAGTATTAGTGTGTGGACTTGTTAAAAATTAGTATCATAGCATTGGCTCCTCTTTGAGAAGGAACCTTAAAATCTTGAGGAGATTTACAATGAAATGTAAGAAGGAGAGTCTTAAATTTGGAGGTAAATATGAAAGCTCAAAGAGCCAAATGAGAACACTTTTGATCTATTTCAGAATTTATTAAAGGAGGATCACAAAGGATGAGACTGATATAAAATCTAAGAGTTATCTATCTTCATGCACAAATGAGGAAAAGAAGGAATTTTAGTACAACATGATTTCTATAGAAGCCCCAATCAATGCATTATATGAAGTAGGGTTTGCAAAGGTAAAAGAACTTGATTCTTCTCATGAGATCTTGATTAAGATAGAAAATCTATATGAAGGAGATGAGTACACCAAGAAGGTGAATTTTTTAAGCTAGAAATCAAGATTGGAGAATACAATAATGCAACAAGGTGAGACCATCACATAGATTATGATAGAGATACAAAGAATAGGAAAGTAAGAAATCCCTTTATGGATTGAAGTAAACTCCTAGAGCTTGGTATGTGAGAATAGATACACATTTTTTTCATTTGGAATTAAGAAAGTAAGTGCATATAATAATTTATACCTAAGAGTTACTTCATATAGACTATTTATTATTGATTTTTTTGTGGATGTCATTATTTTTGGAAGAAATGATGAAGTAAGTAACAAATTTTCTAATGAAATGAAAGGTGAATATGAAATTTAAATGATAGGAGAAATGAAATATTTTCTTGGATTTCAAGTAACTCATATTGAATATGGTCTCTTTGTATCTCTTAAGATAAATATCTTAAGGAATTACTAATGAAGCTTGGTATGGAAATTTGAAAACCATTAAGGACACCTATGTTTGCAGGTTGTAAATTGAATACTATTAATGATTTTCATACTGGTACTATTCACACAAGGTATGGATCTATAATTTTTGGTTTATAATATGTAACTCACTATAGACCTAACATAGAAAAAAAATTGGTATTGTAACAATATATCAAGCATAACCTAAAGAACCACATTTGGTAGTAGTAAAAGGGAATTTTAGATATTGGTGTGCTAGATCAAATAATTTCATATTATATTCTTATGCTAATGTAGATTGGGAAGGGAAATTTTAAGGATAATAAAAGTACAAGTGGGGGTGTAGTTTCCTTGGAGGAAGATTGGTTGAATGGCTAAGTAATAAGAAAAATTGCATACCTAAATCTATTGCAAAAGAAAAGTATGTGGAAGAAAAAAAACAATTTTAATTAGTTGATATGGATGAAATAGATGCTAATGGAAATTGGTATAAATTTTTATAAACTTGAAGGACATTGAGTACATTGATAAATTTATCTTCTCTATTCCTAATCATGTTTTTACATGATGAACTAGTTTACTATATTCATCAAAATGACCATAATTTGTACCATAGTTATGATTATGATGTGTGATCACATGAGTAGCATAAACAACATGTCTAGACACTAATTGCATGAATGCACAACATAATTAACATCATAACATGCACTTCATCTATTCTATCATGACTTAGTAGATTAAGAATAAAGTCATTCAAGAACACACAAGTTGAACTGATCAACATCCTTCCATTTATCCTTTTTGTAATGACATATGCTTGTTGCATAATCTTGTTTTGAACAATGAAAACACCATTCCATTACCAATCTCCCCACTAGCTTCATCAAATTCCAAAATTTAAATGACATAATACCTCCCTTTTCTAAATACCTATGAAGTATAAGGGTCCTCCAAGAGGGAACAATAATAAAAGGCACACATGGACAAGGTAACACATATGATCACTAATATATAGGTGTATAAGTTGTTCCAACCTTCATACATCATCCACTACTATAACACCATCCTCCCAATTTTGATCATAGGATGAGGGAGGTTAAAAATATAATAAAATAATTCCAAGATAGTCCTAGGTGCATTACCAGTGTCCAAGGCCAAAGATGAGGTAGTAGATATGTCCTCATCCAAGATCTCAACTATGGATAGAGAGGGGAATCTTGTAAAGATCTCCATTAGTACTAGAATATCATCCAAGGAATAAAATGCATGTGTTAGCACTTGAAGATGATTTTGAAGGAACACGAAATGAAGTGGAAGCTTCTATAGCCTCCATGGAAGGGCGAAATAGGAACTTGGGAGAAGATAACCCATGGTCCACTTCAAGGAATGAGATGTAGAGGGGGTTGATGAATGTAGGCTTGCATTCTCTAGCTTTCAAGAGGACATTGATCAAGGTTATTCTTATATGAAGGATGTATTTACCTCTTGATTTTTATGGCTGACCATGTGACATCAATATGGATAATGTGATGAGGATGGTGAAAAGGATATGTATATGAAGTGAGTATGAAAGAAATTAGGGAAGCCAAAAGCCTTCATATGTCATACATTGATCAATTATGGGAAGACTAAAACATGTAGGAGTGAGGTGATGAGAGGAGACTCCTTCAATAGAAAGATAAAGAATTGGACTCATTTACATGAGGTCCAATGTTCACTTCCAACATAGGGGAAGGGTGAGGAAGAGAGAAGATAAGAAAACAATAGTAGAAGTTGGAGTAGCATTGGATGTAGGAAGATAAGAAAAAGAAGCAATGGATATAGGTCATGAAGATGCATTCTCAAACTATTTTTTAACCTCTCAAGCTAGGGATTTTTGTTTCCTACAATTCTTCTCATGCATAATTTGGTTCAAACCTAGGTGGGGTCCACAATAGTATGGTGGATAACAGTAGTCTTATCTCATTGTACAAGATGGACTCATATAATCATCAAGACACAATGGATGGTCCTCTTATAAGAGTAGGAATTAGTACCTCAACCCAAGGCACTATAGGCTTAACCATTTAAGTCCTTACCTTTTTTTCTTTATGGAAAGTTGGGGAAACCAAGGTTGTCTTAGGAGGCTGAGTGATAGGATCTAGAGGTGATTTTGGAATCTTTTGGGCCTTCTTGTCTTGACCAAAGAGGCTAGGATGGGGGATGTCAAGCATGATGATAATGATAGGGGATGGATTAATTTTAGGTTTGGGAAAAATTGACACCTTTATCTTGTCCATTATTGAGGTGGACACTAGAATATGAGGTGCTACTATAGGTTTCTCAACCTTGGGTTATCTAGATAGCTTTCCATGGGGTACATGTTTCTTTTGGTACCTTCTAGAAGGTCATGAGAATGAAGAAACCTATTGAGTCTCATGAGAAATGTGAATGCAATATAGGTAGCCATAGCATGAAGGATTAACTCCCTTTATTTATAGGCTTTTTATGGGAATGGTCTCGATCTATCTAGGATGCAATGGGATAGAGGGTTTAGGCTAGAAATGATACAGATAAAACATTTCAAGGGATATCAATGGATGGTGTTCTATTTCCTTGATTGTATGGATGAACCCTTCTTGAGGAAACTTTAAACACTTATGGATGATAGAGAACATGGTTCATATGAACATAAGCTAGATGATTCCTAGCCTTATACTAAAGAGGTTTGACTCTGGGAGCACATCAAACATTGTTAAGATAGATATGAGACCTACTTTGATAGTTAGAGGGATGGATCCCACGTTAGGAAGTGACATACCATAATGCATCTTGATAATAGAATCACAATCATCATACCTTCCCTAATTTAATTAATTAATGAAGATGCCATCCTTTATGATTGCATCAACATGGCATGCAGGGTCCACAAAGATACCTTGAATATTGATTTCACTAATAGAAGTTAGGGTGGGTTCTCTTCTAAGTTTCATCTAAAGGTGTCAAATGGATGAAAGTCTCTAGTAACCTTTGAGTTGATGAAAGGATAGGCATGATGTGGACCATGTTTACATAAGGTAGCTATGATAAAATTTAATGATTTGGGTGGAAAGAAATTTGCATAGATCTTTAATTCTCTATTAGCATTATCCATGGACTTGTTCATCCTAGGATTCTTTTAAATCACTTTAATGGTACCCATGACAATCTAATCTTATATGAGGTGGTGAAGATGCACACAACCCTCACTATACTCATCATTCACATGGTGGTCTTGAAAATACTTAAACTCATCATACTATTGAGGATAAGGTTGGTCACTAGGAAATGGTCTCACTTTTGGAAGGGCAATCAAGTTGTCTTTGAGTAATTTTTTCAATATGCTAAGATAGGAGTCTATGATCATAGTGAATATTTGACTCCTCTATGATTGTATAATGAGATAATTCCTCTCTTTTTTAAGAGGAAGCAAGGCCAACACTAGCCATTTCTTTATTCTTTTAATTTTATTTAGAGGTATAGGATCTTCCAAAGGAATTTGAGGAGGGGCACCTAAATTGGTCCATTGTTTGGTGACATTTGGTTAAGGAACTTTATAGACATGTGAAGCTTAGATAGTTTTTTAGAGATACTTTCTCCCTTATAGTCATTTTAAAGTTATCAATGAACATATTTTGAATATTGGCATCAAGAAAGGCATAACACATCCTCATAGAAATTTATCAAAACCTTCAGATGAAGTCTATTAGCTTCATATCTGATGCATGCTTCCAATGTTATCTTGAAAGAGAGTAAGGAACACATTCATGAGATGATTGTGTTGGAAATATTTAGGACTAGCTAGGTTACTGAGAGGGGAGGGGTGAATCAGTAACCCAAAAAATTTTAACAATTTCAACACTTAATAACATAATCCAATTATTGTTAATTGACCTAGTCTACTACATGCATGGGGAATTGAAACCAAAAAAAACATTGAACACAATATATGGTGACCCAGAAATATTCCAAATAGAAAGTAAAACTAGGCTGGGGATGATACCCTCAAAACTTTAATACTGTAGCATAAAGTTGGCTTGTTAAGGCTTACAATGATCACTTCTAATGATTTGCCTTGTTAGGAGCAATTAGGACTACTAGATCCACCTTGTTAGAGGTTTTACAAACATACAATGAAGTATGCACTTGGTAAAGAGATTTAAAGAAAAGGCTATTAAGTCTACCCTATTAAAGGATTTGAAGCTAATTCACCTATTAGAATAAAAAAATAGACCTAACTTACAACTAAATTGTTGATTAAGATCCTTGAAGTACTGATCACCTCAATGTGATAGATGTAACTTTGCTACTCATAAAAATGACCTTGCAATACGCTTTAATCTACTGTTGATTCACATTCGAATGCTTTTCATTTCATTTGCATTCACTCTTCTCAAAATCACTTCTCTTGGGTATGATACATTACATTGCATATATACCAACCCAATTCACATAATTACAAGGTCAACCAATACACAAGTTAACACCAATATTACTAAATCAGCCCAAATGTAGAAACTCAGTTTCTGAAAACTGACTTGGTGAATTTTTGATACATGGCATCCACTATCATTACTCAAAATCATCATGCACCCAGTAGAAATAGAGGCTCAATCCATACTAATCACTTCAACATAGTTTTGAACTCATTGTATATTGGTGACTTGGTAGATACAATGTAACTTGGTGAAAACTACATTCCACGTTTACCATGCCTACACTCAGTAAACACTACTAATCTCATCACTCAGTTAACACTAGCTTCACTTCACAAGAACTGATGACTCAATAGACACAATGAAGCTTAGTAAACACTAAACTGCTCGGCAAAAACTATTGGTCTTCACACTACCTGAATTCACTTGGTAACCACTAAATTACATGGCAACCACTAAATTGCTTGGTAAACAATGAAGACTGTTCAAAGAGCTCGATAATTGTACATAATCTGAATATGTGTTGTCACTAATAAAAAACTTTACTTAATGCCAACAATCTCCCCCTTTGGCATTAGTGACAAAAACACTTATCAACCAAAACTTATATACAACACAAAAACTTACTGACTTGACATGACATGCTAAATTTTGAGATTTTTCAAAAATTTGTCTTTGTAACTTTGCTATATATACATTCCCTTTGCATATATCTCCTCGATACAATATACATATAATATCAGGCATAACAACATACTGAGCATATCTCCTAGTATGAAATCTTTCTCTCATGATAAATACATATACATATACATATGCATGTGTGTGTGTGTGTGTGTGTGTGTGTGTGTGTGTGTGTGTGTCTCCCCCTTTTTGACAATAATGCCAAAGATTTATGCACAATCTACTTATATAGAGACACCAAAATGTGAGAGAAATTTAGAATGTACCTTAAGAGTAAGAGTTAAGGTCTCATCCCAATATTCTTGCAAAACATTGCAAGTTTGAAGAGAAACTTGTACTTCTGTAGAGAGCTCAATCATATGATCTACAATTGAAAAATTATTGTCATGGATCAATGTTTTGGAATAAGCAATATGCTTATGCATTGTATCCATGATAGGAAGGATCATATTTTGGATGTCTATGAGTGTAGACTAGATCCTTTCTTCCTGTCTCAATAATTCTGCATGCATATCTGATAAGAATCTAATCTTCATATGGTGTGCAAAGCTTGAACTGGGGTTAACCTGCAACCTCTGAGTAGTAGCCTTTAGATCTTCATCAATCTCATTCAATTTGATCTTTATTTATTTTGTATGCTTTGTAACATCACATAAATTTTCAAAATGAGATGTTACATTAGTGTAGGAGGATTCAAGATTTGACAAAATTGAAGAAAGTTCTACTTGTTGAATGACTATTTGCTGAGCAATGTGCTCAAGCACTTTATTATCAATCTTCTTCTCTACTTTCTCCATTAGCTTATCTTGACCACTAGAATCTTCATTGAATTTACTAATTGCCTCTTCTAATTACAAAAAAATGTGTTGACAAGAATCAACATCAACACCTATAGCATCTATCAAAATATTCTTAGCAATTTCAATGATCCTGAATTCTCTATCTCTCTCTTCTCTTAATTGTTTTTGCTTCACTTTCTGTTCAAGAAGTTGACTGACTAATCTCATCTGTTCTATAGTAGTATTGTGAAAATATAATTTGGGAATTCCAATATCCTTATCCAGATCTATATCTTCCTCTATTTCCTTTCCACTGATAAAAAATCTTGGTTGAATCTTTGGTTCAACTTTTGACATTAATGCTTTAGATTTTGGAACAGAAGCAATAGTGGAAATAGTAGGGCTAGCAATGAAAACTTTAGAGTGCCTATTGATGGAATAGTTACTAGAATACTTAAAGAATCCAAAACTAATGTACTTGTTAGATTTCCCAAAATTGAAGTATTTACAAGTGAAGTACTTACTAAAGCATGTACAACTGAAGTAGCCAAAATTGAAGAAACTAAACTTACTGCTAAAGAAGTCAAAATTATGGAACACTTTGTAACCATTACTGAAGCTGGCTTGGTGACCAAAGGATTTTTTAGCTTGATGGATGAAGTGGTAGACAATTCTATCTATGATGTGCTAAGTTGAGAGGTAGCAGGGAATGATTGGGTATTTGATGTATCAATGGTTGTCACAATCAAAGCTGTTGAAGCTATCTCCACGCTTGATGTTGTTGGTTTTGCTAGAGAGTGAGGAAGGGAGGCTATGATAGTTGCTACTATTTTAATTGGATCACTCTTTTCTTCATCTTCTTCTTGTCTAGCTTCCTCTTCAGCTTCTTCCTCTTTTTCTTCTTCATCATCCTTCATCAGTTCTTGATAATCTTCAGCATCAATGTTGACAAAAGGAGTACTGTCTTCATCATTTTCTTCATCCTTGTCATTATCATCATTATCATTTTTATCTTAATAGGATTTTCACTTGGTTTGTGTAGATGATAAATATTCTTCCACATAGTTGTTGCATCCTTGACTACATGCTCTATGTCTTTTACCAAAATTAAACAAGTATGAAATCTAATAGTCATATTGGCCTCATTTTTCTTCAAAGCATCTTTTACCTCAGGATTGGTAATGCTCAATAACAACTTCCTTAGAGTTTTTTCATAAATGTCTTTCACTATTTCTATGGATAATTTCCATCTTGGCTTTAATCTTTCTAATAACTCATTAGAAATTTGAGGTGCTATCTGATCAGGGGAATACTTCCATTTTCCCATCTTGGTTAGTACCAACTCCTCAATCTATATCTTTTCATCCTTTGTTCTAGTTTCATACTTTAATGCTTTGAAATTGGCTATACCTACACCTTCTTCCATTTATTTCAATCTTTCCTAGAAGGTGAGAGGGGGCTTACTAAACAAAACTTTATTGCCACCTTTCTTCTTGGATCTTCTTGAGAATACTATAGTGCAGGGCTTGGGTGGCTTGGTGATAATCACCTTGCCTTTCTTCCTTACAAGCTCTTCTTCCTTTTTAGATTCCTCTTCATTCTTAGATTCATCCACATCTTCACCTTTTCCCTCAGTAACCATAAGAGGGGTACTTTTTATTTTCAATTTTGCTATCCTCCTCTTTCCTTTGTTCATTGCCTATGGAAGCTTGATTTCAAGTTCTATTCTTGCTTTAGCTTCATCATAGGTTCCAAAGATAGGTTCCTTTGGATCTATAGGCTCATTAACCAGCACTTCAATTGTTTATTTTTCCTCATCAATGTTAACCTCATAAGGAAGAGGTTTTACCCACACTATTCTAGGGCTTACTGCCTAGATGTATACTTTGTCACTATCAACCATAAAACAAACATCATCCTTATAGTCTTCAACCAACTTCTATGGTATCCTGAACCTGTTATTCATCTTTTCTTTGAAGGATTCAAAATAATTATCCATGATACTATCAAAATTTTCACCCATTTTAGCTATGAACTCATTTATTTGATATAAGATTGGCGTGTCTTTTCTCCATACAACTGTGCCTTTAGAGGGGAAAAACTTTTGAACATAGAAAAATAAACAAGTCAACAATGAATCAAATTTGTATGGATTGTTCTTTGAAGTCCTAATGCTTTCCATATTCTTGTTCAATTGTTTCAACGTCAAATTTGCTAGTTCATATGACAAATTCTTCTTAACAACCTTATAAGCTAGGTCAACTACTTCACATGACACACTATTGAGTCGACTTGAGCTATAAATCTTATGAGCTATCACATGAATGCCAAATTTAATTTTTTTATTAGATACACTACTAATTTTCATTCCTATTTTGTCCCACTTGGCTAGGGTTTGCTTCTGTAACTCATCCTAACATAGGGTTTTGGTGAGTTTAGTCTTGGTAAGCATAGGGAGACTAGTAATACGATGAATCATTTGTTTGTAATTAAAACTAGTTGCTCTAACCACAATTGACCATTATGAACCTAGCTTAAGATATACCTAATCCATTTAATATGAAAGTTTTGTGGCAAGTGAGGAATATGAGTTAAGCCTTTCTCTTCCAAATGTTTATACTCAAGTTTGAGAATTCCATCCACACAGAGTTCACTTAGGGAACTATCTATTTCTAGGGTTCCTATCTCCTAAACTACACATTTGAAATGAGGTCAAATTTCATTGATAAGAAGACCCTAAGGTGGTATCTACAACTGAGCTCTATTCAAGTCAAGGGATTTAGTGATCACTAGCACTAGTTTGAAATTGGGGACTTTCTATTCAATGCCTTGTACCAACATTTGAGATCCTTTCTTTTCCTTGTTACTACTGTTGGATGCCATGATCACTCAGTAAACTAAGAAAATTCTTCAAAAAACTTTTTCTAGGAATTTTTCTCAAGATCACTAGAATGTTTTGTAAATCGCTTTGTTCTCAATATACTAAATTCACAGTGAAAATGAAGTTGATTTCTTTCCTTTCAATAAAAATGTCCCATTAATGCTCAGTAGATTGAGAACCATAATGACATAGTGCATGACAACCTATCATCCACTATCTATACAAATTTCTCGGTAGAAGCTTGTAACTTGATAGCCAAACATAATCATGCTTCTCCCAACTTTGCTCGGTATAACCCAACCTTACCTGGTGATTACTGATACTAAACTTTTTTGATCCCCTTGTATCTAGAATATTGATTTGGATCTTTTCTTCCTTTTTCAATTGGAACTGTTTAAGATGTGACCTTGAAAATACAATTCTAGTTCTACCTTAAGAACTTAATTGGAAATGGTGGAATCACCCACTTCTTGAGTGACTTGACTAACATCACTTGAACTAGCTTGCTCAATAGATTTAGGAATCCACTACTGTCTCATCTACTTCCTAATGTTATCAGCCTTTGCTTTCTTTTCATCTTCAACTCTACTTGTATTCATGCAATTCTTAGCTATATGACCAAGTTCAGTACATGTGTAACATCTTATGGTAGTATCCTTTCTTCTCATGTGATGTCTAACATAATTTATGCAATATTCTCCATAGTAATGACATCTACACCAAGTGTCATAGTCCCAACCAAATATTGCCTTCACAAATTGTTTAGCTAGATTGAATGGTTTAGATCTGCATTCAGATGCCTTGTGACCTTGTTTCTTGCATTTGTCACAGTTTCCTTCAAACTTTGGTTTCTCTTTGCATTCGCTATACTTATGACCATGTTGACTGCAATTGTGGCATTTTCCATTGAATTTTTCCTTTCCATTACTCCAACACTTATTTTATGTATGACCTATCTTACCACAATAATTCCAAGTAGGTCTTTGATTCCTTTGAGCACATTTTTTGGAGGATTCGCCTTCTTCTATGTATCCAAGTCCTACTTTACCCTTTTAACTATAAAGATTCTGCTCATTTTTGTTGATTCAATTGATCCATGTTTGCTTGGGATTTCATTATTCTTTCATTGAGTTGCCTTTTAGAATTTAGATCAACTTTCATCCTTTCATTGATTTTCTTTTTAGTGTTTAAGTCATTCCTTAATCTTTTGTTTTCACATCTCAGACTCATGATTTCTTCATTTGCATTGGAGAGCTGATTGATAAGACTTTCTTGCTAGAGGGATTGATTTTGAATTTCATTGTACCTTACCTCCAAGTCTTCTTTTTCCTTATTTCTCTATTCTATAACTTCACACAATCTTATTAACTGAATTTCTTGTTCTCTTTTCAATTTTCTTACTTCTTCTTGCAGGGAGCCATTCTTTTCTAGTCCAGTTCTTTGATTGCATCACTTGCTTCATCTAAACTATTTGAGGGGAGAAAATCTTCAATCTTCTTTTCAACATACTATTGGTAATTCATCTAATTTGCAAGTACCTTCCTTCTTTTGAAGGATCGGGAAAGATGCTCTTTTGTTTTCTTGAGTTGAGCTATGGCCATCTCCAAATCTAGCTTTTCATTATCAATAGCTTTGTCAAGTCTGAATATCTCCATTGCTCTTAATATTTGCTCAAGTTGTCAAACATTTTCCTAAGAACCACAATGCTCTGATACCAATTGTTGGAAATATTTAGAAATAATTCCATGTTTTCCATGCCTGCACTTAGTAAACACTACTCATCTCATCACTCGGTTAATACTGTCTTCACTTCACAAAAATTTATGACTTGGTAGACACTAGGAAGCTCAACAAACACTAAACTACTTGGCAAGAACTGTTGGTCTTCACACTTCCTAAATTCACTTGGTAACCATTGGAATGCTTGGTCTGAATTGTAGAAGCTTGGTAACCACTGAATTACATGGCAACCACTGAACTGCTTAGTAAACATTGAAGACTCTTCAAAGAGCTCAATAACTATATAGAATCTGAATAAGTGTTGTCACTAATAACAAACTTGAATTAATGCCAATAGATTGAAAGTCCCTATGGAATAAAAGATGAGACATTTATGCCATTCTAATGAAACCCTAATTTTTTGTAAAATTAAGAGTTCCATATCTATGATAAAAATTAGATTTCTTAGTACAATCATTTCCAATACCAATGACCAAATAGGTTCACCCATCTCCAATTCTCCAAAATTTATTATAAGGCACTCCTAAGGTGATCAATCTCCAAATTCTTATCACTTGATTTTGAAAGGGAAAGTAATCCATTCTATGTGAAAATTCAGTTCATACAAGTTTGACAGATCCAAAGGATCACTAGAATTAATAATTTTTCCACATAATTCTTATCCATTGAAAGAGCTCAGATAGCTACCATGACTATTAAATATTATGTCTATTTGGAGTAACCATAACTTTCTACTCTTGGCTAAAAAATGCAAACAATTTACTTTGTTCTACATCAAAAAATGGAAGGTTTAAGAAAATAAATAAAACCATCTTGAGGCAGATTTTCCCAAAACTGCCTCAAAGATCTTCAAAAATGTAGATTACTAAGACATAAAAAATATTTAAAAAATTGATTTCAACACTTTCTTAAAAAAATTTCTATATTAGATATTCAAAGTGGTATGATTGTACTGCTTGGTCTAAATAAATGGCACATTAAAGAGATTGGATCAAACTAGTCTTTATAATAGGTTATTGTGCACTTATTTAGCTATTTTTCAAGGCATAGAAAAGAAGCTTGTGAAATGGCAAAAACATTACAACAACAAAAGGAAGAAATCTACTAGTTTTGAAATAATGACTTTTCTCTATTTCATAGAGAATGAATAAGGAGGGTTGTCAAATAGTGATATTTTTCAATTTCTTGAGAATATACATGGTTGTCAAGTTGTATTTTTTTCCACTTCACAAGGGACTTACCAATGGTCTTGTAAAATTGTGACTATTTTGCTCTCTAATGTTATTGTCAATTGGTGTCACACACTAAGTCATTTTCTAGTTTAAGTCAGAAGATCATCACTATGACCGAGCTACTCTATATAGGATGAGTTAAAAGAAAAGACTTGTATATAATGAGTTCTACAAGAGTCAAGAAAGTACATGGTCAAAAATTATTTTTAATTTAATTTGAGTTATATAGTGGATACGAAGCATAGTAGAGACTGAGCATCAGTGGCTTATATAGTGAGTGCCAAGTGTCAGAAACAATAAGTGTCAAGAAACATAGAATCAACATTTGAGTCAAGAATGATGTAAACTTTGAGGTAAACCATTTTAAGCCAACATAGATGTGATATTTACTATTTGTAGTGTTTTTTGCAGAGAGTTTTATGCATTTTATAGTGTGGATCATAGATCCCTACGTTTTGTGATGAGTGAATTAGATGTAGACATGAAATAAGGAAGCATCTAGAAAACTCTTTATGAAATATTTAAATAGGGAAAAACTTGACTTATTTCAATATAGTTTGATGGTATGGTGAAGAGTATGATACAAAGGAGAGAACAAGCTATTCATGTAATCCAACTGTAAATTTGTGAACATTGTAGAAGAGGCAAACAAGTTCAATTATTCCATAATAGAGGAAGTTACCTAGTCAAGTATTGAAGGACAAAAAAGATTTATCAAATCAGAGGTCATATTAGACTAGAAAAGAGGAGAGCCAATATCAAAATATTGAAGAAAACCAAGGATCAGGTACTAAGTCAAGGTAAATCACTTAATAGAGTGGTCTTAAAAAATCTTTGTAAATCTCCATATAGAGTCCTTACTTTTTTGTAACTGTGAAATCCTCTAATAGGGTGAGATCTAACTGTCTCAAAATCTTTTAATATGATAGACCCCTCATAGGGTAGATCATGTTGACAATTCGCTTATTAGGATATGTAATTATTGTCATTTATGGCAACACATGATGTACATGCTTACAGGAAACCTCAGAAGTAAAGATACTTAGCTTTTGGTATACAGAAAATTGTCCAAGTATGAATTTGGTATACACTAGTGTATAGTTTTGTTTGCAAATTATTGTTGATGTCATATTATGACTAGAAAAGTTAAATGGATATAGTATACATGTTGATGATGACATGTATAACCTTGAAAGTTAGTACAGACTATAAGAAAAAGAGACATTCATGTTTTATCAATGCAACAAGACAATGGAGTTAAACTTGTCCAATTAGGATCAACATCCTAGATGTTAACTCCAAGTAGGAATTTAGTGTATTATGGTCTTAGCTGACCTAGTAGCAATTTGTGTAAAGGCATGGTATTTATGCAAAGTACATCTTGCAAATTCAAGTGTGCTATCTTGGAGAAATTGTGTTGAGAAAATTTTATGCAAACTTTTGTGAAAGTGATATATGTGAAGTTTGTGAAGCTATTTTGTGATCCAGGATTGAACTAAGAAAGAATTTATATTCTAGAAGTTTGATTACTTATTTGGGAAATAAGCTCCTCTTGTAATTGGAAGTACATGTTTGGATAGTGGGCTCATCTTGCATCTACTATATTACAACTCCTAATAGGCTAGCAAAACTCCTAACAGGGTTGGAAAATCCTAACAAGGATCCAAAGTCTCCTAACAGGGACTCTATATACTGAATTTCCTCATAGACTCCTAACAAGGTCCATTCTCTAACAAGGAACTTATATATCAATATATTATCTAGTTAGTATCATCCCCACTAGGGTTTTCCCTTGGCCAGGGTTTCCCTAGTTAACAAAATATGGTGTTATGAGTTATCTTTGTTCATGGTTACTATTACTATTCAACATTAATTTATTACTTTGTTATGTATGGTTCAATGTAAGAAATAATATCTAGTTGGAAACTAAAGTTTGTAGATTACTGATTCACCCCCCCTCTTTATAATTCCTATTTCTAATAATTGGTATCAGAGCTTAGTTACTCAGAAGAGGATTAATAACTTGAGTAAGATCCCCATGGATATAGAACACTTGATGAAGAATCTTGAAGAGGCACTTGAACAAATTGATCTTCTCACTAAAGAAAAAGATAAGCTAGAGGAAATATATGAAGAGTCCAAAGTGTAAATTGGATAATTAAAGGAAAATATTGAACATATCAAATCCAAGCCTAAATCTATTGAATCTAAAACTAGTGATTATGATTATTCAAAACTGAAGACAGAGTAGAAGATCTTTAAGCATGAATTTAAGATTATGAATTTAAAGTTAACTTTGAGGAGTGATCTTGGTAAAATTGAAATTGATTTGAAGGCCGAGAATATAGATCTTAGAGCAAGTCTAGAAAAGAAGACATTTGAGTTTGAAAATTGAAAGAAGATCATGAAGAACTTCAAAAATACAATACTATTGTGAAAGGTGAATTAACTCAGTGTAAGAAACAACTTGAGAAGCTTTATTCTAGTAGAGAAAAGCTTGATGCTTCAATGCAAATATAGAGACCTACTTATGATAAGACTAGTTTTGGTCATCTATTTAACATGTCTACAAAGAAACTTGAGATTAGATCAGATCGAAAAGAGAAAGATAAATCTGATGATAAGATTGAATCTAGTCAATCTTCTAATAAACCTAAAGAAGTTGGACAAGACAAGGTAGTTGAAATATTGGATGAACTCGCAAGTGGAATCTCCTAAGGAAACCAAGTATGAAATTAGAGGTAAGTGTTTTTCATGTAATGAAATAGGTCATATGAAAAGAAATTGTACAAATAAGTCATTTAATCATGTTAAGGATTTTTATTATCATAACTGTCATGGTATGGGTCATAAAGTAATTGATTGTAGGAAACCTAAGTATTTTAATGATATAAAGAATAGTAGAATGTCTGGAAATACTAATACTATAGATAGAAGAACATATAATGAAAGGACATCGAGAGAAGGAAGACCTTAGAAAGAAGACAAATGATTTTGGACACATAGCTCAAAATTATCATGCACCTCATTATCAAGAGAATCCTAGAAGTAGAACTCTAGTATGTCAGTTATGTAAAAAATGTAGACATACAACAATGCATCATAGAATGGATAGAAACTTCAGAGATAGAAGGAACAATGGAACAAACTTTAGAAACAAAAGGAATGATGGAAGAAACATAAGAAATGATAGAAGGAACCATGAGAGGAACTCCAAAAATAAGAAAGACAATGAGGAACAAAGAAATGAAGTCATTGAACTTCAAGAAGAGCTCAATGAGGCATTTGTAAAAGGATTAGACATCTCTAAAGAAAAGCTAGAAGATGATGAGATAGGAAGATCGAAGTCAATTATTGTGTTTGATTCAACTAAGTTGAAGTAAGCTTGTTCAAAAAACTAGAATTTTTAACTTCAATTAGATATCAAGGTATGGGTATTGAAGCTTGAAAAAGGCATATCAAGATAAGTTTAGATGGTATATAAGTTTAGTTATAATTTGGAGCTTATCTGAACTAGTTACAAAGGAATTAAGAGTTACTGTTATTACAGAGAAAGTCAATTCTCTAGTAGAAGGTGAAAACTATGTTTTTGCTAAGAATTTCATGGAGCGAAGTTTTATGGAGCTTTTTTATGATGAAAGGAAGCTATGGAAAACCTTAGGTAGCATCTAAAGATCAGATAGAAGATCTTGAGTAGAAATTTGACTACAGAATGTAATTGACATCTTTTTGTATTTGCAAAGTATGCAATTAATGCAAGTTCAAGTTGAAGGAATACAATGGAGTACATACTTGATTACTACTTCATTGTGATTACATCTGAAGTAGAGAGTACTTAGAAGTGACTTGTTAAGGTAATTTCAAAGAAAATCCTATTTTTGGAAGAGGTATTCAATCATTTATCAAAAAAATTTATTTGATAAAAGTTCATATATATTAGAAGCATGTATATGTTTGTATTTGACAATGTTGAGAATAAGGATAGACCTAAGTTGAAGATTGTTTCCATGAAACCCATAGAAGGAAACCCTAGTTCATCATTATCCATTACTCTGAACAATGTAGTTTATTTGGAAGATATAGGAAATTATCTTAACAACAAGTTGTAAGCTATTGCAAGTGAGTTATGAACAAGGATATGGAATTAGTCTTTAACCATGATATGACTATGAAACCCAGATTTGAACATTTGAAGGAACTAGACCTATTCAAATATCATTTCTACCAAGAATTGGACATAGATGAGTGGACAAAAATCATACTAAGCACAATACATGATGGGAAACTATGGATGGAAGATAGTGTTTTTGATATCTCTACTGACCTTATACATGAGGTAACTGGTTTTAGTAAACAAGGTAGTGTACCTATAGGTGAGAAATTGGTTAAGAAGAAAGTTGAGAGTTATACCAAAGTAGTTTATAATGGAAAGGCCATGGTGATCAACACCATTAAACAAGATGATGTAAGATTCTTGAGTAGAATCATTACCTACTCTCTATGTGGAAGTTCAAAGATTGATGAATTGTCAATCAGATTCATCTATGTAGCCTACAAGATATGTTTTGGGAAGGAACAAGTTAACCTTAGTGAAATACTAAGAATGCAACTTCTTAAGAACGTAGAAAAGATCAAAAGGACTAAGAATGGTGTGTTTAGATTTCATTCACTGATCAATCACATATTCCTTCATGTGCTTAAAATATTTCCATATTTTTTAGACACAAGGATTATGAGTAGTGAGAGGTGTACAATGGAGAAGATCATAGAAGTGTGTAGAAGACATCTAGCAAATAAGATATTGGATAGTGGGAACTTGATTATGAAAACATTTTAGAATGAAATGAGGTAGAGATTCAGAATTGTAGTTGTAATTGTACATAGATTTAAGGAAGATATTTGTGTTATGGTTGATACATATTTTACTTATATTCAAGCAGTAGAACCTCGAGAAATATTTCTTGATCCTCTAGGTTATGAATTGAGTGATAAAATGATAGTTGGATACATTGACTTATTGCTGAACTTAAAGAAGGACCAAGCTAAATACACATTTGGAACCTATGATGAGATTACCCAATAAACTCATTAGGCATCCTTGGAGAAGGCATCTCACAAGAAGATATAAATTATAATGAAGAAAGCTTTATTAGAGGCCGATATGACTAAGAGTGAGTCACAAGCAATCAAGAAAACCATGAAGCAAGGTATACTGAATGTGTAACCATTGTCAGTATCTATTGCAGAGACATCTTTGGAAAAAGGAATTCCTTATGCAGTAGTTTCTAATGTTTATCCAAGTGAGCCAAAGAGAAAATCTAAGAGATTAGTGGAAGCTATGACCACAAAGACAGGGTCAAGAAAAAAGCCATTGGACCAGGAAAGAGATAGAAGACATTGTTGACAATTGTTGAGTCTAGTGAAGAACAAGAAATTAAAAAAATGGAAAAGGTCACAACTTCAAATTAGTTAGTAGGAAAAGCTCGGCAACCTTGGAAGCCAAAGATAGACAAGATAAACTCAACTATTTCTAATGAAGGAATCTTTGTGTCGATGAACAAATTTTATGATTTGTATAACAATTTTGAGAAAGATCAGATTAATATCTCTATTATGAGATACATTATAGCTAATAATATGAAGCTCAAGGATATTGAAGGCATAGAGAAGCAAAAGGTCTATGAAAAACTCATAGAAAAGAAGGCACCAACTGTATATGAGCAATGTTAGTATGCTAATAGAAACCAAATTTAAATAAAGCTTCTACAAACTAAGAAAAATTCATAAACTTCAAGATAGACTAAGATGAGCTCTCAATTGAAAATATGAGCCATTAATGGGCTCTCTCAATGAGAAGCTCTCTTGTTGAGTGGCTTTATCTAAATGGATAGGATGTATGCTCAATATGCTTCCAAAGGCTTCAATGGATGATGGTGGATTTTTGGTGTGGATAGATGGCTTTAGTATGGATTTGGCTCTCAAAATAGCATTATGAATTTACTTCATGGATTGTGTTATTTTGCAAAGGGGAAGGATCCAATTTATAGGCAAGAGGCTTGAGGGATTGAGGGCTAAGATGCAAGGATGGGAAAAAGCTCATGGAAGGCTCAGATTGCATGAGAAGAGAGCACATGGATTGTGCTTCCTTATAGCCAATCAAGGAGTGACACATGTCACATGGTGAGAGGATGGAGGAAAGGGGAAGGATGAGTCAACAAAGGAGGCTCAAGGGATAAAATCTTCATAAAGACCCTCATTATGACTTGTAAGAGCAATAAAAGGGCTTGTAAGAGTCATTTATGACCTAGTGGACTTCATAAAGTTTTATGGTTGAGATATTTTGAGGGTGATGAGAGCAATTTCGACTTAGACTTGATTAGGAAGGTTTTAAGCTTGTTTAGACTTGTGCAAATGATTAGAGGATGGATTAGGATGGTTTAGGATTAGCTTAGGGATAAGCAAGTGGATGACATTTAATGAGGGTGGGTGAAGGAGGAGATATTTGTTAACTTTGGCTTGGGTTAGTAAGTTTTAACCCATGTTTAGGGAATGTGACAAGGTTAGGAGGGGATTAGGATTAGGTTTAAAGACATCTTCTAGAAGAGTCTAGACTTTGGATGAGGATAAAGACTTTCTAGAATAGTCTAGAATTTCCTAGGATGAGGATGAAGACTTTCTAGAAGAGTCTAGAACTTCTTAGGATGAGGATAAATTAGATTTTTAGGAAATAAATAAAGTTTTATTTATTTCAAGGGTTTGGGTTGAGGAGATATTTATTAAAACTTTTTTAATAAATATGAGGATTAATATTTAATCTTAATTAAATATTTTGAGTTGGGATTAGGGGTAGGAAATGATGGGATTAGCCTTTAATCAAAATTAAAGAAGGATTAGAAGATTTTGGAAGAGGTTAGTGGTCTTAAGGAAATTGGCCAAGTTTTGGGCAACAAATAAATTTTTTATTTATTTTGGGTTTTTTGGTCAATTTATTAATTAAATAATTAATAAATAAGGAAATAATGTTTAAATAAGATTTAAACATTTTTGGAAGGGATTCCTTAATTAAATATTTTTAATTAAGATAAAGGGATTTAATGGCATAAAAATTAATTAATTAATTAATTAATAAATGATGATGTCATCAGGACTTTTTCAGAAAATAAAAATACTTTATTTTTTAAAGGTTTTTAGGTGTCTACATTTTGCCCCTCTTTGATGCGATGCCGCAAGTGGCATGGCATCAAAGATAAGAAAATAAGATGCCCAAGGCTAGAGCAGAAGAGGAGAGAATGGACTGTGAGATGCCCCCTCAAGAAGGTAGCGGGGAGAGAAAGCAAGGCTCGATGGCTTCTTGAAAAGTACAAGAATCTCGGATGAGTAAGGAAAATCAGATTGGCAAAGAGAAGGGGCTGAATTAGCTCAAACTCTCACTATGGGAGAATGATAAAGGAGAATTAGATGCAGAAGAGGAAGAAAGCTTTAAGACTTTAGGGAAGGTGGAGGATGAAGGAGCAGAGCGCTATAAAAAGGAATCTAGGATAGGGAGATGGATGAGGGGATTATAAAGCTGATGCAACAGGATTTCAAAGATTCAGATTGGTGGAAGATGGGTTTCGAAGATCCCTAGGACTAGGATTGTGGATCTCGAAAGATGAGGCTTGGTGGATTGATTTGGATTGGTGGATCCCTAAGACTAGGATTGTGGATCCCTAAAGCTAAGAGTGATGAGTGATTCAAAGAGATACTGATGCATAAGCTGGGGTAGGAGAGATGGATGCTGGATATGGATGGGGGATAATGGAGATGAAGGAAAACCATTGAAGCTTTTTGAGCGGGGGGATACTTCAAAGAGAAGTACCACCATGTAGTTGAGCACTAGATTTGCTATAGGACTATTGGTTAATTTCCAAGGTTACCAAGAACATCAAGGCCTTTTCACCAACCGTCCAAAGGACTGACAAACTAACTCAAAACAAACACGCAAGGATTGCCCCAGCATCACACATGAATCCTAGAGGAAGCAGCGTGGAAACGACATTAGAGAACCCGCAAGAAAAAAACAAAAAACAAATGAAAGACCTGATCAAGACCTTATGCTCTAATTGCCCCATTCGTAGCATACCATGATATGGAAGATCATGGCAACCTTGAGGAGGGAACAAGGAGATTTCTTGGAAAAGATACTTCAAGACCCAAAAGGGAAGATCCCAAATCAAAAGAAAGCGAAAATCCAAAAGAGAACCGTTTGCCAACGAGATGGGTAGGATGAGGTACTAACAGACCAAGATCAGACATGAGGAAAGCTATATCCTGCAAGGACCTATTGGAGAGCACCTAAGCTGGTGGATTTGGATGAGTGATGTGTCTAGCAAGTTGAACTAAGAAGGATAACACTTTGGTGACAGGAAATCTAGCTAAAGGATGCATTGGAATAGCTAACCAAGATGTGTGATGTGTGCAAGATGTTGATCAAGGAGGAACTAACACAAAAGCTGGATAGATACAATGGTACTAAGCTAAAGGGGATGTACAAGCTGATAGACCAAGATATTTACAAGTGAGCTAATCAAGATATGGTACAAGCTAACGGACCAAGATAGTTACAAGCAGGAAAAAGCTTAGGATGATAGGATAGCGGGATGGTTCGATGTTGTGCAAGATGCAAAAGCTAAGGGTGGGGTGATAGAAAAAGATATGGATTTGGCAGGATGCATCCAATGATGATGAGAGATTTTGTGACCAAGGATAGCTAGAGGAGCAGGATGAGATGGCTAGATAGGATAGTAGATAGCTAGGATTATGATGGATATAATGAGATGACATTGGGTTTGCATGAGGATAGCCTAAGGCTAGATACCAATGGCAAGGGAGGATGGACAAGACAAGATCTCCAAGGAATATAGTGCCCCCAATCAGAAGATAACATGTGGAAGGAGGTCTTATGATGGATGTGATAGGATTGAAGCTAGGATGGAAAAAGTTGAAGGGGCTAGGGAGATGGATGATAGCTGAGATGATTGGCTGAAGCTGCATAAGATTAGTGGATGGTGTGAGATGGAAGCTGGAGGATGGAGGATAGGTGGATAGATTGGAAGATGGAATTGGATGTCAAGAGATGACCAAAAGCATGAGGGTGATAGGCTAAGCTGGGGATGGTGGGATTACGCATGACGCTTGTTTGCCAAGTTTTCATCATGGTACTTGTCCAAGGCGCTTGAATTGCCAAGTTTTCACTAGTGGATGCTTTAGTTTTCTTTTCTTTTTTGACTTTTTGACTTTGGACTTAGCTGGAATGATTTTGGCTTTCTTCAGCTATTTTGGCTTTTTTGGGATTTTTCATTGGCTGTTAGAATGTTCAATTTTGTTGCTAGCTATTGGTACACTAGATGTGTGATTTATGCAATAGATCGGATTAGATGGGATTGATGGTAGGAGATGGAGGGATGAAAATGCTGGAAAGGAGCATGAGATGGGGATGCTTTCAAGAGCAACATTGGAACATGTTGGAACGGGTGTGAAAAGAGCATATGGGGGATAGATGGTAGATGCGGGTGTGATGGAGGATTTGTGGAAGCGTTCTTGGGGATATAGGCACCCAAGATGGAGTTAGGAGATGGGGGACATGAGTCACTAGATGGGGGATTAGCAATGGTGGATGCCATTATGCATTGGGTTTCAACTTTTTTCTTGGGGATCCACATGGTTTTGGATTTTCTTTTCATAGGCTTTTGCATTGTTTTGCATTCTTTGATTGGATTTTGCCTTTTTGGAGTATGTCTTTTAGAATAGACATATGATTGCCTAGGATGTGGATTTTTAGCTTTATGCATTCTGAAGTTGGCATTCACATTGCTGTGGTAAGCTTTGGGAAGATGGTTAGGAGAAGCTTTATGAGATGGAGAGGATATAAAAGAGCATGTAGGGGGATGATGATGGATGATGTGGCCTGATATGTGCCTTTGTTGATCTTGCATAGAAATGGATGGAATAGGATTTTTATGATGGCTGATAGGAGGATGGAGGATGGTAGATTTTGGGACATAGGGACCCAAAATGGATTTAGTGGATGAAGGGGTGATATGGTAGGTTGTTTTGGGTTGCAAAGATGGTGGAGGGGGGATGACATAAGATTTCTTGAAGGAGTGATGGGAGGCTGGCATGGTGGGCTTGGAGATAGGCTTGGTTTGGGGGTGTGGTGTACCAACACCTTTAGATGGTGAGCCTTTGGATACATATCCAAGACCATGAAATCCTAGATTCTTTTGTGCAATAATAGGCTCTCTGATTCCTTGCTCTTGTGGTCCTAAACCTTGACCTTGATAATGCCATCGATTGAGCATTTGAACAAGCTGAGGAAAATTTTTGCTTGCAGAAAATGGTAGAAGTGATTTATTAGGTGTATTGCAATGGGGAGATACTGTTCTTAATTCTTCTGCTGAGAGAGGGCCACCATGGATGAATGTAAGTGAACCAAGAGGGTAGATTATAGATGGTGGAATAGCTTGGATAGGTGGTAAGATGGAAGCATGGAGTGGGGGAGATGGAAGGATAGGATCTTGATGTAGCTGGTGGGATGACAAGATATCTTGTAGTGGAGGAGATATGGCTCGAAGTTTTGGAGATGGAGGAGATGGTGACTACACTATGGATGGAAGACATGGTACGATGATATCTTCATTTATGCTTTGGGGGATGTCAACATGCTTTTGGGCAGGATCTTGATAGGATTGGTTTGGAGTGGATGGTGCGATAGGAGGTGAAGGGATGGATTCTTCAAAGGCAGCAGATGGATAGATGGGAGATTCAGTAGTGGAGATGGGTGAGTAGAAGATGGATGCATAAGGGTCATTACGAGAGATTTGGGAAATTCTTGGAGGCGATGTGGATAGGATTTGGAGGGATTTGACAGGTGGTGGGATTTTGATGCTTGCGGGAAGTGGAAGGATTTTAAGCAATTTGATGGATGGTATGGGGATGATAGCTATGGGAGATGGAGGTGATATTATAGATGGGGAAGCTTCATCACTGACTACTTCACATGGTTGGATTAGATGACATAGCTTATCGACTATTGGAGGCAACTTTTCTTGTATTTCCTCTAGGAGATTCCTTGGAGACTCATGTGTCGAAGGTGGAGGTGGATTGACAGGAATAGCTAGTGTGATGGGGGTGGAAGATTGGAAGCTTGGTTGATGGGGTGATGGAGGGGAAGCTGGAATATCAGATGGCATGACTAGATAGTTTGGAATAACTCTTGGATTTTGGGGGATGCTTGGGGGAATGTTTCTAAGGCTTTCAATATACCCGTCATAGTTAACAAGATTTTCATCATCATTGGAATAGGAGGTGGCGGGAGCAAGGACAATGCGACCAAAAACATCATGATAGGATTGGTACTTCATGCTTTGATGATGAGTTTAATGGGGATGGGGTCTTGCGTATGGATGAACACGGAAGCTCATGGTTGGATTTGGGTTAAGCACAGATTTTGGATTGGCTGATGAAAGATTTCCTAGGGAGAGTCAAAGTTGCATGACAGACCTAAGGAGGATTGGCTGGAGATTTTTGGCTTTCCTGTGGATGGAAGACTTCAAGGGCGTGCTGTCAAAAAGTGAGAGTTTTGCTTTCCTATGCGCTGGATTGGTGGAGATTGTGTCAACCTAAGAATAGACTAATGATCCTATGGGCATGACACGAGATTGATCACTTGTGGATCCCAACCTTTAGCTCAAGGTGATGAGGGATAACAGGTGACAAAGCTAGATTACCCTAGACAAAGCTCTGTCAAAAGGATAATCATGGTGAGGCTGGTGGATTGGTTAGATTGATTGGATAAAAAATTCTAGCAGAATGACAACAACTCTCTAAAGGCTTGGGTGTGATTTTGGATTGGGTTTCTAGCTGGCTAGGGGGGGATGATTTGGAGAGACTTTGGATTTGGGATTGTTCTAAAGCAAGGAACTAGATAGATTTGGTTGCAGCGGGGGAGCTTGGATGATTTTCTGATGAGGCAGTGACTACGCTAAGTATGCCTTGAGCTGGGAGATTTTTTCTTTTTTGGGATTTTGACCAAAGTTGGCAAACATTCATTCAAAAGCTATGAACAAACAAGCAGACAAAAGTTTTGAGCAAGCACGTCAAACACACCAACATCTTAGGAAGCTTTCTACAAGGATGAAATTTGGTTTAGCTAGGGATTCCTCGATATACGCAAGGTACGTGAGGCCCAAATCCGTAGATGAAACCAAAAAGATGTCACACAGCCGAGAGGAGCGGTAACCCACTTCTTCTCTTTCACTTCTCAAGGGTATAAAGTTCCTTGAGGCTTAGCTTGAGTGACAAAATTTTGATCCCAAGACAGGTGTCTTTGGATTCACCTCCCGATCTTTATACTCCACCGAAACGCTGGAGTTGAGGTCGTCCCAAGGGGTGATGAAATCCCCAAGAAGGCCTCCTAAAAAGCTAAGACAAGATTTTGGATCCTAATCTTATGCACCCAAGATGGCCTCGAAATACGACAAGGGGAGAGAAGACTTGGATGATCTTGGGCTAAAAAACACGCTTGTTCTTTTACCAACTGATGCTTAAGTTTTCTGATCTAGACTTTGCAAGCACTCATGTTTAAGATGCAATGTTTATTCCAACTTTGAAGCGTCGACAAAAATAAAATTGATCGAAGAATGTGAACAAGAAGAAGAGTTAGGGTCAATAAGAAGGTAAACCCGTGCGCTCGGAGGCCCTCCATGTCAAGTATTGATTAATTTTTCTTTAAGGCATTCAAGATTGAGTGTGAGTTTATTTTAAGCCCAAAACAAAGGTGTGTAAGATTCAATTTCAAGCATGCGCCCGGAGGCCCTCCACGTCAAGATTTGTCCAATTTTTATGCCCAAATGAAGTGTGAGCGAGATTAATGCGCATTCAAGGAATTTTCTAACTTAGAAAAACCACTAAAAACCCAAGTGAGTGGAGTTTTATTTGCGTGGAGCACTTAACACCCTCTTAGGTGGACCCATCCCCATAGATGGCACTAAGATTTCAACCAATGGTTAAATTCATGGGTGATTAAAGAGGGTGAGTCCAACGACAAACTCACTCAAAGCATTTTTATTTGTTTTTATAACTTAAAAGATTACAGAAATGTAGATTCTTTTTATGCTCCAAAAGATGATTATTTGATCTATGGCATTCAAGATTGGATTTTTATTTTTAATCATGCATTCATAAAAAAACAAACTTTGATTTTAATCCATGGCACTCAAGAGTGATTTTAGCAACATGCATTTAAAGACAAGTGATTAAACATTCAAGTTTTTTCCTTTGAGCATTAAAGATGGAGATTTTGTGTGTTGTTTTAAGAACTTTGAAGTGCTTTGTTTTAACCTTAGATCATTCAAGATTGTTTTTGGACTCAAAAGTGAAAATGACTCTTTGGATTTTGCTTTTCATTCAAGATTTTGTGTTCTAGTTTGCATGTTTTAAGCCCAAAAATGATATTTCCTAGATTGTTTTGATGCACAAAAAACCTAAGAAACATTCAAGATTTTGCAAGAAGACATTTGTTTGGAACAAATAACAAAAGTTTTAGGACTCTTAGTTTTCATGAGATTTTTAAAAGAACTTTAAAATATTTTCAAATGAGGTTCATTTTATCCTTGATTGATGCTTTGAGTTTGATTTAGATTTTAGTGTGCACTTAGTGTTGCTTTTGAGCCTTTTGAAATGGAAACTTGAAGTTCTTTTTAAATTCCCAAAAATGAAGTGTTCCTAACTTTGCATGAATGCATCTAAAACTTTGATGTTGCAAGGATGCAAATGATTAGATTGGTTTAGTTTCACTTGTTAAAATATTTTTACTTTTTTGCAAATTTTTAATTTTTCAATAGATTTAAGTATGATTTGGGGGTTCATTTTAAGAACTAAAAAGAAGTGTGTATGATTTTGCTTCCTTAAAAAAAAAAATGGCCAAGATCTCCCACAAGAAGAAGAAGAAGAAGTAGATGGAATAAGAAGAATATAGACAAGAAGAGGAAGAAGAATTCCAAGTTCTTTGTCCACCTATAAGCTTGAAAAATCTGCAAACACTATGAGATAGATTATGAGTTCCTTTGTCTTCTTCATGCTCATGTGAACCTACAAAACTAATTTATACAATCCTACCAATCAGAAAAATAAGTAAAATTAGCCAAAATCAGCAAATGACATACAAAACTTGACTAAAAAAGCTAATGAAGATGACCCATGCGGGGTCCCACCGGGCGTGCCAAAATGTATATGAGCAATGTTAGTATGCTAATAGAAACCAAATTTAAATAAAGCTTCTACAAACTAAGAAAAATTCATAAACTTCAAGATAGACTAAGATGAGATCTCAATTGAAAATATGAGCCATTAATGGGCTCTCTCAATGAGAAGCTCTCTTGTTGAGTGGCTTTATCTAAATGGATAGGATGTATGCTCAATATGCTTCCAAAGGCTTCAATGGATGATGGTGGATTTTTGGTGTGGATAGATGGCTTTAGTATGGATTTGGCTCTCAAAATAGCATTATGACTTTACTTCATGGATTGTGTTATTTTGCAAAGGGGAAGGATCCAATTTATAGGCAAGAGGCTTGAGGGATTGAGGGCTAAGATGCAAGGATGGGAAAAAGCTCATGGAGGGCTCAGATTGCATGAGAAGAGAGCACATGGATTGTGCTTCCTTATAGCCAATCAAGGAGTGACACATGTCACATGGTGAGAGGATGGAGGAAAGGGGAAGGATGAGTCAACAAAGGAGGCTCAAGGGATAAAATCTTCATAAAGACCCTCATTATGACTTGTAAGAGCAATAAAAGGGCTTGTAAGAGTCATTTATGACCTAGTGGACTTCATAAAGTTTTATGGTTAAGATATTTTGAGGGTGATGAGAGCAATTTTGACTTGGACTTGATTAGGAAGGTTTTAAGCTTGTTTAGACTTGTGCAAATGATTAGAGGATGGATTAGGATGGTTTAGGATTAGCTTAGGGATAAGCAAGTGGATGACATTTAATGAGGGTGGGTGAAGGAGGAGATATTTGTTAACTTTGGCTTGGGTTAGTAAGTTTTAACCCATGTTTAGGGAATGTGACAAGGTTAGGAGGGGATTAGGATTAGGTTTAAAGACATCTTCTAGAAGAGTCTAGACTTTGGATGAGGATAAAGACTTTCTAGAATAGTCTAGAATTTCCTAGGATGAGGATGAAGACTTTCTAGAAGAGTCTAGAACTTCTTAGGATGAGGATAAATTAGATTTTTAGAAAATAAATAAAGTTTTATTTATTTCAAGGGTTTGGGTTGAGGAGATATTTATTAAAACTTTTTTAATAAATATGAGGATTAATATTTAATCTTAATTAAATATTTTGAGTTGGGATTAGGGGTAGGAAATGATGGGATTAGCCTTTAATCAAAATTAAAGAAGGATTAGAAGATTTTGGAAGAGGTTAGTGGTCTTAAGGAAATTGGCCAAGTTTTGGGCAAAAAATAAATTTTTTATTTATTTTGGGTTTTTTGGTCAATTTATTAATTAAATAATTAATAAATAAGGAAATAATGTTTAAATAAGATTTAAACATTTTTGGAAGGGATTCTTTAATTAAATATTTTTAATTAAGATAAAGGGATTTAATGGCATAAAAATTAATTAATTAATTAAATAATTAATTAATTAATAAATGATGATGTCATCAGGACTTTTTCAAAAAATAAAAATACTTTATTTTCTAAAGGTTTTTAGGTGTCTACACCAGCTAGAGAAGAGGACATAAAACTTCAGAAGTCTATGTTAAGAACAATATACAAGACTAATGATGAAGAAGAAGTGAAGAAATTGTTAAACAATCTAGCACCTTACTTAAGAAACAAGGTCTAACTATTTCTATTTATGGTGGGTGAGAAAGATTAGATAATAAGTGAAACTATAGAAGCCATAAGCCAAATGATAATAGAGTCTAAAGCAGCATCTTCACCAACACCAAGAACATCAAAACTATCACTGAGTAGTGACACAATGTAGATAGATCAGACCTATGTTACCATTAACATTGATGATACAAATCCATTTGAAGGTTCCAAATATGATGAATCTCATACCAAGGATATTGAAGAAAAACTAAGACAAATTGAAGAGGAGAAGAGGTTACTAGAAGAAGAGAAAAAAACATAGAAGAGGCCAAGCAAAAGCTTCCTATAGATGAGATAAAAAAGAAAGTAGAGGAAGAAAATAAAATAGTGGCCAAAGAAGAAATGAAAAGGAAAACAGAAGAAGATGAGAAAAAGAGATTAGAAGAGGAGGAGGAGAAAGAAAAAGAAAGAAATGAAAGGGAAGAGAAAGAGGAAGAAGAAAGAAGAGTCAAAGAGGCAAATGAAAGGCTACAAAGGGAAGATGACACTAAACCTTCTAATTCATCTACTCCACTTTCTCTTGCTAGCCTGGCAACTAATGATGGTGAATAAACTAAATTGATCTCATCTTTGTCAAAACTTATTCAAAAGAACAAGATAGTGAAGAGCCTACAAAGAACCTTGATGGAGGTTACTAATAGATTACATAATACTCTAGCAGTGTAGCACATAGAGGTAGATTCAAAAAAGAAGGAACATAGAGTGCTAAAGTCTTTTGATGAAGAATTCACAAATTTTTTGAATGTTGTAGAATATAAGGCATAGATCTCACATGATGCTAACTTGTTTAGCATCATTTGTCAAAATATTAAGAATGACATGATAAGTCTTGATACTTGTATCAAGAAACTTTAGAAGTGTCAACAAGATGGCAAGATATTGTACATCAAGTGTACCCTATCTTATAAATTGACTAAGGATATTGATAGTCAGATTAGAGGAAAATAAGTGAACTAGAAGCTTTATCTAGCCAATTACACCATCCTGCTAGTAAAATTGATATTTTGAAGGACAAGTGGGTAGTATTCAAAGTGATATTAGGAAACTAGAACTTTGGAAGGAACAAATTTTGAAGAGAGTGTCAGGTTTTAGAGAGTCTATTGCTCTAAAAATATCTTTTTTTGAGAAATAGTTAGAGGAATGTGTCAAGGCTAAGGACTCTTTTTCTAACTTTTTATACTTTGACCTTAATGTAGTTGAGATTGCATCGCAAGCCTTATGTGAAATTATCACCTCTGTTGAATCAGTTAAGGATATATGGAAAAAGGGTATGGATAGTCAAAAAGTAAATTTTGATGATTGCATGAAGATACTACCAACTTAAGGTAGAAGAACAAAAAATTTGACAGCAGATGGATAGTTTTTCGATAATATTTTACATTTTAACCTTTGTCATTCATGTCAAAGGGGGAGAAGTACTTAAGAAAATTGTAAATTAGGTAAAGAGAAAAGTATGAAACCATATTATATGGGGGAGCATGTGTAAAATGGACAAATTGTAATAGATGTAATGTTACTGTATTTTTTTTAGTTTTTGTTACTTAGCCAATTTTCCCTATTTTGTTGCCATCAATGCCAAAGGAGGAGATTTTTGACAATTGGCTAATGAGGATATGCAATTGTTGTCATTTATGGAAACACGTGATGTACATGCTTACAAAAAACCTCAAAAATAGAGATATTTAGTTTTTGGTACACAAAAAATTGTCTAAGTATGAATTTGGTATACAAAAATGTATTGTTTTGTTTGTAACTTATTTTTTATGTCATATTATGACTAGCAAAGTTAGATGGAGATAATATATATGTTGATGATGACATGTATAATGCATAAAGTTAGTAAGGATTGTACAAAAAAGTGATATTCATCTTTTACCAATGTAACAAGACAACGAAATCAAAGCAAAGGAATTATTTTGTTTACAAAATATTTACTTGCCCAATTAGAGCCAACATCTTAGATGTTTACTCTAAGTTGGAAAAGTGTATTATCGTCTTAGTTGACCTAGCATAAATTTGTGTAAAGGCATGATATTTATGCAAAGGACATCTTGTGAATTCAAGTGTGCTATCTTGGACAAATTATGTTGAGAAATTGCATGTGAAATTTTGTGAAAGTGATATATGTGAAGTTTGTGAATCTAGTTTGTGATCTAAGATCAAACTAAGAAAGAATCTAAATTATAGAAGTTTAATTACTTTTTTGGGTAGTGAAGTCCTCTTGTAATTAGAAGTGCATGTTTGGGTAGTGGGTTCATCTTGCATCTACTATACTATAACTCCTAATAGGGTTGGCACAAATCCTAATAGGGTTGGAATATCCTAACAGGGATTCAAAGTCTCCTAATAGGGACTCTCTATACTAAATTTTGTTATAGACTCCTAACAGTGTTCATCCTCTAACAAGGAATTTATATATCAGTATATTATCTAGTGGGTATCATCCCTACTAGGGTTTTCCCTTGGCTAAGGTTTCCCTAGTTAACAAAATATGGTGTTATGAGCTATCTTTATCCATGGTTATTATTAATATTCACCATTACTTTATTACTTTTTTATGTATGGTTTAAAGTAAGAAATTATATCTAGTTGGTGACAAAAATGTGTAGATTACTGATTCACCAAAACCTCCCCCCCCAAGTAATTGATATTTATAATAGATCATTGATATGGTCAAACATTATAACCCTAACAGTTTAACTTTATTATTGTAGTAGTGAAGATTTGTGGCTTTCATCTCCACCCTAGTTTTACTTTCATTCTAAAGTGTTTTTGAGTAACCAAAATCTTTGTGTCATGTGATAAATTTTCATGCATGTGAATGATATATTAGATCTATATGTTATTATAGTTTGATATATAATTTATGCATGCATAAGTAATTGGAAATGAGATGGTAAATATTGTGAATGCATTTTTGAATTGTTGAAAAGGTCAAATTATTATAGATCCTGATTCACTCCTACTCCCCTCTCAATATCTTGGTGTCCAATTAAGACTTCTAACAATTGATATAATAGATAAGTTCTCTTGGAGAAGCTTAACAAATTGGAGTCAAGATCTTGGAAATGGAGGCTTTTAGATTGGAAAAAACTATTGACAATCAGGTGATTGACATCCAACTCTTACTGCATAAACTTGAGACATCAAGACAAGATCTGAAGAAATCCCTAAAAAGGAGAAAATAATTGGATATTAAGGAAATATAATATCATTATGAAGAAATTGAAAGTAAAGGTTGTTTGAAGAAATAAATCCAAAGGAAACAACATTTCTAGATCTACTGAAAAGGAACAGACTCCTGATTGAAGAAGTCAGAGGACTAAAAAGGGAACACAAGATTTAATTAGAAAGGATATGTGAAGTAACTAAGAAAAAGAAGAAAGCTAAGGAAGGAAAGGTTTTCACTAAGGAAGAAAAAAGGATGATGGCAACAAGACTTGAAGAAATGATATCTTACATACAAAATTTGACAAACACTCAACTTGACATGATGAATCAACTAATGCTTACAAATCAAGAGTTGAATAGGAAGGATATGGAAATAGAAAATATGATGTGACAAAAGGACTTACTAAAGAATGAACTAAAAACTAAAAAAGAACTTGTGGAAGAATTCAACAAGCCAAAAGAAGCAATTCAATATACTTTGAAGAACTTATAAGGTCATTTGACAACACTACTGGACCAAGACATTCATTGACCAAGAAAGGAGAATCATCTAGGAATGGAGAACTAAGAAATGCAAACACAAAAGGTAAACCTACATGTTATCACTATAGAAAACTTGTTCATACTAAAAACATTTGCCAAAGCAAAAATGGTATGCAAAGTCCTAAACTTAAGTTTACTAGTTATTGTTTTTACTACAAGAATCAAGGACATCAAATACATGAGTTTATGTCAAGAATGAAGAATGTATCTACTACACCTAGATTTGAAGGCTATTGTTACTATTGGCTTTGAAGTATGGACATAGAGCATATGAATGAAAATCTTAGACAAAAACCTACTAGACTAATCAAAGGCAGAACCATACACCTAACAATGTATATTCTAAATGTCACAAGTTTTGACATTCAAGTAAATACTACAGAACTCAAGTACCAATAGAAAATCACAACAAAACCAAGGGTAAAGGAAAAATTGGCATTGATCAAATACAAAAGGAGATGAATAAAAAATGGAAGTAAAAGATAGAAGATGGAAGAAGTGGAATGAATGAAGTTGAGATCACCCAGTCCAATGAAGATGGTGATCATATAATCTCAAAATAAGTAAGAAAGGTATGTTTGGAACTGTATATCTAATGATAGAACTTCCATCAATTCCTAACATAGAATGTTCTAAAGTTCATATTTTCATAATTAAATATGCATAAGAAAAACTCTATGAAAGAATTATGTAAATAGACAATGTCGAACATCAGTAAAATTGTCTATATTGACTGAGAATTGCAATATGGACTAAGTGCTTTAGGAGATAAACTGATTTATAGGCCGAACTAAATGGAAGAGATCAAGTTGTATAGTGAAGACCTAGTTCAAAGGCACAAATGTAGACTAAGATAGTTGGCTTCCACTTACCTAAGCACACGACATTAATGGTGAACCTAAATCAAGAAAAGGGAAGTATATATCAAAATTTGAAGGCATTATTTATTTCATACTTACATACATAATTCAAGAGAAAAAAGTGATTTAAGTGAAAATGAGATCCTAAGGTGCTTTGAGAGAAAATATGAAACAAAGAGGTTGATCCATTGAAGGTTTGAGCTATACCAAGTGAACTAGAGAAAGAAAAAAATTTGAACCCTGACAAAGAGAAAATGGTAGCTTCATCATCTGTCAGAAAGAGTCAAGGAGTAGAGGTTAGTAAGATTCAATTGGCAAGGATTGATGCTTGTCATCCACCTAAATTTCATGCTTTTTTGAGATTGTAATGAAAGGTGACTCAATGGGTTTGGTATCCTCAATAGCACCCAAGTTAATCATGATAAATGATGTGCAAAGTTTCTACATGTATAAAATTGGAGAATTAGGTGACTATGAAATTCAAGAAGCATATGAGAAATTATGTGATGAGGGAACTCTAAGGATGAATTCAAAATCATTGAGAGGAAATGGTTAACTTGTGCCCTATAATTCCCAAGGAATTTAAAGCTCAAATGGATCAATGTTTTGCTAAGTAGAATTACAACATGAAGCTTTGGCTACATAATGGACCAGTTGAAACAACTAAGAAGATGATTCACAAGGTTACTGGCTATCCTATACTGGACAATAAGAAGAGAATGAGAAGTCTGAGTCATGAGGAAGTTGAAGAAAATACAAGTGCCAAGTGGAATGGATGAGGGTTGTCCATCATAGATATTTCTAATCCATTGATTAAATTTGCAGTGAGAATCATTTCTCATAAATTCTATCAATCTAGTTGATTGAGCAATATTCTTGTTAATCTCAGATTGGTTTTTACTAGTGAGAGTCTATACACTTAAGTCATTTACTTAGTTCATGCCAAACAAGTAACATATGCCAAGCACAACATATAAGTTAGAGCATGTCGAGTAAATAGTGAGTGTTGAGTAGACAGTATGTGCCGAGTGATTCAAGAGCCAAACAATCAGTTCATGATGATTCATTTAGATGTCAAGTGAAAACATTGAAGTCACAATATGTGCTGAGCACTAGGGACTTTAGATGCCAAGTAACACCATTTTGTCATAGTTTTTTGTATTGGCACAAACTACAATGTAAACCATTTTTTGAGCTAACTTAAGGATTGAATTATGATGTTTTGATGATAAGGACAAATCTTAAGTTGAAATCTCTATGTATTACATGCACCCAATCAAGTAAAGCGAAGGTTTAAGTGACAATATGGATGAATCATAGCCGTTGATTCATACCTAACCCTAAGTCATCTAGGTATTCTTAAGGAGGAAAAACCCTAAATTTATTAATAAGAGTGGAATAGAATTAATAAATGAAAAAGGAGAGTTTTGCATGCGCAAACCAGGACATTCATGGTGAGCAAGGTATTATGATCTAAATTGTATTGTAGAATTAGTTAAAGGAGAATAGAGGAAGGAAATAGTGAACGACAAAGAGTCATCTAATCAAGAAGGATCAAGTACACAGTAGAATAGAGGTGATTTTTTATCAAGCATTAGAGTGCTAATCAAAGGATCAATGCTAAGACATTCTAACAAGTGAATCAGTTAAATCTCTTAATAGAGTAGTCCTAATAGGTTGTATTGAAATCCTCTAACAAGGTGCTTACTTAATTGTGAGTTGAAGTTCTTCAATCAAGAATACTTCTAAGAGGGCATTGAAATCCATTAATAGGGTGAGACCTAATAGTATTTATAAGCCTTTAACAAGTCAGACCTTTCATAGGGTAGATCATGGTTCATGATCAAACATTGTAACCTTCATTGGATACACTTTATTACTACAGTAGTGAAGATTTGTGGGTGTCATCCCACCCCAATTTTACCTTCTCACTAGAGGCTTCTGGGTAATCATATCTTGTGTCATATATGTATGAATGCTTACTTGTTTACATGCTTTAGATGTATATGTTTTACATGGTATTTTAGTTTACTTATTGAATATGTGAGATGGATGTGTGGCGAATATTTTATAGGTCAAATTTTAAAGCATTGATTCACCCCCCCTCCCCTCACCCCCACTTCAAGCATGTAAGATAGTCATGAAAGATCATGAATATGGTCTTGTCAAGTTGCAAAGTCTATAATTAGCAGAAATCTTGATAGCCATTAAGAGGGCAAAGAACTCAATGTGTAATTTTGTTTCACTTATCATGTGAAGTTTCTTTTACATTCTAAAATATTTTCTTAGTATTGCAAACATTGTTTGAGAACAAGGAAAGTCAATGACTATATAACTCAATTAGGAGAGAATTTATAGAATATCATGGATGTGTAATTTGAAGATTTAGAGTGAGAATGAGATTGAGGATGAGGATATTGGAAGATTTGGTCATGAAACATTATAATGATGTATGTTTCCTAGTAGACATAGATAACACATATGTGCAGATAGTTAAGTCAAGGAAGGCATGGCTAACAACATTTTACTATGATATTAACAGTGAGACTATGAATGCAAATGTTGTTGCATTATTGAAGGAATATATTGAAAATGATGTAGAACCATTTGGGAAGTATGAAGAAGTTAAGGAAAGAATTACTATAGATATCAAGATAGCTTCCAAGGAAAAGAAAAGGAAGAAAATTATTGGATACCTAGAGGTAACTCTAGGCACACATGACAAGAGAAAGGACCTCTATAGATAACACGAGGTCTTGGAGAACATGAAGACAAGGGTAGTAGTGATGAGGAAGAGGAAGAAGAAGAAGTCAAGGGTAAAGCCCTAGTTGTTGTCACACCATCTAGAAGAAGGCTAAAAGAACTGCAAAGAAGTCAATGCTGACACATCTCTCTCCTCCACCACCTACGAAACCAAGAACCGGGGTAGTAGCTAGTGTCGAGTAGTGTGCAAAATAAAGAATGGTGGAGACTACTAATTCTAATGGGATAAAATTAAAAAAGAATAATATTGGTTAAAGGACCACCCATAGGGAGAACAAGAACCATTGATGAGGTATGTACCCACCTAAGAAAATCTTTAGGCTTATCAAGTTTTAAATTTGTGAAATATGACACACTTGATAATGATGATAGAACAAAAGTTGAGGAGACCATGATAGATATGATGGTAAATCACAAATTAGCTCCAAATGAAGTAGAGAAGAAGATACCTATAGATTTATATAATAGATACAGGAATAGATTCCTTCCTAAATTTAGAATCTTTATGATACTGCAAAATAAGACTGATGTCATAATTTAGAAAAATGATTTACTCTAGAATAGTATTTTTCATCTCACAAAAAAAGAAAAAGACACTAAGATCATTATTATTGAAGATGATGAGAGTGAAGAGATGAGTTCAAATGTACTGAGTTTGCAAGGCAACATGTCACCAGTTGATGTTGATACCCTTGACACTCTAGATAAACCCTCAGATGAAGAGAAGGAGGAGCAAGAGGAAGTAAAAAAAATAAGGACACAAGTGTAGGTATTTCTACTAAAGGTCAAAAAGGACCATAAATGGTAGGTCCTCACATTGAGGTAAATACAAAGGAAAATAAAGTAGTTCTAAGTGCTACTATTATTCTCTCTAGCACTAATGTATAGACACAACTAAGTGGTCATACCACTTCACCATCTCCTAAGGAAATGTTGAGCAACAAAACTTCTACACCTGAATATATATATATATATATATATATATATATATATAACCTCTCTCTCAATACTGAAGTTATTTGGAATGAAGTTATTGAGATGCCACAATTGGGTTTGCAAATCTCACTCATGAACAAATAATTTTTCTGTAAGAAATTTTGGAAAAGAAGAAGAAATAGGATGAGATAAGGAGAGAACATCAATAGAGGTAGGTACTACATGATGTTAAAGATACTTTTGTTGAGGCATTTGATATTCAAAATTTTGATGGGAAAGCCCCAATAATTTCACAACTTGTAAATATTGCTGAGAAAATCAATGTTGGAGCTATTGTATCAAATAAGAAATTGATGGATTGGTCTACAAAGAAATTTGAGAATAAGGTTGTAGAAAAAGTTTCTACAACAATTGCTAAGTAGAAAGTTCAACTGGAGGAATGTGTATAGAATACAATAGAACTTATTCAAAAAGTACAACATATGTACACTATTTTATGTGATGTATCAAGATTCACTAGTGATCTTCAAGCCAACATCAAGTAGATTTAGGCTGACATGAAGACAACAAGAAACACAATTTCATAGCCAGTTAAATCTAGTTCACAATACTATAATAAGTTATTGAATGCTCAAGGAAAAAGGTCAAGCTTTAGGTAGTTGCTAGTAGCATGAGATCATAATTGATCTATATTCAATCAATGTTGATATCTCACTTGGAGGTCATGTAGAGAGAACTCAAAATAACCCAAGATCTTATCAATGCAAATCATAATCTTATAGTGGATGATAGTTTAATTGATTTGGAAACTAGGCTTTAGTTGCAAAATTATAGTTTCGAATCAGCAAGGACCACCTAGGATCATGCACTTTCTATGATCACCCAAATACACAAACATTGTATTAAAAAATATGGTTTGATTCAACCCATTCAATGTTGGAATTACAAGGGAAATGTTGGAAATATTATTAACAAGGCTAAGTTACTAAGAAGGGAGTGGTGAATCAGTAACTTCTAAAACTTCAAAAATGTTAATCAGATTAACACTTAATCCAATATGAATATTCTGATCTAACTACATGCATGAGAAACTAAAAACATGAAAGCATTCATAACACTTTGACACAAAGATTTGGTGACCCAAAAACCTTCCAAATAGAAAGTAAAACTAGGGTGGGGATGATACCCACAAGCTTTAGTACTGTAGTATAAAGTTGGCCTATTAAGGCTTACATTGATCACTTCTGATGATCTACCCTGTTAGGAGCAATAAGACTACTAGGTCCACCTTGTATGAGGATTTACAAACATACAATGAAGTATGCAATCAATAAAGAGATTTGTGTAAGACTGTTAGGTCTACCTTGTTAAACGATTTGACTAATCCACCTATTAGGATGAACTAGTAGCTAATCTCTGATCTATAACTTGGTTTACTAAATGAGATTCCTTTAAGTGTATAAATCACTTTTTTATGATAGATGAATCTTTGTTGCTCCTTATACTGTTGTAGCCTTTGTAATTCACACTTTATGCTCTTCTCTGATGATCACATTGATTCCATGTGCATATTCACACATTCATTCACATTCTATTCATTAACTCACCTATTGGATGTGATACAATAGATTACATATTTACCAATCCAATTATACAAACTACAAAGTTGGCCACAATACAAGTTTACACAAATATTACAAAGTCGGCTCAAATGTAGACACTCGGGCTCTGAAGACTAACTCGGTGAGGTTTTGATGCTTGGCATTCACTATCATTGCTCAGCATCATCATGCACTCGATAGACATAGAAGCTTGGTCCATACTGATCACTTCCAAGTAGTCTTGAACTCAGCCTACACTGGTGACTTGGTAGATACTGTGAAACTCGTCATATAAACTAAATCACTTGTTTACCTTTGCATAGCTCGGTAACCACTATCACCATGAGCACAATATAAACTAAGTCACTTGGTTAACACTAAGTGGCTCAGTTAACACTGGACTTGCATCACATTAGCTACAAACACAATAATCAATGCACAAATTAGTTTGCACTGGTAAACTTAGCATACACTAAGATGCTCAATTTATACTATTGATCTTCACACTAACTATAATTGCTCAGTTAACACTAGATTTTTTCCAAAGGACTCAGTAGCAATTGTAGAACTCAGTAACAACTAAAATTCTTGGCAAACACTATTAACTATACAATAAGCTTGGTAGATACTTACAATCTAAATAATTATATGTCACTAATAACAAACTTGACTAAGATGTCAACAATCGCCCCCTTTGGCATTAGTGACAAAAACACTTATCAGCCAAAACTGAATTCAAAAAGTTCCTAAATATCTTTATCCATTACCTTGTGATTCTAGCTTGGTAGAGTATACTATTTTTGAGATTTTTGAAAATTGTTTTTGTAAGGTACATTTTTGTACATGTTAAGGCTCCTATATAGTATATTGTACATACTTGCTATACATCTATCTCACATCTATCTCCCCCATTTCCTTCAACTTATGCACTAATTCTTTGCATTTTCCTCCCCATAACTTATCATTTTCATATCTCCTTTATATCTTCACTATTTTTTCTCCCTCTTTCAATTTATATCTTCTCCCATAACTTTTCTCATATCTTCTCCCCCTTTTTGACAATAATACCAAAGATTTATTCTATATATTTACCTATTAATGCCAAAATAAGAGAAATAGTCTAAATGTACCTTGAGTATTATAGCCAACATTTTGTCCCAATTGTCCTCCAAGACCTTACATGTGTGTAGTGCAATCTACACTTCTACTGACAACTCAATCATATGGTCTACTATGGAGAAGTTGTAATAGATGAGGGTTTTGTAATGTGCAATATGTTTCTAAAGTCCATCCATGTTGGGAAGAATAATGTTCTGAATATCTACTAAGGTAGATATGATTCTGGCCTCTTCCTTAAGCAATTCTGCCTATAACTCTATCAAAAATTTAATCTTACTAAAATGTACAAGGCTTGAACTAGGGTCAAGATGTAACTATTGAACACTTTCCTTGAGGTCTTCATCTGTCTTGGACAATTTTTCCTTTATTTCCTTAGTAAAATTTGAAACATCACACAATTTGCCAAAAAGTATTGATACATTTGTACATGAAGTTTCTAGGGAACCCAAAATGTTAGAGAGTTCTACATGACAAATTGCAATTTGTTGAGCAATGTACTCTAGCACTTTATTCTTGAACTTCTTCTCTGCCTTCTATAGTAACTTATCTTGTCCATCTATATCTTCTTTAAACTTTTGAACTACCTCTGCTAGCTGAAATAAAATTGGTTGAGATAAATCAACCTCTATACCCACCACCTCTACCAAAATATTTTAGGCATCTTCAATAATTTTGAACTCTTTCTCCCTTTCCTCTCTTAGCCTTTGTTGTTTAGCCTTCTTTTAGAGAAGTTAATGTCCACATTTGATCTGGATTGAGTTTGGAAATGTCCCAATTTGGGATTACAATTTCCTCATCAAGCTATATTTCTTCCTCTTTTTCTTTTCCATGGCTCAAAAATTTTGTTGTCAGTTGAGACTTGGTCTCAACTATCCTTACACTTATTTCTTGTTTACTAGGAATTGAAACAATAGTAGACATACTAGGACTAGCTGCAAAAGTTGATACTGCACTTATTGTAGAAATACCTAAAGTAGTACTTGCAATAGCCAAAATTGATGAATTCAAAAATAATGTGATAAAATTGATATAACCAACATGGTAGAAGAGGAAAGAGTCTGTAGCTTGGTAGATGAAGTGGATGTCACTTTAATTAATGATGAGCTAAGCTGGGTTGGTGTAAAGATTGATTGGTTGGTTGTGCTTGGTGTGTTGGTCACAATCAATCCTTCCGAGGCTATCTTTATGCTTGATGTAGTCATTACCTTGCTTGGATAATGAGGAAGTGAGGATATAATTGCTGCAACAATCTTGACTGGGTTAGTTTCCTCATCATCTTGTGTTACTTCCTCGATGTCCTCTTGCTCCTATTCGTCTTCATTGTCAAAATGTGTTGCTTCTTCAACATTTTCTTCTTCATATTTCTCCTCTTTGTTATCATCATCACCATCTTTCACCTCAATAGGAAAATCACCCAGTTTGTGAAGAAGATATATATTCTTCTAGGTATTAGTTGCATTTCTTACAACATGCTCAATATCTTTTATCAAAACCAGACAAGTATTAAATTTAAGAGTTAATTTATCCTCATTTTTCTTTAGAGATTCCTTAATCTCCTTGTTTTTTAAGCTTGGAATAAGCTACCTCAAGGTTTTACCATAGATTTCTTTTATAGTTTGCATGAAAAAATCCCATCTTGGCTTAATCTTATCCATCAATATGTTAGGGAGCTAAGAAGTAAGCTAGTCTGGTGAGTATTTCAACTTACCCATTTTGTTCATCACCAAGTCTTCAATCTACTTTTTTTCTTCCTTAGTCCTATTTTCATATTTTAATGCCTTAAAATTTGATATACTAGTCACATCCTATAGTTATTTTAGCCTATCTTGGAAGGTGGGTGGAGGTTTTCTAAATATTATATCTCCTCCTTCCTTGTCAACTTTCTTCTTTGAGGCCCTTCGAGTAAACACAATAGTGGATGGCTTGGCAGGCTTGGTAACAATTACCTTTCCCTTCTTCTTCAATGGTTCCTCTTCCTCTAATTCTTCCTCATCCTCTACTTCTTCTGCCTCACATTTTCCCTCCATCAACAAAAGAGTGGAACTAGTTTTCAACTTGCTAATTCTTTTCTTGCCTTTGTTTACTACCTAAGGGAGCTTGATTTCCAATTCTATATTGGCTTTGGCTTCATCATAAGTACCAAAATATCCAGCCTTGGGATTAATTGGTTCATTTACAAGTGTCTTAGTGGTATTCTTGGTTTCATCTATGTTAACCTCATACCCAAGATGTTTCACCCATGCAATTCTAGGCCTACCTAAATATATACCTTATCACTATCTACCATGAAACATACATTATCCTTGTAATCTTCAACTAATTTTCTTAGAATTTTGAATCTATTATTAATTTTCTCTCTAAATCCATCAAAATAGTTATCCATGATACTATTATAGTTCTCTCCCATCTCAACAATGTACTCATTAATTTGGTAGAGAATTGGTACATCTTTTCTCCATACAACTGATCCTTTTGAAGGGAAAATTTTTTGAACATAAAAGAATAAATAGGTCAATAGAGAACCAAAATTATGCAGGTTGTTCTTTGATGTCTCAATGCTTTCCATGTTCTTGTTGAATTTCTTCAATAGAAGCTTGGCAAGGTCAAGAGAAAAATTATTCTTGACTACCTTGTAAGCAAGGTCAACTACTTTACATGACACACTATTCAACTAGCTAGAGCTATAGATCTTGTGTGTTATGATATGAATGCTTAATTTTAATTCCATATCAATCACACTTCTTATCTTCATCCCTCTACCATCCCATTTAGCTAGGGTTTTCTTCTCAAGTTCAGCCCAACCTAGGGTTTTGGTCATTTTAGCTTTAGCCAACATTGGGAGACCAATGATTCTATGAATCATCTTCTTTGTGATTAAAATTGGTTGGTCCAACCATAACTATCAACTATGCAACCAACTAAGAATATACTTAATCCATTTTACTTGAAATCTATGGGGCATGTTAGGAATTGTGTTAACCCTTTTGTCTCCAGATGTTGATGCTTGGGTTTCAAGACACCATTAATGCACAACTGTTCTAGGGCTTCATCCATTTCCAAAGTGCTGATATCCTAAATAGTACATTTAAAGTGAGAATGAATGTCACTAATCAAGAGTACCTTTGAGGGGATTTGAGAATGCACTCCACTCTGATCAAGGGTTTTGGTGATTGCAGTAGTAAGCATAAATTCTGGAGCTTTCTATTCACCTTGAGCTACCATGTTAGAATGTCATTTTTCCTTGTTGTTGCAAGATGCCATCTTCACTTGGCAGGGTTGAGAGAATTCAAAATATTTTGGTAACAATTTTCTCAAATCACTTGGAAGCTCTAAGGATCGCACTGCACAATATCTCTTGAAAGTTCACGGTGAAAATGACTTTGATTCCATTCCTTTTATCAAATTTTACCATAAATGCTCAGTACAAATGGTAGATCAAAGTTGACAGACTATCAACCACTTCCTTGCATTGATTACTTGGAAAAGTCTTCCATCATTTGATAGCCATATGAAACTTTAGTTATCTTGACCTCGCTTAGTAGATTCTGTGACCCAACCTCACTCAGTAAGGAAAGTAACTTGGTAATAATTGGTACCCTTTTCACTCGGTGATCCCTTTGTATCTTGAATACATATATGGATCTTTTGTCCTTTCAGTTTGGGACTGATTTGAATGTCTTCTTTGTTAACCTTGTCCTAGTTCTCCTTTTAGATATCAGGTGGAGATTATGGAGTCACCCAATTCTTGAGTGACTTTTTCATCATTGTTTGGACTTTCATTCTCAATAGGTTTTGGAACTCATTGTTGTTTCATCTATTTTTGGATGTTATTAACTTTTTCCTTCTTCTCATCTTCAATTTTACTAGTATTCGTGTATTTCTTGGCAAGATGGCCAAGTTCTATACAAATGAAACATCTTTTAGTAGTATCTCTTTTCCTCAAATGATGCTTTACACAATTCATTCCAATGTATCCAAATTCTCCACAATAATGACATCTACACTAGGTGTTGTAGTCCCAACCAAATATAACTTTCACAATTTTTTCTACTGGATTTAATATCTTGGTTTTCCATTTTGATGATCTATGCCCATGCTTCTTGCATTAGTGACATTTTCCTTCAAATCTTGGTTTTTCTTTGCATTCACTAGCCTTATGACCATGCTGATTACAATTGTAACATTTTCTATTAAATTTTTCTTTTCCATTGCTCCAACATTTGTTTGAAGTATGACCTATCTTACCACAGTTATTGCAAGTAGGTCTTTGATTCTTTTTAGCTCCTTGTTTGGATGATTCTCCTTCTTTTGTATATCCAATTCCTACTTTTCCTTTTTGTCTATAGAGATTTTTCTCATTCAACTGATTCATTTCTACTTGGGATTTCATCATTCTTTCATTGATTTGTCTTTCAGAGTTTAGATCATTTTTAGATCTTAGGCTCATGATTTCTTCATTTGCATTGGAGATTTGATCAATGAAGTCTACTTGTTGAAGGGATTGGTGTTGGAATTCATTGTTCTTTCCTTCTATCTCTTCTCTTATCTTGTTTTTCTCTTCCATGACTTCACATTATCTTATTGTGTGAATTTCTTGTTCTCTTCTTAGTTTTGTTACTTCTTCTTGCAATGAAGTAAACCATTCCTTTCTAGTAGTTCTTTGATTGCTTCATTTTCTTCATTTGGATTTCTTGAATGAAGGTATTCAATTATTTCTTCAATGAAGACATGATCATTCATTTGAATTACAAGATCCTTTCTCCTTTTCTTTCTTGAGTTGGGAAATAGCCATTTCCAAATCTAGCTTCTCATTGTCAATAGCTTTGTCAAGTATGAATATCTCCATTTCCTTGATCTTTTCTCAAGTTGTTGAACTTTCTCCTCAGAACCACAATGTTGTGATACCAATTGTTGGAAATATTCTTAACAAGGATAAATTACTAAGAGGGGAGGGGTGAATCAAAAAATTCTAAAATTTCTAAAACTTTAATCCAACATGAATATTCTAATCTAACTGCATGCATGAGAAACTATAAACATGAAAGTATTTATAACACTTTGACACAAAGATTTGGTGACCTAGAAACCTTTCAAATAGAAAGTAAAGCTGCAGTGGGGATGATACCCACAAGCTTTAGTATTACAATATAAAGTTGCCCTGTTAAGGCTTACATTCCTCACTTTTGATGATCTTCCCTAATAGGAGAAATAGGACTACTAGGTGCACCTTGTACAAGGATTTACAAACATACAATGAAGTATGTGCTGAGTAAAGAGATTTGAATAAGACTGTTAGGTCTTCCTTGTTAAAGGATTTGACTAATCCACCTATTAGGATGAAGCAATAGCTAATCTTTGATCTACAACTTGGTTTCCTAAATGAGATTACTTTAATTATATAAATCACTTTGCTGCAATAGATGAATATTTGTTGCTCCTTATACTACTATAGCCTTTTTAATTCACACTTTATGCTTTTCTCTGATGATCACATTGATTCCATACACATATTCACACATTCATTCACATATTGGATGTGATACAATACATTACATATATACCAATCCAATTATACAAATTACAAAGTCAGCCACAATACAAGTTTACACAAATATTACAAAGTCTGCTCAAATGTAGACAATCAGGCTAGAATGACTAACTTGGTGAGGTTCTGATGCTCAGCATCCACTATCACTATTTGGCATCATCATGCACTCAATAGATGTAGAAGCTTAGTCCATACTGATCACTTCCAAGTACTCTTGAACATGGTCTGTACTAGTGACTCAGCAGATACTATGAAACTTGCCATATAAATTAAATTACTTGTTTACCACTACATAGCTTAGTAAACACTATCACCCTAAGCTTGGTATAAACTGAGTCACTTGGTTAACACTAAGTGGCTCAATTAACACTAGACTTGCATCACATTGACTGTGAACTTGGTAACCACTACACAGCTCAATTTACATTGGTAAACTTGGTATACACTAAGATGCTTAATTTACACTTCTGATCTGCACACTAACTGTAACTGCTTGATTAACACTAGATTTTGTCCAAAGGACTCAATAGCAACTATAGAACTCAGGAACAACTGAAATGCTTGGCAAACAATGTTAACTATACAATAAGCTCAGTAGATACTTACAATCTAAATAAGTGTATGTCACTAATAATAAAATTGACTAATATGTCAATAGGGGAAAAGAGTAAAATTTTGAGGGGGGGGTGGTGAATTAGTAGTTTAAACTTGGACCCATAAAAATTTCACCATGCATTCATCACATGCATTAATAAGTAAACTAAGATAACATGTAAAGAATATGCATCTCAATCATATAACCATGTAAGAATTCACAAACATAACACTATATATGATTACCTTGAAACCCTCAAAGTGAGAAGGTAAAATTGGGGTAGGGATGACACCCACAAATATTGACTACTACAGTAATAAAGTGTATCAAATGAAGGTTACAATGATTTGACTATGAAACATGATCTACCCTGTGATAGGTCTACCCTATTAAAGGCTTACAAAGATTGTTAGGTCTCACCTTGTTAAAGAATTTCAACACCTTGTTATAAGTGGGCCTTGTTAGAGGACTTCAACTTACAATTAAGTAAACACCTTGTTAAAGGATTTCATACATCCTATTAGGACTACTCTATTAAGAGATTTAACTAAAATCACCTATTACAATGTCTCAGCATAGATCCTATGACTAGCACTTGCTTGCTTGATAACGGATCACTTCTACACAATATCTTCTTGATCCTTCATGATTAGATGTCTCAATTCTATATCCTCTTCTCTTTCCTCTATTCTTCTCTAATTGATTCTATAATTTAGTCTTTCTTCTAAGTCACCTTGAATGCTCTACAAAATATCATATTCACTCCTCTATCCATTGTCCAACCATAAATAGGTTTGGGTTTTCATCCTCCTTAAGAAAACTTAGGTAGCTTAGGGTTAGGTATGAATCTACGACTGAGATTCATCCATTTTGTTGCTTAATCCTTCCCTTTTCTAATTTGATGTATGAAATTGCATAGGGAATCCAAATATAGATTCATCCTTATCTCCATCCTATCAAAATATAATCTTAAGTTAGCTCAAAATTAGTTTACATAGTTGTTTGTGCCATTACAAACAAATATGTCAAAACTATGTCGCTTGGAATATGAAGTCTCTGATGCTTGACATGCACTATTATTTATACTATGACTCGACACCTACATTAGTTGGCATCCACTATTTACTCAGCTCCTTAATCACTCGGCATGGTCTATCTACTCGACACTTGAGTGAATTGGCACATGAGTGGCTTGACACTCATTGCAACTCGACATGGTCTAATATTTACATGTTGTGCTCGGCATATATTACTAGTTTGGCATGAATTAAGTAAATGGATAAAGTGTGTTGAAACTGACTTGTCAAAACCAATTTGAGATCAACAATGTTCCCCTTTGACATGAGTGTCAAAAACACTTGAATATACAATATTATCCTTAATCTCTTGAGCATAACATATCCATGAGTCGACTTATATACAAGACTTCAAAATTTCAAAATTTTATAACTCCCCCTAGGTTAATATGCCTATTTTGTATCCAAAATCTATGCTCTCCTTTAGTTGATATCTGTCCATTTTGTTGCTTTTGCTCCAAAAATGTATATCTCTTCCTTTGTTCTTATTCACCTCTATTTCTGTGCTCCCCCTTTCTTATTTATCTCCCTTTTGTTCATACTCCCCCATATTGTATGTCTCCCATATTATATCTCCCCTTTTTTGACACTTATGTCAAATGGGTTATACACCTATGGTGTGTTTGTCCAAAAAATATTTTTGGACATCATTATTATCCTAGAGTTGCATCCCAATTATCACATGCAACATCCAATGACTTAATTTGGATTGCAATCTTGGTAGCAAGGTGAACTAGACCATCTAAAGTAGAAAGATTGGGGTCTTTATTCAATAGTGTCTCAACATAGCCTAGCTCCTTGTGCATTATTTCCATTTATGGGGTGAGGGTAGCTTGAATACTTGATAGTTTGGCTCTAGTGTTAGCCCCATTTGCTATTAAGATAGCTAACTAGCTTTGTGATTGAAACAATGTTCTGAAATACTTCTCACTCTAAGTTGGATTTGTAGGTAGGCTTGCACTTGATGCAGATATTTTGCTTTCCAAACTCAAAGTGTGACTTTTGGTCTCTTGGGTGAAGAGTGTAGGATTACATTTTTTCTATACAATGAGAATATATTCTCAAGTACCTTCTTCACATCCTCAACCTTGGTTTCCAATGCAACTTGTTGTAGTGCTATCTCACTAGATATTTTCTCATTTACTTTGCCTTGAAACTTATTTTTAGACCATTCTAATAGTTTTGCATTTGTATCAAGGTCTTCATTACTAACCTTCTCTACTATATCTGTTAATTGTTCTATTAGTCACTTGTTCTTGTTAGGAGTTGGAAGGCTAAATTCATCTAAAAGGATGTCCTTTATATCTTGATGTGCTTGCTTCTGCTTGTGTTCTCTCCTAAGCATTTCTTGATGCTTTTTCCTTTCCAAGGCTTGCTGTAAAATGTCTATTTGATCCAATGTAATAGTATCATAGTCATATTTTGCAATAACAATGTCTTCATCAAGGCTTATGTCTCCATATTGTATTACCTTTTCCACCTTTGATGAGCTTGGGCTTGGCACTAAGATCTGCAGTGGAGTTGCATATGTGCTTGGCCTATAAAGAGTTTGTGTAGAAGGAGTGGCAGATGTAGGTAAGGATACTAGTGCTTGGATGACCACTTGCTCCTTCACCTTTGTCTATCTCTTCAAGATTTCCCTAGTCTATTACTATGACTTGGCTTGCACCTTGTTCATGTGCTATAGGTACAAATGAATCTATCTGTCTTGTTTCCTTTTGTTGTCTTGTAGTCATGTCTTGCTCTTCTTTCTTTTCAACTATATCAACATTAGTAGATGTATCTACTATCATTTGGATTAAAGGTTGTACAAGAGTAACTAAAGGGATGATGGAAGGTGGTTCTTGTGGATTCACCTTTTCCCTTGTAACATTAGTTACCGCCTTTTGTAGTTCTTCTACACTAACCAAAATAGGATTGAGACACAATTTGGCTTGTAAGGTAGATTGATCCAATATCTTCTTTAACTCTTCTATAGTAAGATGATTGATGTTCTGAACTAATAGATCATAGACATCCTTACTAGTTATAGTTTTAGTGTTTTTGGTTATGTCATGGGGAGGACTGACACTCAACACTTGTGTATCTTGCACACTCTATTCATCTTAATGTTGCTTCACTATTTCATTGTCATCATCTTGTTTTTATGTCTCCTCCAACTATATTATCTTTGTCATCCTCTTCCTTATCATCATCTTCCTTTTCTTCATATTTTCCCTTTGAAGAGTTAGCCTCTCCTTACTTAGCAACGATTAACCCATAAACAAGTTTCCAAATTTGTCTTGATTTCTTAACAACATCTTCAATATTAGTTTGGAGAATGCTAAAGGCTCTATTTTTAGGTGTAAATCTTACTGGATATTTCTTGACAACCTTAGCAATTTTTCCCTTTGTGAACTCTAGCATTACTTGGGCTAATGTTGTTTCTCTAATTTGTCTTTCCAAATCCATACAATAATGCCATTTTTGCTCAACAATATCATATAAGCTTTTAGATATTGAGTTGTCAAATTCTAGTGGTGTGTTCGTAAACTTTGACATCATAGCATATAATGCCCCTTCCACTTGGTTTTTCTCTTCCTTTCCCAATTTATCAAAATCAATATGTCTAAAACTAGATAAATCTGCATTGCTCTTGACATTTTCATATAAGTTCTCAAGATCAGAGAGAGGATTGTGACTTACCACTTGGAATTGACTATTATCATCTAATTTTGTCTTCTCTTCATCAGAATCTGTTTGAGCCACATACTTCCTTCTCTGTCTTTTCTTGTCTTGTCCTCTTTTCTCTATCTATTTCGTCTTTTCCTTGGGCTTTTGGTTAGTTGCACATGTGGTGAACCTTGTAGTAGGTATAGTAGGCTCTGGCTAACTAGGTTTTACAATTTTCTTTTCCTTTGCCACTAGTTGTGCCTTTCCCTTCCTCTTCTTTGACTTGGCAATAGTAGGTGCTTCCTTAGCTTCTCTCCCTTGGTAAATATAGTCTCCTCCTCTTCTTTATCTTCTCCCATGCCTTGAGTTAAAGCTAGAGGTTCTTGAGCTTGTGCTTGTTCTTCCTCTAAATCCTCTTCATCTTCTTCCTCTTCCTCCTCGGTAGCATCTCTAAATTTTTCTTTTAACTTCTTTACCAACTTGTTTTTTTCTTGATTTTGGAGGTAGTCTTCAATTCCATGGCAATCTTTGATTTCAACATCTCATAATTTCCAAAAACTTTAGTAGTCTTATATACTTCCTCTATAAGTATGGTTGTTATGGCTACTAAGGGTTCATCTATATTAACCTCATAACCTAAGGGTCTTAACCATTTTACCGTTGGTGTGGTAGCTTGCACAAATGTGTAGTCAGCATCAACATGAAAACATACATCATTATAATGTTTCTCGACCAAGGAAACTAGTAACCTAAGTCTTTGCTTCATTTACTTCTTAAAATCTTCAAAGTAACTAGTCAATATCGATTCAAAGTTTTCTCCTAGTTTCTCAATGTACTCTCCAATCTCTGTTACAACTAACCTATTGGTCTTCCATCTTGCTATTCCAAATGACGGAAATGTGTTCTATACATAAAAGAATATGTAAACTAGTATAGAATCTATTAGAATAACTAAGGGGGGTGGGGTGATGGGGTGAATCAATTATTCAATAATCTAAAAATTAAACCTCTTAATCAATTATTAATCATTCAAACAAGAAAAACAACAATCATAAAGAAATGCACATACACATTTACACTAGATATGTTGACTAGGGAAGCCCTTGATCAGAAGGAAAACCTCGATGGGAATGATGCCCACAAGATAATGTACTAATATGAATATTCCATGTTAGATGATGGACCTTATTAGCAGTTTGTTACAACAATTAGTACAAAGAGTCCCTATTAGGAGACTGTGAATCCCTATTAGGAGATTCTAACCTTGTTAGGAGTTTGTGGAAAGCAATTGAACCCACTCTCCAAATAGCTTTCAAGATAAAATCAATGAACTCACTACCCATTGATCTCAGTACTATTTCTTGCAGAATAATAGATGTGGAAAAATCTCTTATCTCTTCCTTTACCTAGTATGTTAGACTTCTTTACCCTCAAATCATGTAATCAGATCTGGAACTCAGCAACAGTAACCCTTAAGGTCACTTACATGCATTAGCAGATTACTCTACTCTTCTACATTTCAATTTGCAAGTCTTTTTCACTCCTTAATCTTCTTCCACACTTCAAATATCATAAAACATCTTTCCTTTACACCATGCTCAACTTTAATTTCTTGAGTCAGCTCCATACACTCAACATTAATTCCTTGAGTCAGCTCTATATTTAATTAAATGAAATACACATTTACTTAATGTTGTCAGCAATAAGTTGTACACAAACTTTCACACGTGTGACTTCTGTACCTATGCAGTTGCTGATTCATTAGTGGTCAGTATAATTCATCCATTCATCTGTACAATCCTTCATTCCAAGTGCAAAGCTCTATATTTTTCATATATCATAAACTATTTTTCCACTGCTCTATTTCATTGTGGTTCTCTTTAAATCAATAATATATTTTATACGTTATTGATTTAGGTTTTGCACACTTGCCAGTATGTTAAATACATGTTGTAGCATATGCTAGTAACTACACATAAGTAGATATGCAATGTGATGTCTTTAATACAAAAATCTTAGTCAGCTACTCTATTAGTCTTATACAAACTTATTGCTATGTTGTCATCAATGACAACTAAAGTTCTACAATGCTCCCCCATAGCATCAACATTCATGCTAACAATCTCCCCCTTTGGCATTGATGGAAACATAGATGAAAAATATCTAGTTCCAAGAATACCAACAATTTTTCTTCATCACTCAAATCTTCATGCAAATATTTTATTGCAACATTTCTCCCTCATAGTACAAACTCTTTCTAGTGTTTTTCATGTCATCTCTTCCCCATTAACATCAATGTCAAAGGTAGTACAAGAATTGAACATACAAAAATCTATCAACATTACCACAAGTCAGTCTGTTTCTTTACAACCTTTGTATATAGTTCTATAAATATTACAAGTGTTAAAAGATACAATTGCATACCAATTACCAATTATCAAGAGTCCTTTTTTGACTCTATTCATCACAAATACTCTCCCATTGAGGAAGCATCAACATTTAGTCTAGTCTAACCATGGTGTTGTGTTCCCTCGATTGATGCACTTTTGCATCTTCTACTCTGAGCTAGGTAGGGGCATAACCCTAAGCATACCTCTTAGGTACTCAAATGTATCCTTTGGTAAAGCCTTTATGAAAATGTTTGCAATCTATTCCTTAGTGTTGATGTACTCCAATCTGATATCTTTCTCTATGAATTTTTCCTTTAGCACATGATACTTTATTGCTATGTGCTTAGTTTTAGAATGCAAAATAGGATTCCTAGACATGTTGATAGTACTTGTGTTATCACAGTAAATGTAATAGGTTTTGTGAATATAATTCCAATATCTTTCAACATATGCTTCATCCATATGACTTGATTATAGTTGTTTGCTGCTACAACATAATATGCCTTTGTAGTACTATGATGTAAAATCTTGCTTCTTGCTGAGCCAAGAAACTAGTCTTCCTCCAAGGAAGAATGCTTCACTACTGGTGCTTTTTCTATCATCTCTATCTCCAGCCCAATCAACATCTGTATAAGTACAGAGAATAAAGTCATTGATTTGATACCATTTGTTAGAATAACTAAGGGAGGGGGGGTTAAATCAGTTATTCAGTAATCTAAAAATTAAACCTCTTAATCATTCAACCAAGGCAAACAAAAATCATAAAGAAATTCACATACACATTTACACCAGATATGTTGACTAGGGAAACTCTTATTTTTGGTATTGTGCTCTATTCTTCTCTGACATCTTCAACTTGCACATTATTTTTTAACTCATTGTTAGTATTGAAAAATAACTCATTACTTTTGTTAGTCATTTTAGAATAGTCATTTCCATCAGAGTTATAGTCCACTGTCTTTTCCTTAGTGCCAAATTTTTCATCAATTTTAACATTTGCACATTCTACTATAGTTTTTGTTCTATGGTTGAAACATCTGTAAGATTTACTTTTTAATTTGCAAGTCTTTTAGCTCCTCAATCTTCTGCCACACTTCAAAACTCAAAAAACATCTTTCCTTTAAACCACGCTCAACATTAATTTCTTCAGTCTACTACATACACTCAACATTAATCCCTTGAGTTAGCTCCATATTTAATTAAATGAAATACACATTTAATTAATGCTACTAGCTCTCAGTTCTAGTTCCACACAAAATTTCACACATGAAACTTCCTTACATGTGCACTAGCTAACATCAACAATGGTCAATATAATTCCTCTAGTCATCTGTGCAATCCTTCATTCCAAGTACAAAGCTTTATATTGGTCATATATTAGAAACTACTTTTCTACTACTTTGTTTCCCTATAGCTCTCTTCAAATCACTAATATCTTCTATACGCTATCAATTCAAGTTTTGCACACTTACCCATATGTTAAATACATGTTGTAGTATATACTGGTAACTGTGCATAAGCAGTTACACAATGTGATGCCTTTAATACACAAATCTCAATCAGCTGCTCAGTCAATCTTATACAAACTTATTGCTATGTTTTCATCAATGAAAAACAAAGTTTTTCAATGCTCCCCCATAACATCAGCATTCATGCTAACATAACCAAACTTGCATTGTGCACTCTTGGTTTTCTTTATTGCTTCAAGGTTCTCCATAAGTTGTTGTAGCTAAAGTTCTACTAGATCATATGTATGATCTTTCTTAACAATCTTATAACCAACATCCACAACTATGCAAGGTACATTATTCAATCTTCTAGATTGATAGAATTTACATGAGATTACCCTTACTAAAAAGTTTAGTAATGGATCAGTGATGGTATCTATAGTCATACCTCTTTTATTCTAGACTACTCCAATATTCTTCTCAATTGCTTTCTTGGAATCACTCCTAAGTGTCTTTGGTTGATCTAGGGTTGGGTAACTAGTAACTTTGTGAATTATTCTCTTAGTTATTTTGATTGGTCCTCCTTCCAGCCACAAGGAACCATCATGAATTCAGCTCAACACAATTTGTATTCATTCAATTTTAAATACATTTGAAAAGTTTAGGGCACATATTAAACCCTTTTTCTCAACAATTTTGAATTCTTCCCTCAAAACACAATTTTCACACAATCTATTACACTCACCTCTTAATTCCATGTCACCAATGCTTCCTATCTTGCAATTGTAGCATTTCCTCACATCTTACACCATTATCACATTTGGCAAGATCATTGACAATTCATTAAAAGGGTCTTGTTTATAGGCAATGTCAAGAATGGCTTTGAGTACAGGCTACTTAACTTCACTGCTGACTAGTTGAACATTTAAAACTTCTTTACCTTCAACATTTTTTTAACTTGATACCATTATGACAAGCTAGGGTTTATGAAAATTTAAATTGCATAGCTCAGCTTTCAATAAATACCTTTGAAAATATGATGAATTGGTGATGAATCTCTACACAAATCTTTTACAATCACTTCTAAAAATTTTTAGTTTTCTTCTAGCTCTTCTTGCTCTTTCTAAATTTTGAAATGAGCTCAAAATGATCATATAGCCTTTGAAAATCTTGCATTTAATGCTAAGTGCTTACACAGTTGTAAGTTCAGCAATAACCAATTTTGGGTTCATTTAGCATCCATTGATATTTCCATCACTTGGTAGCTACTACAAGCTCAACATCAACTAACATTCCACTCGACACATACAGGAAACTTTTCATACTAGGAAACAATATGAAAAACTAAACATTTGTCTTGAATTTTTATTAACATCTTGCATCTTCATTCAAGCTAATCTATTCTTTTTAGTACTATTTCCTTTTGAAATTGATGCATGATATAACCTTTAAATATCAGTCCCACATACCTCTTGTTTTCCTAGTTTGATGAGGTGTAATTACCTAACCCATTGGGTGAAGCAATCCCTTCTCCATTTGATGTACTACAAACACCTTTCTTCTTCCATATCTTGTTCATCTCACCACTGATGTGTTCAACATCTGCCTTGCCTTTACCTTTATCAAATTCACAACCTAGTGCCTTTGACCTAGTTGGACAATATTTACTAATGTGACCAATCTTCAAACAACTAAAACATGTAGTTTGACATAACCATCTTTTGTAATTGCCATTAAAGTGTGTCCAAATACAATTTTTAGGAATATATCCATATTCTTGACAATAATGACAACTATATCTTGTGTTATAATCCCAATTGTAAAAGTTCCCATTGTTTCTTATATTTGTTGGCTTGTTTGATGACCACATGGATTTGGATCTACATTCAAATCCTCTATGTCCATACTTCTAACAATTGTAGCAATATCCTTCAAATCTTTGTGTATGCATGGTTGTGGTTTTGCATTCATGTTCCTGATGACATTTTTAGCATGAATGTTGATGTTGATGCTATGGGGAAGCATTGTAGAACATTGTTTGTCATTGATGAAAACATAGCAGTAAGATTGTATAAGACTATTAGAGTAGATGATTGAGACTTATGTATTATAGACATCACATTGCATATCTACCTATGCATAATTACTAGCATATACTAAAGCATGTATTTGACATGTGGGAAAATATGAAGAACTTGAATTGACAACATATGGAAGATATTGATAATTTACAAAGAACTGTAGGAAAACAAAGTAGTGGAAAAATAGTTTCTATTGTCTAACCAATATAGAGCATTGTATTTGGAATTAAGGGTTGCACAGTTAACTGGAGGTAGCACACCAACTACTAATGATGTCAGCAAGTGTGCAAGTATCAAAGTCAAACATGTGAAAGTTTGTGTATAGCAGTGGGTTGATAGCATTAATTAAATGTGTATTTCATTTAATTAACTTATAATTAAGTATGGAGCTGACTCAAGGAATTAATATAGAGTGTGGTATAAAGGAAATTTGTTTTCCAAGTTTTAACTATCATGATTGTGATTGAGAAGTAGATAGAACTTGTAAATTATGAAGTAGAGGAGTAGAGTAATCTGCTAATCCATGTAAGTGACCTCAAGGGTTACTGTTGATGGATACATAGTTCCAGATCTGATTGCATGATCTAAAGGTGAAGTAGTCTGATGTACTAGACAAAGGAAGAAGCAAAATACTATCATGCATCTATTATTCTAAAAGGAATAGTACCAAGATCAATTGGATAGTGGGTTCATTGGTCTAATCCTGAAGCTGTTTAGATAGTGGTTTTAGCTACCTTCCACAACTCCTAATAGGGTTGGAATCTCCTAATAGAGATTCAAAGTCTCCTAACAGGGACTCTTTGTACTAAGTGTTGTAACAGACTCCTCACAAGATCCATCCTCTAACAAGGGATATTCAGATTAGTACATTATTTTGTGGGCATCATTCCCACTAGGGTTTTCCCTCTGATCAAGGGTTTCCCTAGTCAACATATCTGGTGTAATTATGTATGTGCATTTTTTTATGTTTCTATTTTCTTTGGTTTAATGATTAATAATTTTTTTAAGAGGTTTAATTTTTAGATTACTGTATAACTGATTCACACACCCCCTCCCCACCCCAGTTATACTACTGGACTACTATTTCTAACAATTGGTACCAGAGCATCAAGTCCTTGAAGGGAAGTTTAACAACTTTGGGAGATCCATGGTGAATCTGTTTAGGAAGGAAAGTCCTAGATTTGATGGCACAAATTATGACAGTTGGAAAGATAAAATGAAGACTCATCTCTTGTGCATGGGTAAAGGATATTGGCTTGTAACCAAGACATCTAAGAACATTGTAGAAGAAGACAATCTTGAAACCTACACTAAGTTATAGAGAGAAGTGTTTATGTGCAACATAAGGGCAAGAGAAGAAACATTGTCATCATTACCTAAAAGTGAGTACAATCAAGTAAAACAACTTAGAACACCTCACAAAATTTGGAAAAATATAGAGGCTGATTATGAAGGTGATACACATGCAAAGAGGGTTAGATTGCAAAATTTATATTGTGCATTCCAAGATGCTAAAATGATGGAAGATGAATTTGTAAGAAGTTATGTTAGCAGAATATCTGAGATTGTTGTAGGAATCATATCTCTTGATGGAAAGAAATATGATGATGAAGTAATATGGAAGATCTTGAAAAGTCTAACACCACACTTCAAGATAGTAATATAGATGATTCAAGTAATGTTACCATACACCACTAACTTCAACAAAGAAAAATTTCTTGGGAGATTGGAAGCTGAAGAATTTGATCTAAAATAATCTAGAGAATTAGCAAAGGTTTAGACAAAATTTAGTGCATTAAAAATCAAAGGTTTATCAAGGAACACAAAAGCATAGGGAGACATTGCTAGCAATACCAAGTCCATTGAGGAAACAATCCAAGAGGGGGTAGTTCTTCTTGTGGAAAGAGAAAAAGATGGCAAGAATATCTTCAAATGTTGGACATGTAATGAATATGGTCATTATGCATATAAGTGTCCTAAAAGAGAAAGAAAGTTTAAGGGAAGGCTCAAGTCAAGAAGATCTAGAAATTTCTTATATGTTGATGAAGAAGAAGAAGAGGAATCTAATTAAAACATGAGTGAAGACGAATCAGGGTTCATAGCTATAAAGGAGGAGGATCTTGATAGAGAAATCAAAGAAGAAAGTGCATTGATCTCCCAAGTTGAAAAGAAATATTGGATCATTGATAGTGGTTGTTCACATCACATGACTGGCAATATGAGCAAGTTTGTCAAATTCAAAAACTATAATGGAGGAATTGTCAGAGTAGGGAACAATGGAGCCTATCACATTATGGGAATTGGATCTATCACTCTTGATGGTAAAACATACACTGATGATGTTTACTTTGTTGATGGAATGAAGCATAACCTGTTAAGTGTTGGAAAACTTATGGACAAGGGCTATCAACTGCAGTTTGGTAATGACACATGCATTAACAAGAATAAGGAAGGAAAACTACTTGGTATTGGCACAAAAACCAAAGGTAATGTATTTTAATTAAACTCCACTAAAATAACATGTTCAGTAGCAAAGATTGACAATAGTTGGTTATGGCACAAAAGATTTTGTCACATTAACTTTGATAACATTGTGAAGGCCAGTAATACACTTGTTGTAAGAGATTTACCCAAGATCACTAAGCCCATTGACACTATTTGTAAGGAATGTATCTTGGATAAGTAGAAGATAGTCTCATTTCCTAGCAACTAGTTTTGTAAGACACAAAAGCTAAAATTGGTTCATAAAGATCTCAATGGTCCTGCAAAATAAGAGGATTTTATGGAGAAAGGTACTTTATGATTTTTGTTGATGATTTCACTAGAATGATGTGGGTAGCTTTTCTTATAGAAAAATTGGAGGCATTTGAGAAATTCAAGATATTTAAGATCAAAGTTGAGAATGAATATGGAGTTAAAATCAAGAGTTTAAGATCAGATAGAGGAGGAGCATTCACCTTTAGAGAATTCAATATCTAGTGTGAAGAGCATGGCATCAAAAGACAACTATCCTCACCACATACACCTAAGTAGAATTGGATTGCTAAAAGAAGAAACAAATCAATTGCTGAAGTAGCAAGAGCTATGTTATTTGAGAATGATGTACTAAAGACCTTTTGGAGAGAAGCAGTCAACACAACAATATACACACTGAACAGAGGGCAAATTAGGAAAGGAATGGACAAAACACCCTATGAATTATGGTCTGGTCACTCACCATTAGTCAAGTACTTTAGGATATTTGAAAGAAAATGTCACATCAAAAGAGATGATAATATTGGTAAGTTTGATCCAAGGAGCAATGAAGGTATATTTCTTGGCTATTCATTAAAAATTAAATCCTATAGATGTTACAACTATAGAACAAAAACTATAGTAGAGTGTGCAAATGTTAAAATTGATGAAAATTTTGGCACCAAAGAAATGATAATGGATTATAACTTTGATGGAGATGATTACTCTGGAATGACCAATAGAAGTAATGAGTTATTTCTCAAGACTAACAATGACTTGTAGAATAGTGTGCAAGTTGAAGATGTGAGGGAAGAATAGAGCATAGTACTAGAAATAAGAGTTGAAGTAGAAAATCCTACCCTAAATAGGAACTTGATAAGAATTGATCCTGCTAATAAAATAATAGGAAGCAAGGAAAAATGGGTAATGACAAGGAGCAGAATTAATGAAGAACTATGTCTGATATCTCAAGTAGAACTAAGAAGTGCAAATGAAGAAATCAAAGATGATCATTGGATAAGGGCAATGAAGGAAGAACTCCAATAGATAATTAAAAATGACACATGGGAATTGGTTTCTAGACCTAAGGACAAAAATTTGATTGGCACAAAATGGGTATTTAGAAATAAAATGAATAAACAAGGAGAAGTAATAAGGAACAAAGCAAGACTTGTATGCAAAGGTTACTCTTAGCAACAAGGAATTGATTATGAAGAAACATATGCACCTATAGAAAGAATGGAAGGCATATGTGGCAAATAAGAATTTTAAGGTATATCAGATGGATGTTAAGTCAACATTCTTAAATGGAGAACTTGAGGAAGAAGTTTGCATTGAACAACCAAAGGGTCTTCCTTTAATAGAAGAGAAGGATATGGTTTGTATACTAAAGAAAGCATTGTATGGATTAAAGAAAGCACCAAGAACCTAGTATGCAAGGTTGGAAAAATACTTAGCAAATCTTGGATTTGCTAAAGGAACAATAGATAGTAACTTGTACTTGAAGAAAATAGGAGATGATTTCCTAATAATCATTGTATTTGTTGATGACATCATTTTTGGTGGAAATGACAAATCCAATAAAAAATTCTTACAAGACATGAAGAATGAGTTTGAGATGAGCATGATAGGAGAAATGTAATTCTTCTTCGGATTGTAGATTGTTCAGAACAAAGAAGGTATCTTTATCTCTCAGACCATGCACTTAAAAGATTTGGTTTAGAAAATTGTAAACCTATTGGAACTCTTATGGTAACTGGTCATAAGTTATCAAGAAAAGATGAGACCCCTACTATTGAACAAAAGAAGTATAGATTTATGATTAAAGGATTGTAGTATCTGATTCATACAGACCATATATAGCTAATGCAGTTGGAATGGTAGCAATATTTCAAGCTAATCCTAAAGAATATCACTATGCAGCAGTAAAGAGGATATTTAGATATCTAAAAGGAACATTAGATTATGGCATTTGGTATGATAGAAGCAATGAATTTATTCTTTGTACTTATACAAATGCTAATTGGGCTAGAGATAGGGATGATAGAGAAAGCACTAGTGGAGGAGCATTTTTCCTTGGAGGAAGACTAATTTCTTGGCTTAGCAAGAAGCAAGATTGTACCTCATAGGTTATTGTAGAAGCAAAATATGTTGCAGTAGTAAACAACTGTAATCAAGTCATATGGATGAAGCAGATGATGAAGGATAGTGGAATTACATTCATAGAACCCATTATCATTTGCTATGATAACACAAGTACTGTTAATATGTCTAAGAATCCTATTTTGCACTCCAAAACTAAGCACATATCAATAAAGTATCATGTGTTGAAAGAGAAAGTCATAGAAAAAAAATCAAACTGGAGTACATTAACACTAAGGAATAGATTGCAAACATTTTCATAAAGGCCTTACTAAATGATACCTTTGAGTACCTGAGAGGTATGCTTGGGGTTATGCCCCTACCTAGCTCAGAGTAGAAGATGTAGAAGTACATCAACCCAAGGTACATAACACCATTATTAGTCTAGACTAAATGTTGGTGCTTCCTCTATGGGGGAGTATTTGTGATGAACAAAGTTAGTAAGGACTCTTGGTAAATGATAATTGGTGTACAATAGTATCTTTAGAAACTTGTGTTGTTTATAGAATTATATGAAAAAGTTGTAAAGAAAAAGACTGGCTTATGGTCATGCTGATAGATTGTTATATGTTAAATTTTTGTACTACCTTTGACATTGATGTTAATGGGGGAGAGAATGACATGAAAAACATTAGAAAGAGTTTGTACTATGGGGGAAAATTGGTGCAATAAAAGATTTGAGTGATGAAGAAAAATTGTTGGTATTCTTAGAACTAGATGTTTTTCATCTATGTTGCCATAAATGCCAAAGGGGGAGATTGTTAGCATAAATGATGATTCTGATGCTATAGGGGAGCATTACAAAAAAATTTAGTCATTGATGACAACATAGCAATAAGATCATATAAGACTATCAGAGTGGCTAACTGAGACTTATGTATCACAGATATCACATTGTGTAACTACCTATGCACTATTACCAGCATATACTACAACATGTATTTGATATGTGGGAAAGTGTATAGAACCTGAATCGATAGCATATGGAAGATATTGATATTTTATAGAGAACCATAGGAAAATAGAGTAGTGGAAAAATAGTTTATGTTCTATGACCAATATAGAGCATTGTATTTGGATTTAAGAGTTGTGCAGTTAATTGGAGGTAGCACATTGACTACTGATGATGTCAGTAAGTGCACAGGTATGAAAGTTGCACGTGTGAAATTTTTTGTATAACTATAGGCTAAAAACATTAATTGAATGTGTATCTCATTTAATTAATTTATAATAATGTATGGAGTCAACTCAAGGAATTAATATTGAGTGTGGTATAAAGGAAAGTTATTTTCCAAGTTTTAATTATAATGATTATGATTGAGAAGCAGAGAGAACTTGTGAATTGCAAAGTAGAGGAGGAAAGCAATCTACTAATGCATATAAGTGACCTCAATAGTTATTGTTGATGGATACATAGTTCCAGATTTGAATGCATGATCTAAAGGTGAAGTAGTCTAATGTATTGGATAGAGGAAGAAGAAAAAGACCATCACAAATCTATTATTCTAAAAGGAATAGTACCGAGATCAATTGGAAAGGCGGTTTTTTGGTCTAATCTTGAATTTGTTTGGTTAGTGGGTTCAGCTACCTTCACAACTCCTAATAGGGTTGGCATCTCCTAATAGAGATTCAACATCTTCTTACAAGGACTCTTTGTACTAAGTGTTGTAACAGACTCCTCACAGGGTCCATCCTCTAACAAGGAATATTTAGAGTAGTACATTATTTTGTGGGCATCATTCCCACCAAGGTTTTCCCTCTGATCAAGGGTTTCCCTAGTCAACATATCTAGTGTAATTGTATATGCACATTTCTTTATGGTTGTTATTTTCTTTGGTTGAATGATTAAGAATTGTTTAAGAGGTTTAATTTTTAGATTACTATATAACTGATTCACCGCACCCCCTGCCTCTTAGTTATACTAGCAGACTACTATTTCTAATAGACCTTTCTTGTTGCACTTATGACAATGAGTCATATTCTTAGGCTTGACATTATCATTTGTAGTTTTTCTCTTGCACACATCAGTAGTATGTTCTTTCTTGCCACAATTATGACAAGTAGGTTTGGAGTTCTTACCTTTGGTGTTCCTTTCTTTTGCAACTTTGGATGATTCTCCTTCTTTAGTTCTTGTGTAGCCCAATCCCGATGTATAATTGTTAGATCTAGGGGATCTCAATAGTTTCTCAAAGTATTTAATGGCTTCATTCAGCTTGTTGAAACTTTCAAAAAATTCATTTTCTCTCTTTAGGCCACTCTACAGTTGTTCATTCTGCAACTTCAATGTAGTTATCTCAATGTCCTTGACATTTAGTTCATATTTGGCATTCATCATTTGACTTAAGGCATCCAATTTCATGTTGCAAATCTTGGTTAGTTGTTTTGACTTCTCTTCCAATCTATTTGCTAGAATTCTTTTGTCTTCTTCAATCATGGCCTTGTCTTCCATAGCTTTCTTCTTTTGTTCAGTCACCTCACATAACAATATAGCTTATTATTCTTGCTCTAGCTTGAGATTTCTGATTTCCTTAGCTTGGACTCTATTCTTCTCCATTAGATCTAAGATTGCTACATCAAATTCATTAGAGTCACCATCTATGAATAGCTTAGTGGTGTCTATCTCTTTGTATAGTGTTTCATTCTCCACAATAGCAATCGCTTTCCTTCTCTTAATGGACTTCTTTAGTTCCTCTCTTGCTTCATTCAATCGATGTAGTATGAGATTTATTTCAATCTCCTAGTTTACAATAGTCTTTTCCAATTTTGAGACTTCCATTTCAAGATCTTTCCTCAAAGCTACAAAGCTTTTCTTTCAGAGAAAAAGGCTCTAATACCAATTGTTGGTCTTATAAGGGGGAAAGTTTAAATTTGGACCCATAGAACTTTCACCATGCATTAACAAGAAAGCTGAGATACCATGTAAAGAATATGCATGTAAATCATATAACCATGTAAGAATTCACACACATAACACCAGATATGATTACCTAGAAACCCTCCAAGTGAGAAGGTAAAAATAGGGTGGGGATGAGACCCACAAATATTCACTACTGTAGTAATAAAGTGTATCCAATGAAGGTTACAATAATTTGACCATAAAACATGATCTACCTTGTGAAAGATCTACCTTGTTAAAGGCTTACAAAGACTATTAGGTCTCACCTTGTTAGAGGGCTTCAACTTGCAACTAATTAAGCACCATGTTAAAGGATTTCATATAGCCTATTAGGAATACTCTATTAAGAGATTTAACTAAAATCACCTGTTAAAATGTCTCAGCATAGATCTTGTGATTGGTACTTGTTTGCCTGATAACAAATCACCTCTACACAATATCTTCTTGATCCTTCACGATCAGATGTCTCAATGTTGTATCCTTTTCTCTATCCTTTGTTGTTCTCTAACTAATTTTGTAATTCACTCTTTCTTCTAAGTCCCCTTGAATGCTTTGGAAACTATCTTGTTCACTCCTCTATCCATTCTCCAACCATAGATAGTTTTTGGTTTTCATCCCCCTTAAGAAGACTTAGGTGGCTTAGGGTTAGGTATGAATCTATGACGAAGATTCATCCATTTTGTTGCTTAATCCTTCCCTTTTCTAATTGGTTGCATGTAATTGCATAGGGAATCCAAATATAGATTCATCCTTATCTCCATACTATTAAAATATAATCTAAAGTTGACACAAAAATGGTTTACATAGTTGTTTGTGCCATTACAAACAAATATGTCAAAACTGTGTAACTTGGCATATGAAGTGTCTGGTGCTTGGTATGCATTGTTATTTATATTGTAACTTGACACCTATATTACTTAGCATCCGCTATTTACTTGGCTCCTAAATCACTCAACATGGTCTATCTACTTGGCACTTGAGTGACTCAACACTCATTGCAACTTGGCATTGTCTAATTTTTACATGTTGTACTTGACATGTACTACTAGTTTAGCATGATCTACGTAAATGGCATAAGTGTGTTGACACTCACTTGTCAAAATCAATCTGAGATCAACATTCAACCCTAGCAATAGACATATGTGACAAATACAAGGGGGAATGTAAGGATGATTACATATCTTGAATGGAGAAAAGAAGAAAGGATAAAAAGAACAAGGCAAATGTTATGGAGTTTAGAAGAGATCAGAAGGAAATCAGACTATGACAGTGAAACAATAAAACTACTTAGAGTCATGTATATATATTGTTCATTGTCTATTCAAGATAATTAAAGTTTTGTAGCTCTATTATTGAACTAAGTCATAAGCTTAGGGGGAATACTCATTACCACTAATGTCAAAGGGGGATATTTTTGGTCTCTCTAATGTTGTTTTCTATTAGTGTCACACAGTCATTTGATAGGCAAAGTTAGATGGTCATCACTAAGACTGAGCTACTCTATATAGGCTGAGTCATAAGAAAAGACTTGTATGTACCAAGCTGTATAGGAGCCAAGAAAGCATGTGGTTGCCAAGTATTATCAATATAATTTGAGTTATATAGAAGGTATTGAGCATAGTAGAGACCAAGCATCAACAACTTATACAGTGAGTGTTGAGTTTCAAAAATAGTAACTGTCGAGCAACAAAGAATGAACATTCAAGTCAGGAATGATACAAACTTTAAGGTAAACCATTTCAAGCCAACATGGACATGATATTTACTATTTGAAGAGTTTTTCTATAGACATTTTTACATGTTTTATTATGTGGATTAAAAATCCCTATGTTCTATAATGAAAAAATTAGATGGAGAGGCAAAACAAAAAAGCATCTAGAAAACTCTTTATAAAATCTTTAAATAGACCAAAACTTAACCTATTTCAATATATTTTGATGGTATGGTGAAGAGTATGATATGAGGGAGAAAACAAGTTATTCATACAATTCAAGTGCAAATATTTGAACATTGCAAAAGAGGCAAAGAAGTTTTATTATTCTAGAATAGAGAAAGTGACTTAGTCAAGTGGTGAAGGTCAAAAGAGCTTTATCAAATTAGAGATCAAATTAGATTGGGAAAGAGGAGATCCATTATCAGCTTATCAGATAAAATCAAGGATTAGGTACTGAATCGATTTTAAGAGATTGAGTCATGTTAAATGTCTTAATAGGGTGGTCTTAATAGATCTTTTTGAATATCCTAAAAAAGTCCTTACTTTGTTGTAAGTGTGAAATCCTCTAATTGGGTGAGATCTAATAGTCTCAAAATTTTTTAACAAGGCAGACCCCTCATAGGGTAGTTCATTGATATGGTCAAACATTATAACCCTAATAGGTTAACTTTATTACTGAAGTAGTGAAGATTTGTGGCTCTCATTCCCACCCTAGTTTTACCTTCATTTTGAAGTATTTATGGGTAACCAAAATCTTTGTGTCATGTGATTACATTTCATGTATCTAAATGATAGCTTAGATCTATATGCTATTACAATTTGATTATATAAGTTATGTGTGAATAAGAAACTGGATATGAGATGGTAAATGTGGTGAATTCATTTTAGAACTATTCAAATGCTCAAAGTGTTACAGATCTTTATTCATCCCCACCCCCACCCTCTCTCTCAGTATCTTGTTGACCAATTAAGACTTCCAATAGTGACTTCACAAGGCAAAATTAGGGAAGCTTGCAAAGTTGAAAAATTTCATAGATTCATGACTTCTATGAAGAATGAGCTTTGAATCAATGAAAAATTTTAAGGGAAAGGACATTGATCGTAAATTTGAAAACCATGGTTGAAAAGGTGTGTGAAATGGCCAAAACGTGAATATTTATTACAAAACTAGTAAGATGGAGATTTAATTATGGTTGAACCATGTAAAGATTGCACAATAGGTGGAGACATACATAAAGCACCATCATTTCCGGAGATCAAAAATAAATGAGAAGAAGATGTAGTTTAGGACATTGATTAATGTTTAATGATCTTTTATAAATTTTAAGTTACTATTCTTAGTTTTTTATTGTAATTATTTTTGAACAATTGCATCTAGTTTATAGTTAGCAAAAGATATGAAGATTTATTACACCCTTTAATTTTCTATAAGAAAGGATACCAAGACGTTAGATAGAGCTAAGAAAATGCATAATGTCATAGAAGACCAAGAACAACTATTTTTTCACTTTTGAATAGGTATATGCAAATGAATACCACTCAATTGCACTTCCTTATTTTGAATTAATAAAAGAGCTCTATTTTGTCTCAATTTGGATAATTGGTTATTTCAATACTTGCATACTATATTGTCCTCTTGGATCCCAAACTACTATCAAATAGACCAAAATTGATATGCACTCTTGATTATCAAATATTACTAGCAATGTGATATTTGTCTAATTGATCTCTTTTAGTTGGAGTTAAATTCATTTAGACTAGGGATCATGTTTTAAGTTCTCTATCCAATGGTTAATGGTTATTGCACATCATCTCCATAAGATTCTGATGATAAGTTCTTGCAAGCTTGACTTGATTTTCCCATTTGGATTAAGGACTATTCTTTCTTGGTTTATCTAAGTCAATTATAATTGTAGTTTGCATGGTTCTTTACCTAGTTCATCTACATGTCATTTTTCCTTTCTCATTCATATTTATGATCATCCACTAAATCATTCTAGAAAAAATCAATTTTATACTTATGATTTCTCCTTTAGAATTACTTTCCATCTCAAGAGCATCATCTAGAAAGATTGCATTTAGAAGAATTGAATCATTATAAGAAGTTATTGTGAAGGTACACTTGCCTAGGTTTTCAAGGCCTAGAAGAGTAAGGGTATTTTATTCTCAACGGATCAAACCCATCTATTGGCCAAATTGTGTCAAATTTTGTAGGATTGAATGGGCAAGACTCGTAGGTTTTTGACCAACAATTTGAGAAACCAACACTTCCATGGGTATTACTTTAAGCAATTAGAAAAATAGCTTAAGAAATGCAATGTATGTGGTGTGATAGCCACTGCATTGTGTAAGAAAGTAATCAATGTGGGTTTGTGGGTCACCTTCTCAACTATACATTTCAAAATTTTGAGACTCAAACCCTTATAATAGTGGAATAATCAAGACCTATATCATCTAAGGAATATGATGATATAATGGATCTAAGGTGCCTTGATTAATCTTCATTGATAAATTGACCATTGTTTGCAATTGTCCAAGGTTGTATAATATAGTATTGAGAATGAGAATTATACGAGGTAGAGGAAGAGGAGAATGATGAACATTGACCACTAAGAGAGGGATTCATCCTACTTCTATAAATTCCTCTGCTACCTCCACTATCAAGGTTTTTTTGACCTTTCCGAAAGAGATTCTTGTTGATGGAGATGCTAGGTATGGCTGCATCAAAGGTTGTATTAGATGTCGATGGTTCCATCATATAGATGAAATCTCTAGACATAGACATATCAAATTTTCCTTCATGGAGGCTAGAAGACTATTTTAGTTTAGGTGGGGGAAGAAGAGGGAATAACTCTTTCATTATCTTCCCTATAGTGAATATAACTTGTAGGCCTTGCTTATTCAAAATCAAAAAATCCCTTAGGTTTTAGATTGTGTCTAGGTGAAAAGATGAGTTTTACTGATGAAACCCACAAATTGGTTAAATCTTTGTCATTAATAGATGTATGATATTAGAGTACAATAGTGCATCTGGGTGATGTATGCATGGCATGTTGTCATCCTATATGGATAGGGTTCCAAAATTGTAGTTTCAATCCATGAAGTAAAGGGACTAAGCCTATAAGAATGTAAAATGACTACAAAGGAAGTAACAACTAAGCAACAATAATGATAAATAGATGATAAAATCAAATAATAAATATCTTTTATTAAGATACTATGATGGGAATATGAAGTGAATGAAAGAGAATGAGAAGAACAAGCTTGAACTAGCATTTGATAATTCAATCCTCACAATCAATCAAAAAATCCAAGATAACTTGAACTTGCACACAAGAAAGAAAGAAAAAATATTGGGCTCATTTGAGAGGATTGCCTTGATTAAACCCCCATTTTTTGTGTTTCCACCTCCATGGATGTACACAGAAATATAGATATGATAAATGATAATAGATAACCAAATTGAAAATGAAGAAAATACTAAATGTAAATGCTATGATGTGATTAGAAATGAGACATGACACTTTGATATCCTCAAAGACACATGAAAATGAGGAAAGAGAGACTAATAAAAGTCCCTAAAACATTATGGAGAGCATGGATACAAGAGATGAAGATAAGCATGTGAGATTGAGAGTACAAAAATAGAGAAACCTACAATAAAAATGGAGGTGTGGACTGCAAGATGGTTATGGAATGAAGGAGTTTTCAAAGAGTGTAGACTCAAAGATTGAAAGAATTTGACAAATCTTGGATGGATTAATAGAGAATTGGGAGATGAATGAGTAGAGAGAATGTAGAATCATGTGCAAAGAGCTAAAATAATCTCCATCGAGGGTTTTTATCAAACCCAAATAAAATCTATGTTGGAGGTTAGGTATGGGTGTTACAAGCTATATGGTGGTATATTTGTAATGCTCAAATGGATCTTTTAACATTTTCATATTTGCATTGGGTAGACATCTTCATGGTGGACATGTGTATGTTGCCGCCAGAGATTTCTTACATGGATTTTTGGCTAAGGTTTTGGTTATTTTATGGTATAAAAGTGTAGATGTGGAAGATTTATGTCCTAAGATAAAGGGGAAGATTATTTGTAAGTGGCCTTCCATGGGGTGTAAATTTTAAGCCATTGCAAATTCATTGTATCTCAGAAACAATGATAGACAAAAATAGCAACATAAAAAACTTGATATAATGCAATAGAATTTTCTTGGAACACCCTAATTTACAAAATAATAAAGACAAAATACATAGTCTCCATATTTGTTAAGAAAAAACATTTTGAGGCTAGAGATAAAGATGCATATTATAAATTATACATATTACAATCTAAAAGAATATACCATTGGCTCTAAGGTCTAAACTACTTCTTAATGAAGTAAATCCCCCCAAAAAAGAATTATGGATTCATCCAATGCTCTCTTAAACTCAATCCATAGTTAGAATTTCTATAGAGTACATATTGGAACAATAAATTATTAATTCTAATGCCTAAAAGGATTTTTAATGATGCAAAAGCTATAAACAAATAATATGGATTCATCCAATTCTCTCTTGAAGTCGACTCATGGTTCATCCAAAAAAAGTCATTGGTTAGGTGGAAAGAATATGTTGAGGTATCTTTTAGAAAATATATATTTTTGATTTGGAGTGTGTAGAAAATACCAATTTTAAAATTGTATTGGTTTTTATGATTCATATTAGGTAGGTTGCATGGATGGACTCTAAACAAGCAACCTTCAATAGTTGCTAAATCTTGGATCCATAAATGTCTAATGGAGTTGTAATGAGAAGTCAAATGTTTATTTCCCATCTATTGAAGAAGATTATAAGGTATTTATTATAGTAACTCATGAATTAGTATAGTTTAGAATAAGTCTTAAGAATATTGAACATCCACTACTTGATCCAATAATTATGTACTATGATTATCATAATGCATTGAAGATTTATAAGAATCTATTATTACATTCTTGCAGAAAAACTATTAAAGTACTTTGTCACTTTATGTGTGAACATATTCTCAATATGGAAATTGAACTTGTTGGTGTAATTAAGTATTTACTATTTTAACTTTACTTAAGTCAACTTAGGCTAATGCATTTTCATGTTAGCTGTCATGTAGACACCTAGGAGTTTTCATTCTATTTGAACACACAGTGTAGGAGAAACCCACTTGCACATAGTTGTTGTCTTACACCTTTTTGTTTGTAAGCTCCATGCTTGTTTCATTATCACATCATCATCCTCACATTATTGTAAATACTTTATTACACAATCTAGAGGATGATCCACCTTTAGTGGACATGTGATTACACCTTGCATGGTTGATATCTTATCTCCATCATCACTCCTACTTATCATGCATTTGCTAGGCCCAACTGATAATGCAATTGGTAATCCTATGAATGTATGTAAAAGAATCATATCAGTTGTTATGTTTTCATTGATGTCAAAGTCTTAATTGGCTAGGGGTTGAAGCAAGAAGTTGGGTCTCAATTATACGGAAGTCCACGGATTGAGATCACATTCTTTTAGAAATAGGTACCCATTTTAGGCTCAGGTGCCCGATCCAAAATTTAAAAAATGGGAACCTATTTTTTATTTTCTAAAAACGGGTACCTGTTTTTGAAAACATAAAAATTTTGTATTTTTTAGAAATAGGTACCCATTTTTGAAAAGTAAAAAATGGGTACCCATATTTTACTTTTTAAAAATGGGTACTCATTTCTAAAAATTCATTTTTTTATGGGGGGGAGGATTTTATGTGGTGATTTGACATTTTTAAAATGGGTAGCCATTTTTTGAATTTAAATAATGGGTGCCCATTTCTTAGAACATTGGGCAAGATTTTTTCCTCATGCCTCATATTTTGGTTTGGGATAGGCTTGGTGAGACCAAGCCTATGCCTTGACCTCTCAAGATTTGGCTAAGGCATTGAACTGACAAATTCATGCCTTGCCATAATTTCTAGAGGGTCTTCCCAATCAAATTCTTTGATGAAAAAAAAACCCATTAGAGCTCTCACCATCCTAATTTCATAAATATAAATTTTATAGTGCTATGATTTTATTTACTATTTTTGCATTATTTCTTAATGAAAGGTGGTACCTAAATGTAAAATAGTGAAGTTGACTAAAACTTTAATAACTTTTTTATTTTATAATTTTTCTTAAATTAATTTATATGTCATCAACCTACATACAATTCTTTTGAGGTTAAAAAAAAAAGAATTTTTGAAAAAAGTGAAATTTTGATCAAATTATGTTGTTCGTACATGAGAGGCTTTAAAATTTACCTTTATGGCCAATTAATAATTAATAGTAATTAAATTATTCTATAAAAAATTAAGAAAAAATAGTGTCATCAATATTAGGTGTATTAGGTAACTCCCTTTAAAAGGATTTACAGAAATTCATTTATTTGTGTCAAATTCTGGTGGTCATACACAAGTGTCGTATGGTCCTAAAAAAAACATTTTGAAAAAATGTTTTTTAAAGATCCATACAAAAACAAAATCTATCATATGAGTACACAAATAAATTACACATTCAAAAAGTAGATTCCAAGCACTAAAAATTTTATTTTTGAAGTTTTTTTATATTAAATCTCTAAATGCATCAAATTTTGACATTAGTTGACAAGAAATTTCAAAAATAGGAAAAACACTTCCACTTTTTGCCCAAAAGTGAGACTCAACTTCTTTCACATAGCCCTAGACATTATGCTAACTTAGTAGAGTGCTATATCAATTTGATTGATGAAAAGGATTTGAAGAAAGTATGTTGAAGATAGAGTTGATAAGTATAGTATTCAATGGGAACTTGAAGGAATACGATAGTGATAATATAGTGTTGGTTTGATTATTTCACAATTATGTAATATTAGATAATGTATTGAGCTACTCAAGCTTAATCGAGTGAGAAGGTTAAAGAAGGAAGATTGTATTCATAGAGTCACTATAGTGTTTACCAAGTAGTTGGAAAAGTTAAGAAGAATTTTAGTATTGCCCAAGCAAGTTTACTACTAACCAAGTACTATATTGCCCAAGTGAAATGTTATGTTCACTGAGTAGTAACTGGACTTGAACAAGTTCAAAGAAATGGAATGTTGAAGATGTTCAAAGGAACGAGTCATATTTTGTTACCAAATCAACTACTAGGAAAATTCAATGAGGATCTGATGATGGAGATTAAAGAAAGATAAGGATGTTCATAAATTTATATGCAAGTTCTATTTTATATGTGGCTAAGTACATTGAACCTGAGATAGATGATTGTGATCAAACAAAAATAAAAGGAAGAATTTGGAAGCACAAAGATGACTATTTAAGGAGATGTTCAAGATAATATTTGGTTGGTTGATGGAAGTTGATGTTGTTGATCAAGTTTCTGGATTTGATTTTTAAAGTGGTGATTGCATGTGAACTATTGAAGGAGCTAAAGGAATATATTTGAAATAGTAGAAACAAGCTAAGTTGAAGGTAGAAGAAGAGAAGAAGTGAAATAACTAGTTGAGTGAATAGAGAAAAGAGATTAGAAGTCAGAGACAAGAACATAAAGGATATCTAAATAGACAAGGTATTGGTATACCTAAATAGATCATTTTATACTGTTACTTTCTAATAATTACATGGTAGTTCATCTCATATACTGAGTGAACCTAATAATTTTGTAAAACCTTATATGGTAACATTGATAAGTGGTGTTTTAAGTCCTTTAGGGAAGGCCACTCTTTCAACAAGATGGAGTGATAAGGTCTAAATGATCTTTTGGTAAAATTTTTTAACAAGGTCACATTAAAAGTGTATATCTAAACATTTAACAAGATTGGCTCTTAATAAAATGCACTTCAAAAGACTAAAGATTTTGGGTTGTTGGTCCTGAGTGGTTTTTCCCTCCATAGGGTTTCCACATTAAAATATTTGTGTCAGTTGTGTGATTGTTGTTATGTTGCAAGTTATTTTACATGTTAATTTCATTTTACTACAACTTGATAAAAACTAAGTTTATGATTTTTAATAGGCATGGGAATTGTACTCTTGATCATTATTGACTTAAGAAATTGATCATCATTTTTTTCTATCTCTCCTATGCTATCCCTTGAGCTTCTAGATATTGGCATTTTTATTCGTTTCCTTAGAGACATTATTACATGGTATTAGAGACAAAGAAGTGTTTCATTGCATGTCCATTGGAGATAATTTTGATTCATCTTTTAGAGGGCCATGATTTAGGTCTGGGATCAACATTCTTGTGGGATCATCTAGAGAAAGATCGAACTTCACCATTGCATTTGAGTGGCCCTTTCAAAAATAATTTACTATAGATTTTCCTATGTTGTGAAAAATTAAAATTTAATGATTTTTTTTGTAACAAATTAGACTTGGACAAACTTATTTGCAAATTGTCAATATAGCTCTAAAGTCTTTTATTCCAAAAAATATTCATTTTTTTTCAATTTGGATCTCTTTTTCTATTAATATTATATTTTGTATTTGTCAGATATTATATTTTGGGAAAAATTATTACTCTTGGCCAAATCAACTTTTCTACCACTTTAATAGTGTGTAACAAAGTCCCTTTTAAGGGATCAAGTGGTCAAACCCTGACATACCACCCCAATTGTATAGACTTCAAAAAAAAAATTATGGCATTTTCTCTTTGAGGAGTCTTTATTTATTTTCACAAGGAATGTGGGACTAAATTTCCTACACCCCCACAAAACCCTAGTGGCTCCTCACTACATGTCAATGTATTGCTCCTCCATGCACATCTGTAGAGCCTAAGAAATGTCCAAACATCTTCCTATGCATGCCTAACCACCCTATTGAAATGACATTAGAGATTTGAGCACCAATTTTGAGCTCATGCCCCCTCGAGTAGATATTTCCCTAAGACACATAGATCCAACTCAATCTTCACATCTATTAGTCACCCAAACTTTTCCTAGCATAGCAAGGAATGATGTGTCAGACTTTGGTACATCCACAGTAACATCATCACTTCCTAGTAAGCATATTGTCTATTTAATGTATTTCCCAGTCATCCTCTGACTGATCTTTTTTTCCACAAGGTCCAACTTTCCATGGTAAAATTGATGATCATTTCATAGTCAAATTGGGTAATTTTTTAATTTATTTTTATGATCATTTGGTAGTCCAATTTTGCAGATCCATAGCTTGGTCATTCAAACTCTAATTTTGATGCAATTATTTTTATATTGGGCTAAAATTCCTAAACTTTTTAGTGGTGCCAATATTATTTGATTTTGGTCGACACATGTTCCAAAAAGTAAATATTTTTCTAACTATACATATTTAATCCTTGATTTTTTAAGCTTCATTCATATAGACACATTTTAAGGTGTCATAATTTTTTTGAAAGTGCATAATTTTTAGAGACCAATCTAAATTTACTATCATAGGATAGACTTATTTCGATGAAAATTTCACTTTCTAAATTTGGTTTATTTTGGTCTCTTGGATACTTGTTTTTGTTAATCCTTTAGAGATCTTGTATCTTAACTATTTTGAGTTCATTATTGATTCATATTTTATATTGTAATAATCAAAATTAGAAGTCCACTTTTTCCAAATTTAGCTAGTAGCAAGTGTACTTGTACTACATATAAAGTGCCAAAATCAACATTTTTTTTGGGTGGATGTGGGGAAGGTGGGGGGTGGGGGGCATTCATTGCATTATTTTATTTTATTTTTTTGGAGGGGAGGGGATAGGTGCATTATTGATCTAACCATCTAACCACATCTTACTATCATATAATTAACTAGGGATAATTATGAATTATGAGAAAAAAAAGGCATCATCATGCATTGTAGGTGGCTTAATATCTTGCCCAATCTTTATGGGCACATACTTTAGTCAAATAAATATTGGAAGCAACAAGATTGGTGGAGTAAAAAATGAACATATTTGTGCTAGAATTTGTATCAGACTCACTTCTTGCAGATGTTGGTGTTTTAAAACTACTAAACAATAAAATGCTTAATACCAAGATGACATTACTCACACAATCTAAAGACCAACCAATTCTTATTAAAAATTGTATGTGCACAGCATTTGGGCCCAACTTCAACAAAACAGAGGGTGGTTTTCTACTCTTCTAGCTCTGCAAAACTAGGGTGGGTGTACCCAAGGATCATTCAAGACTAGGAAAGACTGTATGAAGATTATTTTAGTTGTATTCTGATTCTCATCTCAAATCTTTGAATACATGAATAATTCATGAAAATCTGCTAAATACATCCCATATAATAGATATGGCCAAAAATTCTTCTATAAATCTATAGATGTTCTCAACAATAGTGGCTAATTGAAGCTAAAACATTCCATGCAAACAAGTATTGGCCAGCTTTGAAGATCTATAGGAAATAAAAGTAAAATTTGATTTGATGCTACATTTTGACAACCATTTGTGATACTTTTCTCTTTCAGCTAGATCAAATTTGATCAATGCCTAATCCATTGGGGTTCAGAGCCTATAGCAAATTCTTAGATCTAATTTGTTGCATTACAACAAATTTTATCAACAATTCTTATCAGAATTTATCATTCAAAACCCTTTCCACTACTAAAGAAACCTTATCACATTCACCAAAGCTTTTACTTAATCCATTGAATTAACAACAGTGATAAACATATATGCAACCTAACTAGATTGCATTCAATTGGACAAGCCTTTACTTATACAATATCAAGATAACCAAGTAATTAAAAGGAGACAAGATTCAGAAAGAACTGATATGGGGACAATTCATAATTTGTATTTATTTTCTTTGAAAATTGTATACCATTTACAATAGACTCAGAATGACCTTCAGAAGAAACACATATCATTCTATATTCATGTATTCTCAAGATCTGACAGAGAAAATACACCACTAATTCATTCAAAACAATGGACCAAAAATAGACTAGTATATCACTTAGAAAAATAGAATTCAAACCCTTTCTCTAGCCTTGGAATCTCACTTATATACTATGAGATGCAACAAGCTTTAGGCTAAGAGAAAATGACAGGTGTCCTTTAAAAGAAATATTTACATACACCTATCATAAAATGACAAAAATGTGGGTAACAGAAGATATCTAAATCAAAACATTCTTTTAGGTGGGTTAGCTTCTATTACATGTTCTAGTGTTGCTGAGTTGGCTATTGATCTGATTTCTCTTCATAAGAAATTGCCAAATTAGCCAACGATGAAGCTTGTTCTGACGAGGGCACATTAATTTCCACTTGTAGGCTTTCACCATCTGTATCTTGTATGATAGGAACAACTTCTACGTTTTCCTTTTCTTTAGATGTATCGGCATCCTGTGGTCTCAGGCCTACAACTGAAAGTGACAAGTTTTTCTTGTCTTCTTCTTTTGATTGGGTTTGAGTAGTGATGGTATCAATGATTTGGACTTCCTCACCCTACACCTCATCACTGTCAGTTTCATCTACATCAAATTGTTCACTAGAAGCCATTTCTACCATCCACCTGTCAAATAATGTGTCATCTGGCCAATTGAATTGCAAAATATCCTTCTATTTTTTTATTATATAATCAGCCTCATTATCAAAATCAATGAATTCCTATTTTAAAGAATCAAAGAGTATTTGGGCTTTCACCATTTCTTCTGTTGTGGTGGCCTATTGTGCATGCCCTATTTCATTTATGACTTGATTCATTCTTAAACATAATAAATCATCAAGTTCCTTCACCCATTCCTCTTTCCTTTTCAAACTATTTTTCTTATCTAGGGCATAAGGAAATAAATTGAATTTTTGGCTCTTATATTTTTCTAAGTAGCCTATTATTATCTTCTGTAAATGTATCCTTTTGTTATCAAAATCAGCAAGATCATAAACAATGTCAAAGGTTTTTTTCAATCTGATCATGAGAATTATTTATAATAGATAAACACAAAAAGGTCACTACTTTCTCCCTTCTTACCCATTTGTTCACAATAGGCTTTAGAGCCTCATCATTTGCTTTTAACTCCTCCCAGATGTTAATCACCCTGACCAATTGATCATGGATTAGTGGCCATTCAACTTTGTCTCCCAGATATGTAAGAGCTTTTCTTAGTTTATCTTCATACTTAGATTCAAGTTCTATATGTAAGGCCCATAATTTAGCCTTCTCTTCTTGAAAATCCTCAGCAGTGTAGTACTATGGCCCTTGGGGTGTATCTGGCATTTCAATGAGGGGGGTAGATTTGAAAGGCTCAACTGGGCAATGAGGGTATGTTATTCTAGTCTTGGTGGATTGTCCCAATAGCTTATTCTCAAGCTTAATTCTCTTTTTTACCTCTTTGTTGTATGCATCCACCACTGTCTCATACTTGCTCTACAATTCAAACATGACTTGTTCCTCCTTCTTAGCAATGGACAAAAAAAAATGAGAAGAATCCACATTCCAATATGTTTCTTGTACATGGGAGGTTTCAGCAACCCTTCTTACAAGTATATTGCCCATCAATCCAAACTCATTTGGCTGCAATGATGTGGCTCTAGATCCTCTTTTCAATAACCAACTGACCAATGCAGCTTGATCTTCAATAAATGTAGTTCCTTGGAAATCCTTTTTATTTGGGTCTTGCAATTCCAATTTATTTGAAACAGAATTGAAAATTAAGGCATCTGCAATATCCCAATTTGGCAACAATCATATGTTAGAAGTCTTTACCATTTGCCTTCCCTCTTTAGGGGTAATGTTCTGGAATTCCTTCATCATTTCTTCTTTAATTTGGTTTTGCATGGAAGTTTCATCCATTTCTGGATGCTCTGTTTTCATCTTTTTACATTTCTCTTCAAAAATGTTCATGTTTGTCCTCCATGCAAACTACTGAAAAGCTCTTGATTTCACAAAACTATCATTGATCAAAAATTGATGACTTGCTTGTTCTAATACAGGGTCCAATTCCCTACCTCTATAATCAGCTATTGTTAGATCCAAACTTGGGAGAGGAGGTTCTAGAGGGTTACCTTCATTCAATTCTTCTCGAGTAATAAAAACACCTCCCTATGATCCCATCTCTTCAACTTGCTCACCTATGAGTTTCTCTTCTCCAATTCTCAAAGGAGATTGGGTGGATGAATATTCCTCAACTCGAGGTCTCCCTTCTCTTATTACCTTATGCCTCTTTGGGCTAGGCTCATCAGGTCTCTCCTCTAGATCTATACTAGTGGATCCCATTATTTGTTTGCCCTTATCTATAGGAGCCCTTTTATTTTGAATTACAGTGTAACCAAGCTTTTTATGTACAATTATTTGACCAGCTCCTATATTAGGAGTGAAAACTAACCTCTTCATGACTTCTCTGGCCTTATCAGGATAAGAATCAATAAAAAATTATTTCTTCTCATTCATGGCTTCCATTATTGTAGGGAAGTTACTCATGAGCTTGTTTATTCTATCAGCCTCTGTATTAGCATTATCCAAATGACTATAATTCAGATCAAAACAATCAATGAATTCTAGGACCCGAGAGTAAACACTCCATTTTTCTTTTTTAGTTTCGTGTTCCTGCAATGAGAATTCATTTCTTATAATGTCCTCTACGTTATATGAATCATGTTTGACCAGTCCCAGCTTAATCCTATGCCTCAAAGCCTGATTGAAAAATTCCTTAGAATCACAAAAATGGGGGTGGGAGATAGCCATCATATACTGATCCAAAATTTTGTACAAAAAGAGCCATCCTCCTTTGGTAATCACAAATTGATGGACCACTGTGCAGGTAGGGAAAATTGACCCTAGTTGCCTTTTTGACAAGAACATTTCTTCTACTCCTCCTAGTTACCATAAGATTTATGCCATTCCTACCTTTAGGGGCACTTGGTAAAGCAAGACATGAGGACTCCCTTTAAAACCATAAATTTTGAAAACTGTAGAAACAGGGTAAGGAATAACATCTCCCCAATTGTTTGAAACTTTCAAATTATGGGGGCTATCCATAGGCCTGATGAGATTCATCAGTACCTTAAGGATTCTGGGATTGTCACTCAATATGAGACATCTCAATTTAGAAGCAAAATATCTATCAAATCTGACAAAATTGGCTTTATTTGCATCCCAGGTCATATCTGTACTCCACAACTGGACTAGCAGTGTTTCCCTATTTTCCTCTCTCTTCAATTCCATCTCATTACCAAAATATGTCACTCCCTTGAACAAGAACATATGAATTAATAGGGAGTAGTGGCCAAAAGTTTTCTCCACTTTGCCTCTCACAATTCCAACCAAACCAATGTGAATTTCTTCAGCTAAAAAGGAGGCAAAATCAAAAATGACATCTACACTGAAAGAAGAAATTTGAATCATCATATACATAAGATCAATGGGCATGAAATCCTACTCATCTTCACCGAAAATACGGCACAGGGTCCTGTATATCTCTATAGCCCGAGAAGTGAAAAGGCTCTTCTTAAAAGGTTCTTTAGAGGCTGCAATAATTACTGGCAAAGTTCCTATAGTACCAATGTGTTCCCTTAGTGCACCTCCCCTAATTACATCTCTCTTTTCTTTGTATTCTTTTTCTAATTCTAGCAAATTCATTGGCACATGGTAATCTGATAATGGTTCTAAGTGAAAAACCTCTCTAATTTCTTTAGGGCTAATTGACACTAGAGGCACACCATCATTTCTTCTCAGAACCCTAATGGCTTGGTCATAGTTCTTGGCAATGTCTTCTGGCAAGTCATAGTCCATGAAAACACTTGGAATTACTAACTTTCCCAAATCAAAATTCCATATATTGGCATGAGGGGAAAACAAATTACTTTCTAAAAACCACTTCTTAAATAAAACAAGGCTAGTTTGATTAGTTACTACATCCCTAACCCAGTTGCCCTTGTCATATAAGCCATCAGCAATTTTAAGTCTAGGGTTTAATGAAATTAACCTTTTAACCTATGCAGACTCTGTAGTGGATCCTAGGAGTAATTCTAACAAATCATTGTGGACATTCCTATCCATATAGTTAACTTGCCCAGAGAATGCTTTTGTAGGAGGCATCTTGATTGTAATAATGGGAATTGGAATGTCACAGATATGGGATTGTTTCACATCTTCACCAATATTAACACAATGTGATCGATGGGTTCTTATGCTTAGAGAACATGAAATCTTTGTTGGTGTGGGACTATAATGAATGAAAATCTTCTAAATTATACTCTATTTTTTCTCACATGCGAAGGCTCCATTCATCATAAATGCGTGGAATAGAAAAATAGAGTAGCATCACACTTCCTTTTAAATTTGCACTGTCGATTCTTGGAAAATCCTACAATCTGGGAATGACAACTAAGCTGACTCGCTTTTCTTATTAACACATTAATAGTCAAGCCAATAGAATACCTCCATTTGTACCTTTCCTTCAAGGCTGGCACTTCAAACTGGGCCCACGGATGACCATGGACACATGTCATCAACTCGCTAACTCGTTATACTTATCTCTTGAGTATCTTTCCATAGCAAGCTAGTGATAACCACTGATCTTGCTTCAATTATAGAGAAGATATTTGAAATGACTTTTCAAGGAATCAATGGTGGGTCCCTCACTCGCTAACTCACTATACTTATTCATTGCACATCTCTTCATAGTGAGTTAACAAGCATCGTCAATCCAGACTTAATCTTGTGGACAACAATTTACTACAATAGTGGTGGGCCATCACTCACTAACACACTATATAGAACTTCTGAGCACTTCTTCATAGTGAGTTAATGATGGCCTTTGATCTTGGCTCAATCTCACGATCAAAAATCTTTGTACTTTATACATGGGAAGTGGGTCCATGGTACCACTGTCGTTGAGCTAGCGTAACACGCTAGCACATATATATATTTTCTAATCATCCCATGTCTTGGGCCTCACCATGTTCTTGACTTTTAGGCAGGTCACTACATCATTACCAAAAAAACACAAAATATTCGGCTAGCGATACAATGACCTCCTAATAAACAGATGCTGAGAAATGTAGCACAACTTGCACAGAAGTAAAGGCTAAATCTGCATAGGATTTTTTGGGATACTCAAAATCACTTCTAGCCATAAAAGAATGTCATATTTTGCAATTATTGGGCCCTCTCTATGTCACTACAAGGAAAATAGTGTTATCCTAGCTAGCAATATAGCGACCTTCGATGGATTCTCAATTCTGGTGATAGAAAACAAAACCCGCCTTGATTGAAAGACCTGCCAATTAATGCTAGTGTCAGAGAAGGTAGCCATGCACATTTATAATACCACATGGGAACTTCCATGGTCATATCAACCTTTAAAAAGTATGCTACCTTTTTCAAGAATCTGGGCATTTGCTATGTCGTCACTGACAACTCGCATGGATTTTTTGATAGCGACTTAGCGAATTGCCAAAAAAACTTGGACGCTAGTGATACCCTTCACATTTTTCTTCATGTGCTTTCATTTGTAAAACTGACAAGCCTGGGAAACAACATGTGCCAAAATTTACCTTATGTCAACATAATTCTCTGTGCCAGATTTCTCTTTTCAGTATCATAGACACGTGCCAGCAGCTCGCTAACTCACTATACATAACAATTGAGCATTTTTCTATAGCGATTTAACAACTAAAGATTCAAAGAAAATCCAATAGTGGGGTAAAGCTTCTTTCACAAGGATTGAATCAACGATTTCAACATGGGCAGGAAAGGAATATTCGCTTAGCCCCCTTTTTTTTTTAAACTTTCACACTAGGGAAAAATTTAAATGGAATGGAACATAGGGACTAACAAAAAAGATGGCTTAGTTAGAAACCTACTCACCATTAATGGATCCCAATCTGAATTTTTTTTTTACCTGGACAATGGAATCTTATTATGCAAAAATTCAGACAAACAGGAGATATCATATAGTCTTTTATACAACTACAGATAATGATTCTCCTCTCCTAGCTTGGAATCTTATTTGGGAACATTTTGGAGATGTTGATACTCCTCTAGTGCTAGTTGGTCCTATTGTAGATTGTCTCATTCCACTTGATGATGTAGAATATATTCTTGATGATGATGAATCTTTAGAGTTTATCACAATAATTTCATTTAAAGAGAGTATTAATGATCAAAATATAAAATTTTCATCTTGTAATCCTCCAGATCACATCTACTTTTGTTCATGATGATACTTGCATTCACACAACCATGGATTTGGGGGATTCAATATAGCAATTCATTCCTTTCTTTCTAGATACAACTCTTTGGAATGACTTATTAACAAACACTAAAGGTTTTTTTGTGGAGTCCTATATTGAGGATTTGGGAGATATAATTGATGATATCCATAATCTCTTTGTTGTAGAAGATCATTCTTTAGTTGTTATGATGAAACACTCTAACTCTCATGATTCTCCACTTCATACTTCTTTCTAGTTTGACATGATTATGGATAATTTCTTCCAACATCTGAAGGACATCTCTTTCACTTTAGAGAAGACCTTTGTGTTTTTGGAGATTGAAATTCATGAATCTCAAATGTCACTTGATATTTCATTTTCATGGTTGATCATAATCATTTGTTGGAGATTCCTCTTCAATTTCCTGAGACATCATACATCTTGAGGGTTCTCCCTACTAGTTTGTGGTGGGGAGGGAGGGGGGGGAGGATTCTTTGATAAAAGTATGTCATCATTTCTTCCTAAAGGAAGGAACATCATTTATTTTTCTTTGTGTATCTTCTACATTGATCTAGGAGAATCTCTCATGGGTGTAGTACATTCCACATTGAGTGGGGATCATTTGCTTCTCTTTCTCTCACTTCTTTTGAGGAGACATAATTTTCTTGTAGTTTACCATATTCTTACTTGTGTAATTTACCATTGGTTCCTTGTTTTTCATCTTCCTCTATTGGGATTGATCTTGATTGGTTCATGAAATCTTCATCAACCAACGACATGGTGACACATCAGTAGACTTTAGAGACTTCATACTTTGTTTCTATTTCCCTTCATTCTTCCTTTCCATAATGGGAAGAATTATTGCATTTGTACTTGGTCTATCTTCTTCCTAAGGGGAAAAATGTTGTTTGTAGGAATTAGACTATGTTTTGTGTTCAATAACTCTCCATACTTGCAAGAGATTATTCTTAATGGAAGGGATTTCATATTTGCTTTCTATGGAGTGGCACCTATTGTGGTTCCAAAATGCACACCCCATCTCTGACCTCAAAAATGGGTAACCCCCTTCTTCTTTTTTACCTTACTTAACTCCTTGACTTTTTAGATCACTATCTCTTCTGAGAGACCTTGATGGTCAAGAGGCTTCAAGTCATATCAGGTAGCTTTTGGCATCAATGTTGCTAATTTCATTTTGTGTTGAGTTCCCAATTTTTGTCCAAGTGTTTTTCTTTCATCTTTCACCACTCATTCCTAGATCATGATGGTGACCCTTGGGATCCACTAGACCTAACATGGATTCATGATTTAGATTATAACTAGACTATTTTTCTTTGATAAATTTATTGTATTCAATAGAACACTTTTCATAATTGCATTGCATGTGCAGATTTAGCACACACATCTTAAGAAATTGAGCTTAAAGAAGTAGAAGGAGTTCAAGACCATTTCATTGTTGGACTATAAGGAGGGTATAAATCATTAAAAAGATCAGAAATAAATACATAGAAGTGCTCCAAGACCCCATTTGAGAAACAACTAGAAATTATTTTCAAATTTGAAAAACTTAAACTTTTGGGATTTGAGTACCTTGTCTAGGTACCCAAGGTGCAGAGATGCACAAGGTGTGTCGGCATGAAGGTGTGAAAATTTTCAACATTCATAGGTGTGTAGGTGTGTAAGGTGCACAAGTGTGCAGGTGCACAATTTTACAAGTTTTGAAGATGTACAGGTGTGTAGGTGCAAATGATCCTAAATTATGAGAAATATTAGAAATAAGTACACAAGAGTGGTCCAAGATCCCATTTGAGAAAAAAAATCATTTTCAAATTTAGGAAATTTTATTTTTTGGGACTTGAGCACGTTGCATAGGTCTCTAAGGTGCATAGGTGCACAATTTTTGAATTTTGAATATGCATAAGTTCGAGGTCCCCAAGGTGAATAGGTGTGCTAGTTTTCAATTTTGAAGTCCTAGAGATATACACATATAGAGTTCCTTGAGGTCACCAAGATTTCCATGGGTTCATTGTCTTTCGTAATAGCTAAGATCACACTGAAATGGGCATGAATTTTTAGTTCCAAGGAGTTCCCAAGAAGTCACACTTCATGGATTTGCACTTAGAAGTGAGATATACTATATGTTGCTAGATGTTATACAAGAGAAGAACTAGATAAGATTGATGACTAGATTGAGAATACATAAGCCAGTAATAAGGTCATGTTATCTATTTATTAAGATATTTAGGATATCAAAGGAAGAACACATGCCCAACTATTAGGAGTAGATAAATACTATAGTGTGGCCACATTGGAGTTTTCTATGACAACTCCAAAAGACAACTATGCTTAGTGGAAATAGTTGTACAATAATTTAGAGAATCATTTGAGGAAATTTCATTTGAAAAAGATGTCAATTGCATTTTCAAAACCAAGGAGACACTCAGGGAGTTGAGCTCTAAGTTAGAAGAGTTTGCAGAAGTAACACAAGAAATTTTTGATTTCCATAGGGAAGTGTTGGATAGTATGAAGCTTTAGACTTGTGGAATCCTCAATAAATGACTTTTTCCATCCAAATATTCAAAGAAGCACATCTAAAAATCATTTTGTTCAAAGTTCAATAAGATCCAGATGTTGGAAACTAAAAATTATGAACTTGCACAAATTTTTCTAATCTTGGTCATGTCACCTCCAAAGGTGCAAAGGTGTGCTAGGTGTGTAGGGGCAAATGTGTGAAAATGTTGAATTCTTAGAGATGCAAAAGGTCCTCAAGGTCCTCAAGGTACCAAGGTGGACATGTGCAAAGGTGAGCAAGTATGCTAACAGTTTTGGATTAGTTGTAGTGGTGCTACCAATTAACTGTTAGTTCCATTTTTTTAAATGCATTTTGGTGGTGGTTTAAGATGTAGAGACACATAGTGAAGCTCAAGTGTGCATCTAAAGAAATGCCAAAGACTCCTAGATCATCTCAAGTCTTCTCTATTCTTATTTTCTTATTCTTTATGAATTTTTTAATCATGTAATGGAACATGCAACATATAATTAATAAAATAAAGAGTGTATGCCTACTTAGCACCTAGTTAGGAGTCTTTTTGTATATGGATAAGTGCACAAAGTTTTCCTATCAAAAGGGGGGTATAAGATGCCTCCTTTTTCTTAAATTAATGACTTCTAAACTTTGACAAGAATTTGAAGATATTTACACTAAAATTTTTCAAGATATGACTAAAACAAAAGTTGTACTCCTCTGAATCTAGTTTCTAAACTACTATTTTTTTTAAAATGGTGGAGTTTAAGGCCCTAAAAAAAGGGGGCCACAAATAGTGGTACTAATTTTTCAATAAAAACATAACATAGTGTGAAGTGCAGTGCCCCTAAAATCCCTTTTTTTGGAAATTCTTTAATCCCTCTAGTAAGAAGTTAGCTAATACCATGTAGTTTATCCCATATTTTTTGGATAATTTTTTAATGTGTGTGTGTGTGTGTGTGTATATAAGTGAGCACATGCTAGAAACATGAAATATCTGTGTGCTCCCCCTAAAAATAAGTGAGAACTAATCAAAAATCAAAAAGCATTTTTTTGAAGTGTGTAGAATGGAGTCTAGTTTCTAGAAAACTAACTTGTTGCAAAATCCAATGAATGAGTGAAAATCTAACCCCCAAATACTACATGTTGGTTTGGAGAAAAAATGGACATGCATTGAAAATAAATTATAGTCAAAATGCTTAAAATAAACTAAAATCAAAATAAATCATATGGTTATATAGATAACATAGAGATCTACAATGTTGAATGTAACCTAATTTTATCAATATTCAACCAAAACTAAATGTGATGGAGAGTACACAAGAAAAGTTATCCATTTTTTTATATGCTTTTAGAAAGCATGTCTCATACTTGTTGGAATTTACAAGTGGGGAGATTTACTTCTAAGAGGGGGGGTGAATCAGAAGTAACAAACTTTAACCTCTAAAACTTTTAACTGAGATCATTCACATGCATCTACCATATCAAATTAACATAAAAGAAAAGACATGCATAAAAATAGATAACAAAATATTTTGGCCACCTAGAAACCCTCCAAAATGAGAAGGTAAAACTAGGGTGGGGATGACACCCATAAATTATCACTGTAGTGATATGTAACTATTTAAGGTTACAAAGTTTGATCACTTCCATGTTGGTCTTAGATTAGTTTTGACATTTAAGTGTCAACACACTTAACCAAATTCTGAAGATGATTTCGAGAATAATATGGATGTCAAGCTACAATGTGTGTCGAGCCAAAGAATCCAATAGGTGTCGAGTGATAAGTGATGCTGAGTCACTATAGATGTCGAGCCACTATAGGTGTTGAGTAGAGTATAGATGCGAAGTGAAACAAAATTCCTAGATGTGTTGAGCATTAGAAACTATTAAGTTTCGAGTAACACAAAAGTAGCATATGAGTTTGTATCTTCACAAACTCAGATGTAAACCATTTTTGGAACTGAAATAGGATGAGTCTTGAAGGATCTTGAAGATAAGATCAAATCTTTTGCATTACCTATGTAATCAGCATGCAACCAATAAGAAAAATGGAGAAGGCATGCAACTAATAGGAAAAGTGCAATAATTGAGTAGGAAATGAAGAGTGAATATCGATCATAGATTCATACCTAACCCTAAGTCTTTGAAATCTTTAAAAGGAGGATGAAACCCCATTGTATGCATGGATGAGAAAAGTGTATGGGTGAACTATAGAAAAGTTCAAAGGGTTGTTTAAAGATTTAGAAGGAAGAGAAAAAAAACATTGGAGAATTGAGTTGATCAAGAATAGAGTATTAGAGTTTCAAAGAGTGACATATCAGATCAAGCAAGGATCAAAGCAGACAAAGCTGAAAAAGGATCTTGAATTAGAAATTAAAGATTGCAAGTCATTAGGTCAAGACATTTTACTATGCTTTCTAACCATTTTATTGTAAGAATGAAAATCCTATGATGATAGGTTGGCTTAACAACTATATTGGTTTAATAGCCACATTGTAGATCCATAAATGGATTGTAAATTCTTTAGTAGGGTAATATTCCAAGTGAATCTTTGTAAATCCTTTAACTAGATCACTTTTAATAGGGTGTAAAAGTCTTTAACAAGATAGGCATTTCATAGGCTAGACCATTGGAAGTGGTCAAACTTTGTAATCTTGAATAGTTACATATTGCTACAGTGATACTTTGTGCGTGTCATCCCCACCCCACTTTTACCTTCTCATTTTGGAGGGTTTCTGGGTTACCAAATTATTGTGTTATCTATTCTCATGAATATCTTTACTTTCATGTTTATTAGATGGATTATATGCATGTGAATGTTTTTAGCTAAAGTGTTTTAATAGGTTAAAGTTAGCTACATTTGATTCACCCCTCCTCTTAGAAATAAATCTTCCCATTTTTAAATTCCAACAATTGGTATCAAAGCAAGGTTCTTACAAGGATGAGCCTTACATCTTGGAGAAAAAGATCCAAAAATGGAAGTCTACAAACTTGGGAAGATCATAGAGAATCAAGCAATATATATACAACTTGCTTTACATGCTTTGGAAGAAGCCAAGGAGGAACTCAGAAAATCCTTAAAAAGAAGAAGAGACATTGCCATAGCTGAGAATGATACATAATACAAGGAGATTGACACCTCAAAACTATTTTCAAATGGAGGTTACAAAGAGTTTGATGCAGCAATAGCAGACCTAATGGAGAATAATAGAGCTCAAACAGAAGAAATCAGAACACTCAAGCTTGAACAAGAGTCACAAGCCATGATGCTTTGTGAAGTGACTGAATAGAAGAAAAGAGTCATTAAAGATAAGGCTATGATAGAAGAATACAAGAGAAATCTTTCCAATAGACTAAAAGAAAAGTTAATTGAGCTTGCAAGAATTTCAAACATGCAGCTAGATACCCTAAGCCAAATGATGAATGCACACCATGAACTGAATGTCAAGGATATTGAGATCTCTACACTGAAGATGCAAAATGAACAACTACAAAATAATCTAAAAAGAGAGAAGGAAATTGTAGAAATATTCAACAAAACTAACGAGGCAATCAGTACTTTGAGAAACTACTAAAATCACCAAGGGCTAGCAATGATTCTTTAGGACTAGGATACAACAACACTGAACAAGGAGAGTCATCCAAAACTACAAAAGAAAGGAGTAACAAAGGTAAGAACACTAAACCTACTTTCCATTTCTATGGTAAAAAGGGACATGCCTCTAGTAAATGTAGGAGTAAGAATGCCCATCAGCATGAAAAACCTAAAAATATGGGTTACTGTCATAAGTGCAAAAAGCAAGGACATCAAGCACATGACTGTAGGACTAGGACTATCAGAACACCAAGATTTGAAGGTCACTGCTACAATTGCAAGAAGTATGGACATGGAGCTTTTGAGTGTAAATCAAAGCCTGTGTGGAAACCTAATCAGCCAATAAAGGAAAACAACCATGGCCATCACTACAATTGGGACTATAATACCAAGTATAGCTATCATCATTGTCAGGAATATGGACACATTCCTGACAATTGCATAAGAACACACTTCAGAAGAAACTACAATAGATGATTGAGTCAAACCACATGTTTTAGTTGCTTGAAGATTTGTCATGTCCACAAGAATTGCCCAACAAGGTCAAAGGTACCCAAACTAGAGATCAAAAAAGGAAAAGAGAAGGTAGATGTTGAACACATTAGAGGAGAAATGAATAAGACTTGGTAGAACAAAGATGGGAGTAGCACATCAAATGAAGGGATCACTTCACCTAAAAGGTCAAGTTATCACACTTCATCAAACTAAGAAAAGAAAAGGCATGAGGGATTGATATACAAAAATTTATCATACATCAGTTCCTAAGCAAGCAAGTACTAAAAGGAAGAAATTATCATGAATAGAGATGCAAAGTCAAAATTTCAAGATTTCACAAGTGTTTTCGAGTTTCCCTCAAATGCCAAGTTGACTGTCAAAGATAGTAGAAGCCAAATGATTAGTAGAAGTTGAATTGATATTGGAAGTCAAGTGAAGAAGATTCAATCAAATTTGAGTAAATGATAAATCCTATGGAAGCCAAGTAATTTAGAAATCCTTTAGAAGTTGAGTGGACAATTGTAAATGCACTAAGCATTAAATGCTATGGAAATAGGGTATATTATCATGTTTTTAGTCATTTTAACTTCATCGAGAACGAAGAGCAAAGATGAGAAAGAGTGCAAAGTGACCTCACAAGAGGGAATCCAATGTTTGAGCAGATTTCAACAACATTTCAGCATGATTTCATCAATTTTGAGGTATTTACATTTGTGCTAAGCTACACAATTTCATGTTTTCTTTATATTCAAACCCTAGTTTGCGCAAATGGCCTCAACTTTAGGAAAACCCATGAAAAATAACTATTTGAGGTCCAGCTAGTGTCTAAAGAGCTTAAACAACCTAATTTATGCCCAATACCAAAAGTAGCATATAAAAATGACCCAGCTAGAGCCCTATCTATCATAACCCCTAAGGTAGTTGTGGTTGACTATGTTAAATGATGCTACAATTGAAAAATTTGAGCCATAGGTGATATGGAGATGAGGGAGGCATATGAAAAATTGTGTGATGATGGAGTATTGAAAGAAGAGTACAAAATTGTTGAAAACAAAGGTTTGACATGTGCCCTAGAATTCCCCATAATATTCAAGATTGAATGGATCAGACTAGTGCTTAGTAGAATACATGATGGAAGCTTATGGTTGGAGGATGGTCTAGTGAAAATCACAAAGAGAGTTGTACATAGAGTGATAGGTTACCCAACCATAGATCGGCCAAAGAACCTTAGGAGTGATTCTAAGGAGGCAATTGAGAAAAATACGGGTGCCAAGTGGAACAAGAGAGGAATGACAATTGATACCATTCAATACCCTCTTGTGGACTTTTCTATTAGGGTTATTCCACACAAATTCTACCAATCCAATAGACTTAACAATGTGTCTTGCATTGCAGTGGATGTAGGCTACAAATTGGTGAAAAAGAATCATATTTATGATCTTGTAGAACTACAACTGCAACAAATTAATGAGAATTTTGCAGCAATAAGGACAAAGGGAGCAAAATGCAAGTTTGGTGCTATTTTGATTTGCATTTTCTTTTATGTAAAAAATGAGTTTCCTTCTTTTGGAAAAGTTGAATGGAAAACAAATATGTCAATATTAGCTCAAGTTAATGAATATATTGAACAAATGAGAGCTAATTTTGAGACCCTTATGACTAGCTATTTTGAAGGCTTCAAGAAGACAATGAAGTAAAGGCTAAGAATTCTAGTGTCATTAGTAGAGAAACATGTAAATGATGTTTTCTTTCTTGTAGATATTTATTATACATACATACAAGCTATCATACCAAGAGTTAGATGGTTAAGACCTCTAGGCTAAGAAATAAATATAGATGAGGCATCAGTAGCAATAATTGCACTACTAGAAGAAGAAGTGGAAAAAAGTGCACCACATTTTGGAACCTATGATGTGGTCAGGTCAAAGGTCGATATGGAGCTAAAAACTACCTCCACACTAAAGAAGAAAGATAAAATTGTCTGTGTGCTATAAAATGAGACCTGCAAGAAGCATGGGTTAACAAACAAACACTAGTTCAAAATCTTGAAATTGCATCAAAGACTCATCAAAATGAAAAGCACAAAATATCAACTAATGTTTGCTTGGGTTTTGCAACCCTAAGCAACCAACAAATCCAACCTTCTAGCCACCTCTACAGCTCAACAAAGGCACCCATGAGAGGCCTTGTTGGTGTGTTAAGATGGGGGGGGATGTTTGATGTGCTCTCCCAAACACAACAATAAATGAATCTCTTGAGTGAGTGAGTGCAAGTGTGTATGCAAGTAAGGTATGAATCTAGACTAAATGAGATGAATAACACCTCAAGAAATGGCTATGGAGAGAGCCATTCTTGAAGGCATTCAAAGATGAAGATGATATGTAATGAAAGACCTAACTAGATATGCAAACTATGATAAAAATGCAAGCTAAAATCAAGCTACAAATGCATGTAGAAACTAGATTAACAATGCATGATGTAAACTAAATTAGTTACCAAATTGTTAGTATGAACCTACACAATCACTATGAGACTCTATCAATGCAAGCTCTAACTATCATGAAAGCTCAAACTATGAATGCAAACTCAAATCTCAAACCAACATGGTAACAATGCAATAAAAATGAGATGCAAATGCTTGAGATAAGCCCTCTATTTATATGCTTGAGGGAGGGCTTGGTGATTTGGCATCAAAGTAAGTGCCACATAAGGTGACATGCAAGCCATGCAAATGGTCAAGAATTCAAAGTTTGCTCACACATGTGTGAGCAAACTTGAGAAGAAGAGTGGGAGACAAGAGTTGTAGGCATGCCATCTCACACATGTGTGAGCACGCTCTTAGGCTAATGAGGGGGATTAGGGAGATAATTAGGAATGATTAAGTGGGATTAGGCTTATGAGGATGAAAATGATGGGTGTAGACCAGGCTCTAGGTTAGGTTTAAGACTAAATTAAATGAAATTTAATTTAATCATGGGTTTAGAGGAATTAATAAGATGTGAGGATTTAAATAAATAAGTTTATTTAAAAAAGGGGGGAAAGATGGAGGATCATGTGTTAAATTAATTTAACACATTAAGGCTAGAAGTATTTAAATAAAATTTAAATACCTAGAAAAATGAACTCATTTAGCTAATTAGCTTAATTAAATAAGTAGAGGAATATAATTAATTAATTAATAATTAATTACAATGTCATGGGAAATATTAGAATTAATTAATATAGTGTTTAGGGATGATTTTAAGCGTCTACACAGTCAAGAAGTTAAAAGACAAATTTGGTGAGGGCACTGCAGAAGCAACAATAGAAGAAGAAGGTGAAGAAGCCAAGGATGATGAAGAGGAACAAGGTTAAGGATCACTTGCTTTAACCCAAGTAATGGGGGAGGATGCTGAAGAGGAGGAAAGTGCCAATCAAGAAGCACCCAAGATTCAGCCAAAGAAAAAAAAAGCTCAAAAAAAGCCAATTGTACAGCCAAAGGGGAAGAAGAAGGCAACAAAGCCAAGCCTAGCCAAGCCAACTACAAGGGTAGATACCAGGGCAACTACCCAAGTGGAAAAATAACAAGGGAAAAAAAAGGCAATAAAGCAAGGATGGCCTATAGAGTAGAAGAAAAAAACAAAATATGTTGCACCTCCAGAATCATATGAAGAAAGGACAGAGTCTGATGATGAGCAATTCAGATTGGTAAGACATTCTACCAAAATCTAAATTGGAAAGTGTTTGTAATGACATTAGAGATAATTCAAATCTAACTAGTCTAAAGACCATTTATTTTAATAATTTATCAAGGGGAGAAAAAAATTATAATGGAAGAGTCTATCTACACTATGATGGCTAAGTTCAAGACCACCCCACTTGAACTAGACAATTCAATGCCTAAAGAGCTATGCTCATTAGTAGAGAATAAACGACATTACTACCTTAATATGGAAAAGGATATAAGGGAGTCAACATAGGATTTTGTAATGCTAGACTTTATGAAAGGTCAAATAACTAAGGCTAGCAAGAAACACGAAATCAAATTTGCACCCAAATATAGAGCCTTTAGCATATTACAAAACCAAATTGAGGATGTTATGCAGAAATCCACTCTTATGTGGAAGGTTATATATGGACTCCATATATTCAAGGAAGGGCAGGAAGATCCCTTTGAGGGGAGAAATGATGAAGAAGAAGAGGAGAATGAACAAGGTGAGGAAGAAGAGGAAATAATGAAGAAGACACAACAAGGTGAAGAGGAAACTGCTAAAGAGTAGCAGGAAGAATAGAGTGTCCAAGACACCCAAATGCCACCACTAGGTCCTCCACATACAACACCTACAAAAACAATAATTGTCTAGGATGTTCTTGATACCTTAGGTTAGAACATCAATCCACTCACTAGAGAAGATCTCAAGAAAATCCTTCACCAAACTACATTTCAATCACAACTATGCACTAATCTAGTTTTGGTGAGTGTGGAAGAGTTGTAGAAGATTGTAGAAGAAATCACTAGGGAGAAGGTGAACACACAAGAACCACCTTCACAACCTCCCATAGATACAATAGATCAACCAAAAGAGCAAGAATCACAAGATACAATTTCCAAGGTTGATCATATAGTCATAACAACAACAACTGTCAAGGAGCTAGCAAAGGAACAAATATGATAAGATGTTCCTACTACACAAATCCAAGGTGCACCTCCTCAAATCATCATTATTTATCAAGGCAGTAAAGAAGAGGAGAAGGAGGAGGAGAAAACCCCTAAGGAGTAAGAGGTAATACAAACATTGGTAAACTTTCCTACCTTAGGGACTCTTACCAAAAAGTCAAGCACTGATGTAGTACCACTACAGATTTCAACACCAAACTCAAGCTCCACCAAGGTAGCAAGGGTACTTCACTATGGAGACCTTGCACTTGATGAGGACATAGTCATACCAAGTTATGACTCTAAAATAATGAATTTAGCATAGATTAATGAAGTGCAAGAGGCACTAGAGAGAAGGAAGAAGCTAGAGATACTCAAAAATGAGTATAGATAGAAGCAAGCATTAGTTGAAATCAAAGACATATTCCATGATGAATTTAGCTTGCTAGTACCTAATGAAACCAAGCCCATTATGGAGAAATTGTCCAACATAATGGACCAGGCACCAAACAAAGACCTTGATACAAATGTTAAATTATTCAAATGGTCAGAAAAACTTTCAAATGAAAGACAATAAGAAGATATCTAGTGAAATAGCACTTTCACAAGTAGAATTGGCTAAGAAAGTTGAAAAAATGAAAAAAATACTTGGGAATGTATTCTCATTGTACTCAAAATTGTATGACTCATCATTTTTCACACAAGAAACTAGCCAAAGGATACTAAGCTTGGAATGAAATCTCAAGATTTCTAGCACACAGCTACCCAAAGATCCAACTTAGAGTGAGAAGCATTTTGCAACTACACTTCACACATAGAAAGAGTTAGTTGTATGGACAGTAGAAGAGGCCAATATTAAGGCCAAATTAATATAGATTCAATCCTCCATTACTCCACACCTAGAAGTACTACATAAGGAATAGGCCTCTACAAAAAATGTTTTGAAGAAAGACCCAAATCTTTCTACACTAGAAGGCCTTGTACATCTTGCAGTAGAGATAGCCAACTAGTACAAATCACTAGAAATAGCATTGAACAACTGGGATGCTTCTCTAAAGATGATTATGGAGGTAAATAAATTTTTTTTTGGCTAAATATTCTATTCATCCTTAGGACCCTTTGACATAAGTGTCAAAAGGGGGGAGATATAAATTTAGGGGAGATATATCCATAGGAGATAATAAGAATGGATGTGTAAATAAAGGGAGACATACCCAAATAAGGAGATATAAAATTTTGAAAAGAAGATGTGAAAGAAGAGAGTAGAAATAGAGGAAGAGTACAACTAGACTAGAAATAGGGTACATAGAAATAGATGCAAAGAGTATCAAACACATCAACATGAGACAAATTTAGCACAAGGGTTTTGCGTATAGAATTAGCACATCAGCTCAGGGGGAGTTACAAAATTTTGATATATACAAAATTTTTGAACAAGTTTTTGAAATCTTGTACATATGCTGAATAGAATGTGTAGTATACTCATAGAGATCAAATTCACAAAGCTTAGTTAAGTGTTTTTGCCACTCATGTCAAAGGGGGAGATTGTTGGTCTTAGATTGGTTTTGACATTTGAGTGTCAACACGCTTAACCAAATTCTCAAGATGATGTCGAGTGTAATACAGATGTTGAGCTATAGTGTATGTTGAGCCAAAGAATCTAATATTTTTTGAGTGAACTTCAAGTGCCAAGTGAAGTTCAAGTGTTGAGTGATAAGTGATGTCGAGTAATTATAGATGCTAAGTCACTAAAGGTGCCAAGCAGAGTATAGATGCCAAGTGAAATATAATTCCTATATGTGTCGAGTATCAACAACTAGTAAGTGTCAAGTAACATACAATCAACATATGAGTTTGTATCTTCACAAACTTAGATGTAAACCATTTTTGGAGTAGACATAGAATGGATCTTAAAGGATCTTGGAGATAAGATTGAATCTTTTGCATTACCTATGTAATTAGCATGTAGCCAATAAGAAAAATGGAGAAAGCATGCAACTAATAGGAAAAGTGAAAGAATTGAGTAGGAAATGAAGAGTGAATATGGATCGTAGATTCATACCTAACCCTAAGTCTTTGAAATCTTTAAAAGGAGGATGAAACCCCATTGTATGTGTAGATGAGAGAAGTGTATGGGTGAACTATAGTGAAGTTCAGAGAGGTGTTTAAAGACTTAGAAGGAAGAGCAAAAAAACATTGTAGAATTTAGTTGATCAAGAATAGAGTATTAGAGCTTTGAAGAGTGACATATCATATCAAGCAAGGATCAGAGTAGACATAGTTGAACAAGGATTTGGAACCAGCAATTAACGATTGCAAGTCATGAGGTCAAGACATTCTACTATACTTTCTAACCATTGTATTGTAAGAATGAAAATCCTATGATGATAGGTTGGTTTAACAACTATATTGGTTTAATAGCCACATTGTAGATCCTTAATAGGATTGTAAATTTTTTAACTAGGTCACTTTTAATAGGGTGTAAAAGTCTTCAATAAGATAAGCCTTTCATAGGGTAGACCATTGGAAGTGGCCAAAATTTCTAACCTTGAACAGTTACATATTGCTACATTGATACTTTGTGGGTGTCAATCCCACCCAAAATTTTCCTTTTCATTTTAGAGGGTTTCTAGGTTAGCAAATTCTTGTGTTATATTTTTTCATGCATATCTTTACTTTCATGTTTATTAGATGGATTAGATGCATGTGAATTTTTTCAGCTAAAGTGTTTGAAGAGGTTAAAGTTAATTATTTTGATTCACACCCCCTCTCAGAAGTAAATCTTCCCAGTTGTAAATTCCAACATTCCAATGGTCTACCCTATGAAAGGCTTGGTATGTCTTTGCTCGAAGTGCTAATGCTTTGTTCTAACCAATTGAATTTTGCAATACTCCTCTTCCTTCTCTAAGTCCTTATACCCCTCTAAACTTTGCTAGCATTCACTCATACAACTCTCACTCATGAAAAAATTATGGGGTATCATCCTCCTTTTAAAGGCTTCGAAGACTTAGGGTTAGGTATGAATCTATGATCAATATTCATCCTTCTTTTCCTGCTCAAATATTTACACTTTTCTTATTGGTTGCATGCTTTCTCCATTTTTTTGATTGGCTACATGCTGATTACATAGGAAATGTAAAAGATTCGATCTTATCTTTAAGATCCTTCGAGATTCATCTTAGATCAACTCAAAAATGGTTTACATCTAAGTTTGTGAAGGCACAAACTCATATGTTGATTCTATGTTACTTGGAACTTACTAATTGCTGATGCTCGACACATATAGGAATTCTATCTTGCTCAACTCCTATAGTAACTCTGTCTCGCTCGACATCTATACTTTACTTGGCACCTATAGTGAGTTAGCACTTGAAACTTGCTCGACACCTAAAGTTCACTTGACACTTGTTGAATCTCTGGGTTAACACATACTATAGCTCGACATCAACTTTGAAATTGGTTAAGTGTATTAACACTCAATTTTCAAAACCATTCTGAGACCAACAATCTCCCCCTTTGAAATGAGTGTCAAAAATAGTTAACTAAGCATAATGAATCTGATCTTCTATGATATAATACACATCTTATTCGACATATGTACAAAACTTCAAAAAACTTGTTCAAAATTTTGTAGAAGACTATATACCACAAAAATTGGTAACTCCCCCTGAGTTGATGTGTCATTTCTGTATCCAAAATTCATTAATGTTGTATTTGTCTCATGCTATTTCCATCATCTGCCTTATCATTTGTTTGCCTCTCTTTCTATTTTCTCTATTTCTAGTCTGTATCTGCTTTGTGTCTACTCCTCCTTTGAGTTGGATGGCTATCTTTGCTGCAAGGTGTACAAGGCCTTCTAATGTAGAAAGATTTGTATCTTTCTCCAAAACATTCTCTGCATAAGCCATCTCTTTATGGAAAACTTCCATGTGTGTGGTTATGGCAGACTGTATCTATATCAACTTGGCCTTGATGTTAGCCTATCTATTGTAAGTATAGCTAATTCCTTTTGGTGTGAAGCGTTGTGGCAAAATGCTTCTCACTTTGAGTTAGATCCATTGGTAGCTATGTGCTAGATATTTTTAGGTTCCTCTCCAAGATCAATATCCTCTAGCTACTTTCTTGTGTAAAGTATGAGAAATCACACAATTTCGAGTACAATAAGAATATGTTCTCAAGTACTACTTTCACCTTTTCAACTTTCTTAACCAGTTCAACTTGAGATAGTGCTACTTCACCAGATATTTTCTCATTGACCTTCATTTGAAATTTCTTCTGAGACCATTCAAGTAATTTAACATTAGTATCTAGGTCTTCATTTTGTACTTGGTTCATTATGTTGGATGGTTTCTCCATGATGGGCTTTGTCTCATTAGGTATTGGCAAGTTGAATGCATCAAGAAAGATGTCTTTAATTTCTATCAATGCTTAACTCTTCCTATACTCATTCTTGAGTATTTCTTACTTCTTCTTCTTTTCTAGTGCCTCTTGCATTTCATTGATCTATGCTAAGTTCATTGTTTTATAGTCATAGCTTGGTATGACTATCTCTTCATCAAGTGCAGGGTCTCCATAGTGAAGTACCCTTGCTACCTTGGTAGAGTTCAAGCCTAGTGCTGATATTTGCAATGGTATTACATCAGTGCTCAGCTACTTCATAGGAGTCCCTTTAGTAGGCAAATTGACTAATCATTAAATTGCCTCTTATTCCTTTTCCTTGGGGATTTTCTCCTCTTCCTTGTCTTCTTCAGATCTACCTTGATCAATTATAGTGATCAAAGGAGGTGCACCTTGGATTTTTTCTATAAGACTAGAGGTATCCCTTTATCCTATTTACTCATTTGTTTTCTCCTTGGTAGTTGAGGTTACTGTCACTATAGAATCAACCTTAGTAGATGCATCTTGTGCTTGTTGCTCTTGTGGTTGTCCACTTGTGGCTATAGTATTTTATAAAGGTGGTTCTTGTGTATTCACCTTCTCCTTGGTAATCTCAGCTACTGCCTTTTTTAGTTCCTCTACACTCACCAAAATCGGATTTGTACACAACTATGATTGCAAAGTTTTTTAGTGAAGGATCTTTCTGAGATCCTCTATAGTCAATGGGTTGATGTTCTGGCTTGAAGTATCAAGAACATCCTTCACAGTTACTTCCTCCATAGATGTAGGTGTAGCATGTGGAGGACTAGGTGGTGGCAATTACGTATCTTGGACACTCTATTCCTATTGCTACTTCTCATTTTCTACCTCATCATCTTTCTATGTTTCTTTCTCCACTATTACGTCTTCTGTTTCCTTCTCTCCTTCTTCCTCCTTTTCATTTTCCTCTTCCTCTTTATCATTATTTATTCCCTCAAAGGGATCTTCTTGTCTTTCCTTTACTATTTGAAGACCATATATAACTTTCCACATGAGAGTGGACTTCTTTACAACATGCTCAATTTTATTTTGCAAAATGTCGATGGCTCTATATTTGGGTGCAAACTTGCTCCCATGTTTCTTGCTAGCCTTCCTTATTTGACTTTTAGTGAGATCAGGCATCAGATGAGCCAAAGTTGACTCTCTGATTTCTTTCTCCATTTTTAGTCAATAATTCCATTTATTTTAAACAATGGAGTAAAGCTCCTTAGGCATAGTATTTTTGTAGATTAAAGTACCAAAAAAGGCATCCTTGTGTACATTCACATTTATCTTGAATTGAGCTACCTTTTAGGTTGAAAAAAAACCATCCAAAACCTTGGAGTTGGTTAAGTTATGTTATCTCTTAAGCTTCTAGATCATGACATTTTCATTCATTGGCTTAGGAAAATGCTTACAAAACTATTATATGCACCAACTAATGCACAACTTGCAAATATTTTCACTAAACCTCTAGGAAAGGATATGTTTGAATACTTTTGAGAAGATATTGGTGTCAAATATTCTACACTTGTAAATGGGTGAGCCAATAACCCTTTTTTTATAGGAGGGCCCCTGATCTAGTTGAACTATGTAATAAAATAAAGTTTGTGAGGAGGTATGTGTTGATCAATTGTATATTATCTTTAATTTTACACAAATGTCATATCTTTACCAGTTAGTGTATGTCAAGCTCACTCGAGCAATGAAGACAGTTTCTTGTGTCTGCCAATCATGTCAAGTTCAGAAGACAATGTCTACCAAGTTCACTTAGGCATAGAAGAGAAGTTCACAAATGTTGAGTGTTAAACGAGCTCACTCGGGTAACAAAGAAAAGTTGGATGAAACCAGTGCTAACCAAGCTCATTCGGTTACCAACGAAAGTTTGTGAAGATGTAGTGTTAACCAAGTTCACTTGGTTAACATAGGAAAATAATTTTAGTGTTAGTGTCTACCGAGTAGGGTTGGCTAACGAAGGATTTTCTTATTTTGGCATATTGAGTTTAATGGATTTGTAAGTTGTATTCAAGTTGACTTGACAATATTTATGATATAAGTCTAAGGTCAAGTTGAGGATTGAATGTGTGAGAATGTGTGGAAGATAAGAAGATTCTTAGAGGAGACGAATTTGAAGGATAATCAAAATATCCTTGAGGAGTTGTACAAAGATACATTCGATCAGGAAGGATCAAGTATTTGAGCTAGAATTGAGATCTGAAATCAGCAATATAGTTGCATCAAAAATTAGGTCATATCACTATAACTATCTAACCATTGTAGAGTGTATCGAATCTCTTAACAAAGCTGCCTTAACAGCTATTTGCCAAATCCTCTAACAAGGTGCCATTTCATGATTGAAGTTTCTAAAGACCTCTAACAAGGCCACTCCTAATAGGGTGATTAAATCCTCTAATAGGGTCACACTTAACATTGTGTTTGTAACCTTTAAAAGGGTTGGCTCCTAACAGGACTCACTTCAAAAGAGTGAAAATCAATAACTACTTGCAATTGGTGGTTTTTCCCAAATTGTATTTTCATGTTAAATCTTAGTGTCACTTTTGTTCATGCTATTTCTTTTATGTGTATGCAATTAAGTTAATTAAGGTTAATCACATATAACATCTTAAGTTCTGCATGTTCAGTACTTTCTAAGTAATAGTTGATATTATAGTGCTTGTCGAGTTACAACATATTGTTAGTATTAACTGAGTAACATCAGTTTCAACAGAGTTTATGATTTTTTTTGACATCTAAGGGATCTGAGATTTCTTTTTGTAGTAATTGATACACCCCTCCCCTCTCAGTTACTCCTCTTATATTTTCACCAACACATATTAAAAGATAATATATTTAGTCACATTATATATATCTAGAATAATGTCTCATGCAAGATACATTTCTTCATGAGTTCTATGTATTTAAAGATATTTTTTTAAAAATGTAGAGCAAGTCTATTCCCTCTAATTTTGAGACTATCCCCTGACTCTACATCCCAAAAAAGAAGTTTGGAAGAACACCTTCCTTTAGACACACCCTTTAATAGACAAATTTATTTTCCAAAGCTTCCTTATGGAAAAAACTTGTGTGTTAAAATATTATTTTAGTTTGTTAATATATGAAATGCAATCTCTAGTAACATTTTTAGAAAATCATAGTGTCTTACTTGAGAGTTTTAAAGATGGAATTGTTCCTCTTATCACTCATCACCAACTATCTTATAGAATTTTTCTATCATCAATGTCATGTGACAATAAATAATTTTCAATTCCCAATCAAAATAGAATATATATATTTTACATTGAATCAATGCATGCACTTGAGACAATTTGAACATTTATTAGAAACTACTTGAAAAAAGTACATATGCATGACCGATGTTTTATAAAAATTCATTTCTCAAATGATAATGCTAGACTACATTCAAGAGAATTGCATACAAGAGACCATCTTAGCTATTGAGGATAATGCTATGACAAAAATAAATGATGTTCTATTAATGTATTGCAAGCCAGGAAGCAATGATGATATCAAAGGGGTAAGACATGAATATTAACAATGATGGTATCAATTCTTCTTGTTATGGTATTAGAGGATGATATATACATTGAAAAAGGTTATTTAAATTTTCTAAGAAGACAACTTATCTCATGCTTTCTTGAATATCTATGCATTCATATAGAAGAGAACATGATGTTTTTTACAATAGAATAAAACAACCAAGCAAAAGAGTTGGTGGAAATCTTTTTATGTATTTCATATGGTAATATATGAAAAAAGTACAACTCTATTAGGAAGAAGGAACATTTGAAAATCTTCTTGTATGAATCTAATTTTTGAAATGTTAAATATTGATGAGTCTAAATGGTGTATCCCTGCTCTACATGCCAAAATTAAAAGCTGAAAAGAAAATCTTCTTCTAGATTTTTTTTTTAATTGTAAAAAATATGAATTCAACTCATTTAATTGTCTACAACATGAATTTTGTCCTTGAACCAAATGTCATTTCTATAGATCAAGTCATAAATAACCAAGTGTCATTTCTATAGATAAAGTCATAAATAAAGAGAAAAATATATTTTCCAAGCTAGAACAACTAGTGTATACAAATATCTCATTTCATTGATATTATGGATAGGTATTTGGTGGTATCTAGTATTTATGGATCATAGCCTCTCACATAGGCAAAGGTTAACCTTAACCGCACGCTAAGGTCACTAGTATTAATAATCAGTGATATTGATTGATTGCCATCCATAGATGGCTTGTTGCTATAAAACATTAGGCTCAAGAGGTGTTTATTCCGCAAAACAGTGTGCCAGCAATGACGGAGAACTGTTTTGACTCCTTAAGAATTCTACATCATTTCATCTTCTCACAGCTAATAGAAATTCTCTGGTTGGTATCATAAGACTTCAATTCTATGAAGAACTCTTTCGGTTTAAACTCTTTGAAAGGGATGTTAAGATAAGGCTAGAAGCACTGAAACCATTTGTTTTTTTCTTTTCCAGCAAACAAGAACCCGCTTAATTGGGGAACTACTCTGTTCACAGAAACCGTATGAAGCACAAAGTTTAAGAGGACCCATTTGAGAAAAAAAAAAAGAGATAAAACTCTGCATTTAAAATAATAGGAATGGGCAATTTAGATGCGGCTCAATTTTTAGCCTTGGTGGACCTAATGTCAGTGATTGTATTCATTGCTGCTATTATTCTCATAATCTATTTGATTAGTCGCTACATCAGCTGCGTGAACAGAGACGCAAGGACTTCTCAGAGGGCTCATCGAAATCATTTAGTACAGGAAGACCCATCAGTGATAGCCATGCCGAAAGGTCTGGAGAGAAAGGTTATTGAGGCTCTGCCAACATTTGTGTACAAACCACAGCAGATGAAGATTTTGCTTGATTGTGCGGTTTGTTTGTCTGAATTTCAACGGAATGAGAAAGGCAGGGTTTTGCCTAATTGCAGCCATAGTTTTCACATGGAATGTATTGACATGTGGCTCTTTTCTCACTCTACATGCCCTGTTTGCAGAACAAAAATTGAGGGCTTTTCTCGTGGAAAATGGCCACAATTGGATGCTTGTGAGGACTTAGAAGCCGTTTCAGGTTGTGGGCATGGGAGCAAAGGACGGACGAGCTCTTGCCCTGCAGACATGGCGGAAGCAAAAGCTTTGCCTCAAACTGCCATTGGCATATCCGTGTAAACGTCAAATTGCTTTTGAGAGCAGACGAATTTTAATTTCATTTGGAACCAGTGTCGTCTTCATTTTGGGTGCAATTTTAAAGAGTAATATTTGCTAATTTATGGAATGTTTGATGTAAATATTTGAAAGTTTGATTATTATTGAAATTATGTTATGGATGTCTTTGGGCGGATCGATTGAGGTTTTCTTGTGAAGGATGTAGAAGTTAAAAAGTGATTTGAACTGATGATATATTTTAAGGTGTAATTTGTGAAACATAATTTATTTGTATCATGTGTCACAATATGGAATTCATAATGTTACACACTATTTAATTTTAAGAAATATTAATAATGTAAATTTCTAAATGAATCATTATTTAAGCTGAAATTTTAACAATGAAAATCTCTGAACAATCATTCTTTAAACTGTGGAAATTTTTGAGAAAGATAGACTCTTTATCTAAAGTTAATTTAAACGAAGTAAGCTAAATGGAAGATTAAGATGTGGTTAGTTTATAATTGCCAAGAATTTTTTTAGAGAGTTTAGGATTTAGAAAATTAAAATAAAAGATGAAGTTGGATGTGTTTTGGTCTATTAGAAATGTCTGGTTCAAATGTAGTACTTTTCAGAATGACTTGTTCAATTTGGCATACTTATGATGGAGGGGCTACTCAACTAAAAATTGAAAACACAATTATATCTAATGCTGATATATTCCTAGCTTGTCATTGTAAGAAAATAGCTTATAGAAAAGTCAAGATTTAGAAAATTAAAATTAAAGATAAGACTTTAATGTTAGAAAATGTTAAAAGATTATTTAATATAGAATATTTAAATTATATTCTAATGCACATTTTCATCTAATATTAGTAGAATCAGTGTTTACAATTTAATTTCACAATATAAGCCAGCAAGCATAAATGCATGTACTTTAACAAAATTAGGAGAAACAATGTCAAACACATTCACAAAAAAACAGTCAAAACGTTATATTCAACCAAAGGAACATGGTAAAACAAACACAAATTATATTTCAATTCTAATAAATCTGTGAATTGAGATGACAATTAAGGCTAACGTCCATAACAAACATGTATAGTTTTGTTTTGAAAAATGAAAAGTTTTCTTCATTTTAGAAGACTATGTTTTGAACACGCAATTATGTAAATTATTGTGACCTACACCAACGATTAACACACATATTATGTACTCCATACTTCAGCTATTTAACTTGTGTTTATTCTATAGTGAATAATACTCTAACTCTTTTTTCCTGACCATCCTACATAATATTTAAACTAGCTATATATACCTCTATATATATTACGCCGAGAGTAATTGTTCTCGAGGCGCCTATTTTTATTTAATCCCAAAGTTATTTTAATCGAAGCTGGGATTAATGAAAATAAAAATAGGCGCCTCGAGAACGATTACTCTCGGCGTAATATATATAGAGGTATATATAGCTAGTGGCAGTCGCGGCGCAATAGGAAAAATATTTACTTTTTATTTTTTATTTTGATAAGGTTACTATAAAATTGTTAATTAATTTTTAATTAGAGTTGTATGAAGTTAGTATAAAATTATGCTTCAAAATATTTTTAAAAATTTAATATAAGGAGTTTAATATAGATTAAAAATATATTTTTTATTTTTGGGATATTGTAATGTAAAATTTTATAGTCATACATAGATATATGGTTAGGGACAAAGTTACCATTATAGTTAATGTTAACCTTAGGGATAGAATTAGGGTTAGGGTTAGCATTAGAGTTAGGGTTGGAGTTAGGGTTAGGGTTTGAGCTATGGTTAAGGTTAGGGATAGAGTTATGGTTATGGTTATTGTTAGAGTTATGGTTATGGTTTAGATTAGAGTTATGTTTATGGTTAAGGTTAGGGTTAATGTTATGGTCATGGTTAAGGTTAGGGTTAGAGTTATGGTTATGGTTATGATTAGGGTTAGTGTTAGGGTTATAGTAAGGCTAACATTAGAGTTATGCTCATGGTTAAGGCTAGGGTTAGAGTTATGCTTATAGTTAGGGTTAGGGATAGGATTAGAGTCCAATTATGGTAGAGTTAGAATTAGGGTTAGAGTTAGGTGTAGAGTTATGTTTATGGTTAAGGTTAGGGTTAGAGTAATGCTCATGGTTAAGGTTAGGGTTACGGTTAAGGTTTGAGTCAAATATTATTTTAAATTTAATATAAGGAGTTTAATTTAGATAAAAATATATATATTATTTTTGGGATATTGTAATGTAAAATGTTATAGTCATACGTAGATATATGGTTAGGGACAAAGTTAGGGTAAGGGTTTGAGCTAGGGTTAAGGTTAGGGTTAGGGTTAGATTCTAATTATGGTAGAGTTAGATTTATGGTTAGAGTTAGGGGTAGGGTTAAGGTTAGTGTTAGGATTAGAATTAGGGTTAAGATTAGGATTAGAGTTAGGGTTAGGATTAGGGTTATAGATAGGGTTAGGGTTAGGGTTAGGGTTAGGGTAAGGTTCTAGGTTAGGTTTAGGGCTAGGGTCAGGTTTAGGGTTAGAGTATGAGTTAGGGTTAGAGTTTGAGTTAGGGTTAGGGTTATAGTTTAAGTTAGGGGTAGACAGAGCATTATAATTTGGGTTAGGATTAGGGTTAGGTTTAGGGTTTGAGTTTGAGTTATGGTTAGAGTTAGGGTTAGAGCTAGAGCTAGAGTTAGAGTTAGGGTTAGAATTAGGGTTAGTTTTAGGGTTTGAGTTACCAATAGAGTTAATTTTACAGTTGGGTTAATGTTAGAGTTAGGGTTAGGGTTAGAGTTTTGAGTCAAGGTTAGGGTTAGAGTTAGGGTTAGGGTTAAAATTAAAATCCAATTATGGTAGAGTTAGATTTAGAGTTAGAGTTATGGGTAGGGGTAGGGTTACGCTTACAGTTAGGGTTAGAGTTAGATTTAGGGTTAGGGTTAGGGTTAGGGTTAGGTTTATATTTAGAGTTAGGGTTATATATAGAGAGAGTTATATCAATGTTAAGGTTAGGGTAAGGGGATTGAGTCAGGGTTAAGGTTAGAGTTAGGGTTAGGGTTAGGGTTTCAGTCAGGATTAAAGTTAGGGTTAGGGTTAGAGTCTAATTATGGTAGAGTTAGATTTACAGAAAGAGTTAGATTTAGGGTTAGAGTTAGGGGTAGGGTTAGGGTTAGGGTTAGGGTTAGAGATAGGGGTAGACAAAGGGTTAGGCTTAGGGTTAGGGTTAGGGTTAGGGTCAAGGTTAGGGTTAGGTTTAGGGTTAGAATATCAGTTACGGTTAGAGTTTGAGGTATAGTTAGGGCTATAGTTTGAGTTAGGGGTAGACAGAGTATTAGAATCCTAGCTACGATTAGGGTTAGGTTTTGGGTTACGGTTATGGTTACGGTTAAGGTTAGAGTTAGGTTTAGGGTTATAGTTATAGTTAGGGTTAAAGTCCAATTATGGTAGAGTTAGATTCAGGGTTACAGTTAGTGGTAGGGATAGGGTTACAATTATAGTTAGGGTTAGAGTTAGAGGAAGGGTTGTATTTAGAAGTTTTCTTATGGTCATAGTTATAGTTAGGAGGGGAGTAAGGGTTGGGATTTTAGATTATATTTATTATTATATAAGGTGCCCTATATAATAATATGTATATTCCCACGCTCATGGATAAGGTTAGGGAAAGAAGTAGGACTGTGGTTATTAGTGTTACATTTAGAATTTCATTTAGGAGGGCATTGTGTGCTATTTTTTCCCCCTATTCAACCCATCACTGATGTTTGATCTGAGAGACCTTAAATGGGATAAGTTCTTTGCAGAGGGTTAACATCGCTAAAGTTGGCGGCTAACATTTTGTGTTGGCTCGATTTCTTCATTGACCACGCTGGATCATTTTTTCTTGGTCGGGTTGATTCATGCTACGAGATTCGATAACTCTTATTTCTTCGCGAGCTATCTTCCCATCTTCCCAAAAGTACAAGATGTTGCCATGCATTCCCATTCTAACGTTTCTTTATATGCTAGTGTCTTCGAAACACTCTAAAGCCTAGAATTGCACAAGATGCTGCCATGCATCTCCATTCTGATGCATCGTCATGCTACATTGTTTCTTCAATTCTTTGAAGCCCAAAATTGCATCATGCTACCACGCATTGCCTTTCCAACATTTCCTCACTCCACAATGCTTTCATGAGTCTTTAAGACCCAAAATTGTGCCACATGGAGGGGGTTCACACCTTTTGTGCTATCTGCTTCGTTTGTTGGGAGGAATCTCTTCACTACATCTTAGTCATCCATTGGAAATAAAGCCAATCTTGATCGACGAATGTGACTTAATCCTTCATTGGGAGGAGTTTCCTCGTTGCATCTCAGTCATCCTTTTTGAGGGGAGAATCTACATCGACGGTTGCTTAACCATTCTAGCGCCTCCTTAAGCTGCATTGTTTCAGCAATGCTGTAAAGTCCAAAATTGCATCATGCTACTACATGTCACCTTTATAACATTTCCTCACTCTGTAGTGCTTTCGCAAGGCTCCAAGACCCAGAATTGTGCCATGTAGCGGGGGTCCCCACCTTTCGTGCTATGGTTACAATTTAGATTTTAGGGTTATGGTTAGAATCAAGGTCAATTCTAGAGTTTATAGAATATTTAGAGTTAAGATTAGGGATTAAATATACATGAGGGTTAGCATTGGGTTGTATGATAATTACACTTAGGATTATAGTTAGATATATCATTTAGATTAGGTTTTAGTCAGGGTTTAATTAGACTTAAGATTAGGGTGAGGATCAAGGTGAAGTCTATATTAGGGTTCATATCATGGTAGGATTGAAACTAATGTTAGTGTTAACATTGAAATTATGATTAGGGGTAAGGTGAAGATTTATATTTGGTCATGATTATGGTTTGTGCTAGGATTAGGGTCTAAGCTATGATTAATTTTATGATTGTACCTTTAGGGTTAGGGTTTTGTTTAAGTTTATGATTATGGTTACAACTATGGTTTATGGTTCAAGTTTAAAGTTGGGAATGTGATTAGGATCAGGGATTAGTAAATTTTTTAAGAGTTCGGTTATAGGTTTACACCATGGTTAGGACCTTGGGACTGGATTTAGAGTTGAATATCATGGTTATCCATATAGGTAGGTTTAGGATTTTGATCAATATTTTGGAGTTTTTTTTTACATTATGGTTAAGGGTTAGATTTTAGCGTTAGGACTATAACCAATATTAGTGTGTAGGTTTTTGGTTTAGATTATGGTTTGGATTGAGATTTTTTGTTATATCAATAGGGATATGTTTTAGTGCTATAATTATAGTTTAATGTTGGATTATAGTTATATTGTACATCATTGTTGGGGCTAGGGCTAAGGTAGGGGTTGTTGTTAGGGTTAACTAAGGATGACAATTAGGATGGTTTATCTTTTCAAGTAGAAAAAAAAACTCATATTGATTCAAAAACAAAGAAATTATACTTCGAAAATATTTTTCTATGTCATAATAGATTCATTTATTTTAATTATTGTATTAGTTAATTAGTTGTTTGATGTTTCAAAGTAAACATGGCTTATTTTATTTAAATTTAAATAATATTATTGTTTTGAATTGAATTTAGCTTAATTGTTAATGATCATATTTATATTTCTAATATTAACTCCAATTTGATCAAAGACCAAATATATTTTTGGTATTTTTGTAAACGAACTTGCTTAACACTTTCCTATTTCAAAGTTAATAAAATATCATTTCTATTGTCTTAGATTTGAGAGTAAGTATATTAAATAAGTAATAATAAATGAACATTATGATTAATATATTTCTAAAATAAAAATATATTACTTAAAAACTTGTTTACTTTAAATGAATAAAGTACTCATTTACTTGTAAATTTTAAAAATAGAAATTAATCTACATATATATAAAATATTTATTCTTTTTCCTATTTGCATACAAATTAATTAAAATCTAAACTTTAAACTACATAAATATTTTTAAAATATATATCCATCAATAAATAGTTTAGAATAAAGTAAAATCTAAAAATTAGACACATATAGAATTTTTTAAATTTCTATATACATGTTTTTCTAATTTATTTCTACAAACATGCAACTTATATTTCTATTATCCATTTTTTTCCATTCTAAAAAAATCTAGATGTAAATAGAATTTTTTTAGATGCATGCAATCTTTCTAATTTTTTCTACATACATATATTAACATTTCTATTTTATATTTTGTTTTTACATTATGGTTATTTCAATCAAAATATGTAGATGTAAATAGAATTCTTTTCAAAAAAATTTATTTATATTTAAATAACATTATTGTTTTGAACTGAATTTAGCTTAATTGTTAATGATCATATTTATATTTCTAATATTAACTCCAATTTGATCAAAGACCAAATATATTTTTGGTATTTTTGTAAATGAACTTGCTTAACACTTTCCTATTTCAAAGTTAATAAAATATCATTTCTATTGTCTTAGATTTGAGAGTAAGTATATTAAATAAGTAATAATAAATGAACATTATGATTAATATATTTCTAAAATAAAAATATATTACTTAAAAACTGGTTTACTTTAAATGAATAAAGTACTCATTTACTTGTAAATTTTAAAAATAGAAATTAATCTACATATATATAAAATATTTATTCTTTTTCCTATTTGCATACAAATTAATTAAAATCTAAACTTTAAACTACATAAATATTTTTAAAATATATATCCATCAATAATTAGTTTAGAATAAAGTAAAATCTAAAAATTAGACACATATAGAATCTTTTTAATTTCTAGATACATGTTTTTCTAATTTATTTCTACAAACATGCAACTGATATTTCTATTATCCATTTTTTTCCATTCTAAAAATATCTAGATGTAAATAGAATTTTTTTAGATGCATGCAATCTTTCTAATTTTTTCTACATACATATATTAACATTTCTATTTTATATTTTGTTTTTACATTATGGTTATTTCAATCAAAATATCTAGATGTAAATAGAATTCTTTTCAATAAATCTAGATGTATATAGAATTCTTTTAATTTTTTACATACATAAAATCTTTCTAATTTTTTTCTACATACATAAAAGAATAATTTTTATTTTCTATTTAAAAAAAAAAGCTATCATAAAGATTGATAAAAAAATTGATTGCATATGCATTCTTTAGTTTGTGCACTAAATGCACAAAATAAATTGTATAGATTAAAACTTCCCGTGGTGGGCACGGGAATATACAATAGAAATATCAGTTACCAAGAATAGTCGGCCATAAGCAATCAAATCTTAAACTCTGCAAAATTTCTTGCAAGCAATCTTTGTTCTGTCTTCGGCTGAAAAGGAAAAAAAGAATTTCAGATCTGAGATTGTTTAGATTGCCCTATTCGATTCAAAAAGCCATGGAAGTCACCACAATTACATCTCCAAGAGGCCTAATGTGCCTTGATTCAGTACCCACATGCTTATCTCCACAAAAAACTCTGCACAAGTCCTTCAGTGGCCTCAATTTCGGTCATATGAACAGAATTCTAAATCTAAATGAAATTAATTAAAATTGAAATATAAATCAAAGTAGAATATTATAACTAATTTTGAATTTCAATTTACTTCTACATCTAAATCTAAATGAAAATGTAAATAAAAAATAGAAATCTCACCTGCAAAAATGTTACTCCAAAACTTCAATTTACTCTTATTCAAAAACTCCAATCTAATCCTCCAATAACCTCCACCTCTTCCTTCTTGCAAAAACATAAAATGAAAATGAAATGAGGAGCCTTGGTTTTATAACTTCTGAGAGGCTCCTCATATCCCCCAACAGACGTCTCTTTACATTCCACGAATTTGTTTCAAATTCCCCCATTCCCCGCAAAAAAAAAAGCATGAATGTGCATGCAAAATTATATTTAACAAAAAAAAAAATCATATTGAAATTATTTCGCCCATATTTTTTCGAGCCCTACTTTTTCGAGCCTATTATTTCGGCCTCCATTTGGCTTCCTATTATTTCGGCCAGCTATTATTTTGAGAATTTTTTTTTAATATTTAATTTGGAAGTTTGTAACTGCTTCCAATTCTTTTTTATTGACAAAGAATCTTGGCATATTCCCGTGCTGGGCATTTGTGCTGCCATTGTATAGAACGCCTCTCGGCGTAAAAATCTCACCTGCAAAAATGTTACTCCAAAACTTCAATTTACTCTTATTCAAAAACTCCAATCTAATCCTCCAATAACCTCCACCTCTTCCTTCTTGCAAAAACATAAAATGAAAATGAAATGAGGAGCCTTGGTTTTATAACTTCTGAGAGGCTCCTCATATCCCCCAACAGACGTCTCTTTACATTCTACGAATTTGTTTCAAATTCCCCCATTCCCCGCAAAAAAAAAAGCATGAATGTGCATGCAAAATTATATTTAACAAAAAAAAAAAATCATATTGAAATTATTTCGCCCATATTTTTTCGAGCCCTACTTTTTCGAGCCTATTATTTCGGCCTCCATTTGGCTTCCTATTATTTCGGCCAGCTATTATTTTGAGAATTTTTTTTTAATATTTAATTTGGAAGTTTGTAACTGCTTCCAATTCTTTTTTATTGACAAGGAATCTTGGCATATTCCCGTGCTGGGCATTTGTGCTGCCATTGTATAGAACGCCTCTCGGCGTAATAAAATGAAAATGAAATGAGGAGCCTTGGTTTTATAACTTTTGAGAGGCTCCTCATATCCCCCAACAGACGTCTCTTTACATTCCACGAATTTGTTTCAAATTCCCCCACTCCCCACAAAAAAAAAAGCATGAATGTGCATGCAAAATTATATTTAACAAAAAAAAAAATCATATTGAAATTATTTCGCCCATATTTTTTCGAGCCCTACTTTTTCGAGCCTATTATTTCGGCCTCCATTTGGCTTCCTATTATTTCGGCCAGCTATTATTTTGAGAATTTTTTTTTAATATTTAATTTGGAAGTTTGTAACTGCTTCCAATTCTTTTTTATTGACAAAGAATCTTGGCATATTCCCGTGCTGGGCATTTGTGCTGCCATTGTATAGAACGCCTCTCGGCGTAATAACATGGCCAGACACACAAACTGATAAACATAAATAATTTTCTTATGAAATTTCTAACTTCTATTCGAAATGTCAAACCATAAAAAATGTACAGACGCTTCCACTACACAGCGAATCCAAAAATATGTATAACTGCACCTCATATTCTAGTCAATTAGATTATGCCAGCTACAATCATTGTAGGCTACGAATAAAAAAATTGACATCAATGCTCAACCAAGAACAAAGAATAACAACAAAAATAAAAATAATCTTTTTTATAATCCAGGATACGAAACAATACGTTGCTTGTAAAATTCTGGATAGGACTATGAGCCTTAGATGCGCAAATGATAGATATGAAGGTAATCATCAGGATTAGAGATTCTGCTGACGTGGCTTAAATAAGGAGATGGAGATCTGTATTGGACCACCTCGGATTGGCTTATTTCTTTAACAATGAGAAAGTCGGAAAGATTGTTTTCGAAGAAACCTGCTCATAACTATCTTCTGGGTTGGTGGGTTCCACGTCACCATTAAATTCTTTCGACAAAACATTAACGCTCTCTCTGATTAAAATATCCACAACTGATTTTCATTAATATCACGTCCTCGCGTGGAATTTATTATGTTGCAAAATAATTAGATCTATAAATCAACAGGTTAAATATTTCTGAAATTGCCACTATAAAAATAATACTGAAATTTGTTTATTATTGGTATTATTTTTAGTATTATGAATATATGGTTTTATTTTAATTATTATCTATTCATATTAATTTAGAATATTTTTTAAATTGGATATATGATTTAAAAATCTATTTTACATATTTAAATATTAGTATATTAGTATTTAAATATAAAATAATTGACAATCAATTTTTTTCTTAAAATGTAAAATAAAGGCATTAAAATGAACAACTCCTTTCAAAAAAAATCATCTCATCCAATTTTGTATTTATAGTAAGATATTCTTTGTGTAATATAAAGTTGGAATATATGAACGTTGATTTTGCTTTGAATAAACTGCTTGAAAAGTCTTTTGATAGTCTACAAATGTAGGTGAGAAAAATGGAACGTTGAATTTTTAATTTATTTTTATGAAGGGTTCAGACCTAGGAGGCAACCCAATGAAGGCATGAGGCATGTGAGTTACTAACCAATGAAGGCCACCATTGAAATGATTTAGAAACTTGATACAGGTCCACTCGTACCTGAAACCTCTTTGATTTAGAGCCAAGGACTAAGGGCACCCGCATCATCAAAATCACCTAGGGCACAATCCCGACCTCATCTATTGTGTTGGAGCCTTGCACTCAACAAGACTTGATCCCTGGTAGGCTCAATTGTGAGCCATTCAACTTCACCAATAGACCAAGGGTCTCATCTCTTATCGTGTTGACACACTTGGTAAAATGCTTCTACAATACAAATAAAATTTAAGAATCAATACTTTCAAATTCCAGTACTCATAAAATTAAAGTTGAGTTTGTTGACATTAAGGTGAATTTGTCTATTAGTGACTTAACACTTAGTCGATTTGTTACATTTCTACTGAGCTCTATAGTTGCTACTGAGCTTATCATTCATCCAAAAATGTTAACCAAATGTTTCAATTGTTACCGAGCTAAATAGACAGTGTGCAATTCATGCCAAGCTACACAGTATCTACCGAGCTACCCAGTAGAAGTGAAGAAGACTCTAGTGTTAACTAAGCTCTATACTATTAACCAAGTTCTATAATGTCTATCAAGCTCACAGTGTTAACAAAGTGAATCTAGTGTTGACCGAGTCATGTAGTGTCAACCGAGTGATTTAGTTGCTACCAATTTTCTTAGTGTTCATTGAGTCACACAATGCTAAATGAGTTTGAGCTATTCAAAAGTGATCAGTATAGACCGAGCTTACATTTCAACCAAATGCCAAAAATTTTCAAGTTCTAATAATGTTTGTCGAGTATTAGAACATCATTGAGTTTGCCTTTAGAAAATGAGTTACAACAGTTGGGCTGACTAAGTTATGAATTATGATAAAATTGGTATTCTAGCCGAATCCAGTGATTAGTTATTTGGATTGATATATATGTAACTCATTTAAATCATATCCAATTGTATTAATGAGAAGTGTATAAGTGCGAATTGAAGAAGGCTACAAGAAGTATAAGGGACAATAGAGATTTATCTATCACAACAAGGTGATCATTGCAATACAAGGAATCTCATTCAACAAATCAGAGTTGCAGATCAAAGATCAACCACTAATTCACTCTCACAAGTGTATCAGTTAAATCCTTTAACCAGGCAGATTTAATAATCTTTTGCTAAATCTCTTAACAAAGTGCATACTTCATTGTATGTTTGCAAATCTTTTAACAAGGTGGACCTCATAGCCCTTATTGCTCCTAACAGGGAAGATCACCATAAGTGGTCAATTGCAAGCCTTAATAGGTTAACTTTATACTATAGTACTAAAGCTTGTAGGTATCATCTCCACCCCCATTTTACTTTCTAATTGGAAGGTTTCTGGGTCACCATATCTTATGTCAAAGTGTTATGAATGTTTTATTACTTTCATTCTTTCATACATGTAATTAGATCAGAATAATATATGAAGGATTAATTGGTGAAGTAAGTTAAAGTTTTATTGGTCTTTGATTTACCCCTCCCCTCTTTGTAACCTAGCCTACCTTATATTTCTAACAATTGGTATCAAAGCTTTTGGTTCTCATAGAAAAAAGTTTAACAACTTGAGATAAGATTAGAGGGAGTGGAGGTATATGAGCCTGATATGGCTATTGAGAATAAAAAGTTGGATCTAGAATTGGCCATTGAACAAATTAAGAAAGAAAAGGAGCAATTCTCTTAATCATTGAAAAGAAGGAAAGATCTTGCAGCACAAATGGATGACAATCTCTACATTGAAGAAAGAATTAAAAATTTAGGTCCAAAAAGAAATTCAGATGAAGCTGATGCACCAATCAAAGACCTACTGGAGAAGAATTTCAATCTTCAAGAAGAAGTCAGAAAGCTGAAAGAGAGAGAAAGAAATCCAATCAATCAGATTATTTGAAATCATGAAAGAAAAAACCAAAGCCAAAGAAGAGATAGAAGAAAAGAATAATGAAATTCAACAACTATCCCTTCAACAAGCATACTTTATTGATCAAATCAATGATACAAATCAAGAGCTTAGCAATCTAAGGATAGAAAATGAAAGATTGTAGAATGATCTCAACATTGAAAAGCAAACCAATGAAAAAATGATGAAATCTTAGGAAAGCATGAATCAATTGAATGAGAAAAATTAGTGTAGAAACAAAGGCAGAGTTGGATTAGGATATACACAAGAAGGTGAATCATCTTTGTAATGCCCCGCTCGGAGATCCTTGGAAACAAGGATGAAATACAAGCCAATTTTTTTTTTTTTACAAGTATGAATGCACATGACAACATTATATAGGGATGACAAAGATCGTAACGGAAGACTTCACCACAATCCCGACAACCAACAGATCTCAGAACGCTACTACCAACTGACACACGTGAACCAAAGCCAACAAGCACCACAACAAGATGAGGGCTCAAGAAGACTACTCATCAACAAAACACCAAGCTGGGGTAAAATGCAGAATCCTGAAATATGGCTAAGCCTGGAATCCTGAAGCCCTGAAAATTGGCTAAGTCTGGATTTCTGAAGCCTTGAAATTTTCTAGAATCTTTAACTTATCTCTGAGAGGTCTGAAACCTATCTCAAAAGATTCGTCGCATATATTAAATTATATCTTAAGTACAAAAAATTAAATATACGTCAACTTATACTTAAACAATATATTTTAAGCCCCAAGAGACTAACTATAGAAACACACATAATGGAAATCAAAAAGAAACACCAAGGGATTGAAGAACACCTAAGAGGGTACCCCAAACCATCCTTGAAAAGTTCAAATCAGACCAAAAAGTGCCTACTGCCCACCCACGCAGGTTTCATAAAAATCCTGCGACACTTTATTAGCACCGTGCGATACTTTATCAGTGTCGTGCGACATTTCTCTAGAAGGAGGACGACAGGGTTGGGCGATACTTCTTCAAAGGGTGTGCAATACTGGAAGTGTATCGTATGACATTTTTGCTAAGGGAGTGCGATACTGTGAAGTATAGCACGACAAAACTCCAAGAGGCATGCGACACAATCAAGGTGTGCAAGACAGAGTTCAAATGGGTGTGCGACACTTTATTGTATTGCACCATGCTAACACATGGTCACCCACAAAAAGATAAGAATACTACAAAGGAAGAACATTAAGCCAAATAGAGCTAGAACCTCCACACCGGGGAGTACCGGATCCACATAGATCGAGGAGCGAACACTTGAGTGCATAAACAACAAGATGCCAAGAAGGAGATACATCTATCCATATAAAACTACAACAGAAAAGAATGTACTAAAAGAAACATCATAGTGAACTGAACAAACAAACTAAGTACATGGTTCCTCCCAACCATCAATAGCATCATAAGACCATCGTGGGTCCTAGCCATTCCCTGCGCGTAACATCCCAAGCCAACGACCAAATTGTCAGTACTTTTGTAATAGGGACGTCACTACTAAAACATGCAACAATATAAGCATAAGGGAATCTAACATGCTAGTAGAAAAGCATAAGATAATCCTACAGTAGATAACATCACCTATCACATGCTAAACATCAATATGGGAATGCATCAAGTAAACTAACGTGATCTAAACATGATATCCAAGCATTCCAATGAAAGCATAAATCAAAAGAAATCATACTCCAAAACCCGAAGTACTAAGTGAAAACATCCAGCAACAGTCGCACTAGAACAAGACCGTCTCTATACACCGGTCCCTAGTAGTGTTGAAGGTAGCTACACCTCCCAACCATGTGGAACCCATAGGTCCACACTCACCGTGTTGATGGAGATAAAGATCCAACCACAAACACACAACACAACATCCATGGCTAACACTCACGCTAGATAGTATGATGGCTGCAACCAAGAACCTAAGACAATGCAAGGAGTACATGTCCTGGTTAGACACTCAAAAGGCTACTAAGTAGGGGCTGACATCATGGAGAGTCGCTTGGCATCAAAAAGCCCAAGCTCAGATTGTTCAGATTCAGCATGCCTCAATGGAATGGCTCAGCACAACATTTTATTATCTTAAGTCTTATTACCATTCACACATTTTCTTTAATTATCACTTATTTAAAAATTCCTCCGCCAACCCTCTAGGCACAATGATCACCAAGCTGCAGGATAGAATCCCCCTCCATATGCTACCCCTACCCTACCCATGTTCATTCTACGACAAGTGCCCGTGGGCATGCATACTCCCATCCCAACCCTAATGATCATAACTTTCGGCAAATCCACAGAAGGTCAGGCTTTGCAAGTCACCCAACAAATGTACGTGTACGTACTCGTGTGTGGCACACCACCATCATGAAGATCATAACACAAGGACAGGAATGAGAACATAATGCAAAGAAAACACCCAACTAAAAGCAACACAGGAAGGATGGATTCTACATGAATCCCAAAGGCAATAAAACCATACATCATAAAATCATTCAACTAGCCTCAATCTGAGAGTATGGATTCTACATGAATCCCAATGATGTAACAAGACCAACAGTCATGAACTTACTCAATTGGCCTCAATTTGAGAGTATGGATTCTACACGAATTGTAGTGTCCATGAAACAAAGAAAAAGTCCAAAAGAAACCATAACAGGTATAAAATCACTCAACCAAACACAACATTGAGAGTACGGATGCAACACACATTCCAATGCAACATAAAAGTGCAATAGTGGTCTAACTGATATCCAAACAGATCATCAAGGTCCATGACCCACATTGTTCAAGAAAACCCAAGAAAATAGGGCGGCACACAAAACGAGGTAAAAATTCCAAATTTTGGGAAAACTACAAAATTAAAACCCATTTGGTCTTTGGGCACAAACACCCCAAAAATAAAAAAAAATCAAATTTGGACATCGTATACAAAAGCGGCAAGCATAACGGCGTAAAATCCCAAAATCTCATCCTGAAAAATAGGGAAATGTTCGTACTCGCCCAACCGGGTAGAACTAACACATAGAAATGGAGGGGAACACTAGTTCTCAGCCTCCAAACAAATGGCTACCAAAAACAGAAGTAGAAACGGAGCAGAAACAATAAAATAGGAAAGCCCTACCTCACAACCCAAAGGGAAAAATGAGAATCTGAACCATAAAATAAATATCTCACAGAAGTAGCTAAAAATTGTGGCAATCCAAGGTTTTCCTGAGCTGGATCCAACGAGCCCAACCTCGCAACGATCCCATGCCCGTAGCTCCCACAACGAACAAAACAATAAATTTTCATGAAGAGGATTTTGGGTTTTACTCTCCAACTTTCTAATTCAAAAGTGAGAAGTGAGGAATTAAATTCCTTTTTGGATACTTATTCACTTTTCGAGTGAATAATCAATTAGGGCAAATAATCAGCCAACCTAGTTAAACCTCGAATCGACCGAAATGGAAATAGGCTATTCCTATAAATAGGAATTCATCTATGGCAAAGCTGCTAGAAATTAAAATAAATCAATTATAAAGCCTGAAAACCCAAAAACACATAAATCTACTTAAAAACTTTCGCGACAATGCGAACCTCTAAATGCATAGACATGCTTACTGGTCTAATCACATAATGCAAATGAGTTCGGATTTAATAATCACCAAAAGGTTTAAATTAAACATTTAATTAAGGATACGCCGACCATATAAGGACAACATTGGTAAAATATGAATGGTTGAATCACTAACTCTATGTGCTACTGCTAGGGATATAAATCCTACACACTAAACAACACGATCAAGTGCAATTGCATATAATAACATAGTCGAAGCAATAAATGCATTAAATCACCTAATTTATCCATTTACTTAGTTATATTAAAATAATCTATTTACATCACTCACGTTCGCATAAAGTAAAATAACGCAAGAATGAAGTAAATAACCATAGCATTAAATCCATCACCTAACATAGTTAGAGGTATATCCAAATACCAGATATCATCATAAAACACACTATCATCTCAAAATGGTATCGTCATGCAATATGATTAACTGAACAACATAGCAGTCTAATATCTATGATATTGAAATCAAAGTATAACATCTAACCCTAGGGTCATCTCAAATGTAAAACATCACATAAGAACAGATATCTCTCAAATCAAAATAAAACAAGGTAAATGTCCACAGCACATAACCAAATAATCCCACATGAACAATCCATTTCTAATTACTTAAGCATTTAATAATGATTGATTACAGAATCAATAAAAAGACTTAAAACACATAAGCAAACACAGTCATAAACATGACTAACCACTGCTACAGGAACCTAGTCTAGTGTAGCATGCTAATAGTACACAGTGTAATCTCTGTACATATCTTAGGGTAATCATGGAACAACCTCATGAAACCACATTGATCCTGGTAACCACTAGCACAAACCTCAATGAACCATCAATCACAATCTCATAGATCAAACAAAAGCATAAACAAATTAACTGATATAGAAACATAAATCTAAACACCTCAACGGTGTAGACCACTCATGGTCATAATCATGATCCATCACAATAAAATATCAAGAAGGTTGCATCCATCAGGATGACTTATAGAAGTCAAATGGGAGAGGCACTACAATCTTAGCAAGGAGCTCAAAAGAACAAAAGACCTACTTGCAATTACTATGGTAATATAGGTCATACATCAAACAAATGTTGGAGCAATGGTAATGAAAAATTCAATGAAAAGTGTTATAGTTGCAATAAACATGGTCATAGAGCGAGTGAATGCATAGAGAAACTTAAGTTTGAAGGAAAGTGTCACAATTACAATAAACAAGGACATGAATCTTCAAGGTGTAAGACCAAAAAATGGAACCCAGTAAAACAAATTGTGAAAGCAATACTTGGATGAGATTATGACACATGGTGTAGATGTCACTACTATGGTGAGTTTGGGAACATTGGAGCAAACTTTGTGAAACATCAGATGAGGAAAAGAGATACTACAAAGAGATTTTTTATTTGCACATAACTTGGACATCTTGCCAAGGATTGTATGAACATAGGAAGAATTAAAGATGAAAAGAAAGTCAAAGCTGACAATATTAGAAAAATAGATGAGCCAACAATGGGTACAAAAATATCCAAAGAATGTAAGCCAAAGTCATGAAATTGTTAACACCCAAGTCAATGAGTTCGGTGGCCCAACCATTTCAACTTAGTTCCCTATGGAGATCACTATAATTATGATTTAGAAGAAGTGATCTAACATTAGTTCCAACTAGCAAGTAGAAAAATCCATATCGACATTCAAGATGCATGAGAATCATTGAGTGATGATGAAAATTCAAAACCTTACTGATTTGAAGGTGTCTTCTGAGCATTATAGACCAAATCAAGTGGAGGACAACCTTTCATTGAGTAAGTAAATATATGAAGCATGACGATCATGAAGAGGAAATATGTTAAAAGGAGAAAGTTGATTGTATTGTTTCACCACAAATATTTTAGAGCATAGAGTGGAGAGAAAATTCAGAGCCTCTAAGCAATCTAAGAAATTATTGTTGAAGATTCTCCCATATTTGACCATACAAAGCGATGGCATCTTCAAGAATCAAGGTCAAGAAAGGTTCTGAAATGTTAGTTCATGGAGTGGATTGCAAGGCTCCCACATTCAAGCTAAGTCTAGCAATTGTGGAGAAACTTGACCCCACTAGAACACAATCACAAATTTTGCCTAAGGTACTTCTTGTTCATGACATCCATTCATTCTATCATTGTTCTATTTAGGAGCTTGGAACCCTAGTATACAATGAAATTTGTGCGGATGGCATTCTGAAACCTGACCACAATCATTTGGAGAAAAAGGGCTTGACAAATATACTGCATATGCTAACAGATTTTTAAGTAAAATATATCAGATTTATCTGGAGCCATGTTCACAATGGAAAGTTATGGCTAGATCATCCTATTCCAATAACCAAGAAGATGATGTTAGAAACAATAGTTCACCAAGATAACTGAGAGGGGGGGGTGAGGGTGGGTGAATCAGTTATCCAATAATTAAAACATTTATCTTCTTTAAAGGAACTTAATGATTCAACCAAGGTAAACAACAACCATAATAAAATGCACATAGACAATTACACTAGATATGTTAATTAGGGAAACCCTTGATCAAAGTAAAAACCTTAGTGAGAATGATGCCTACAAGATGATGTACTAATATAAATATTCCTTGTTAGAGGATGGAACTTATTAGGAGTCTATTACAAGATTTAGTACATAGAGTCCCTATTAAGAGACTTTGAATCCCTGTTAGGAGATTCCAACCCTATTAGGAGTTTTTCCAACCTTGTTATGAGTTGTAGGAAAATGTATGCAAGAAGAGCCCACTTCCTAAACATGCAATTTCAACTACAAGAAGAGCTCACTACTCAAACATGCAATTTACTATTATGTTCTTCTTTCCTTTATTCTATCATTCAAACAAAATACTATCAGACCTTGTAGACTAGGTCACAAACCTTGGATCCAAATGTTAAACTTTGGATCACTCAACAAAACCTCAGCAATGAAGTTTCCTTCACTTCTGCTCTGCTCTACTCAAGTTTGCATTTAACTCTCTTTGCTACTTATAATCTTTTTTCATCCACAAGATTCCATTCCATCTCATCATGCTTGATAAAGGAAAATTTCCTTCCTTTATACTGATTCCATAAAAGTATTCCCTAAGTTAGCTATTAGACCTTCTTAATTAATCATTATAGGACCACATTACGAGCACGTTACACTTACCAATAACATCAATCTTCTTCCTTGAAACTTGAATAACTTTCCATATGCATAATATTATGACAAGATAACTTAATCACATCATCAACAACATGTCTTCTACATGTTCTCAACCTCAATTCTCAAAATAACAATTATGCTAAGAGATATAACAAGTTTACCAGAATATGCCTCTGTAAACTCTATCTCAGAACAAGCATCACCAAAACTTACATAATTTCTTTGACACCTATCATTTCTTCTTCTAGAATTAACTTCATATATTAGATACTTAGAAGTATCTCTCATAACCTCGAATAGTGATAATACTCAACTAGCCATATGTACCAATATGATCTTTATTTTGTTCTTCTATTAGATTCCATATAAAACTGCAATGTTGACATCAATGACAAACTAAGTCATAAATGTAAGATATCATCAAAGTAACATATCCACAATACTCCTCCATAGGAATATCATTAGCATTCATGCTCTCATCAATATCACAATAAATGATACATAGGGTTATTGGATTGCCCATGTTGAATAAAGAAAAGGCCACTAAAACCCTAGGTCATGTAGAACTGACAAAGAAAACTCTTACCAAGTGGGATAGAAGAGGCATGAAGCTAAGTGGTGTAACTGACATAGAATTGAAGTTTCACATCCATGTAATTTCTCACAAAATCTACAACTTAATCTTTTTGAACAATGTGTCATGTGAAGTGGTTGACCTAGCTTACAAGGTTGTGAAGAACAATTTGTCTTTCGATCTTGCCGAGTTGTTGTTGACTCAATTTAACAAGAACATGGAGAGCATCTGAGTGTCAAAGAACAATCTGTGTAAGTTTGGTTCTCTCTTGACATGTTTATTCTTTTACATTTGGAAGTCTTTCCCTTCTAAAGGATTTGTAGTATGGAAGAAAGATACTCTAGTGCTATACCAAATCAATAAATTCATAGTAGAAATGGGAGAAAAAATTGATAATATCATGGATAACTATTTTGAAATATTTAAGTAGGAAATACAGAGTAGATTAAGGATTCCTAGGATGCTTGTAGAGGATTATGAGCAAGATATCTATTTTATGGTTGAATATGACAAGGTTTACATTGAGGCAATCAAACCTAGAGTGCAATGGGTTAAGCCTCTAGAATGTGAGGTTAACATAGATGACACTAAAGATATGATTGAGGCTCTGCTAAATGAGTCTATGGATCCTAAAGCCTCTTATTCTAGAACATATGATGAAGCTAAGGCCATGATTGAGCTTGAGATAAAGCTACCTAAAACAATAAGTAGAGGAAGGAAGAGGATAGAGAAAATAATCAAGAATACCAAGTCATCAAATTTATCCTCTCATGATTATCGAGGGTAAAGGAGATGATGTAGAAGATGAAGATAAAGAGGATGAAGGAAAGGAATCTAAATCTAAGAAGAGGAGCCTCCCAAGAAGAAGGGGAAGGTTATTATAACAAAACTTGCTAAATCCTCCCTTGTAGTGTTTACGAGAAGAGCAACAAAGTCCAAGAAGAAGATGAATTTGGGTGAAGATGAAGCTAAATATATTATCTTTAAGAGGTCTCCACCTACCCTAGAAGAAAAATTAAAGAAGGTGGAAGAAGGATCAGGTATGACATGTTTTAAGTCTCTTAAGTATGAGACTAGGAAAAAAGAAGAGAAAAATCAGATTGAGGATACCCTTATGGAAAAATTGGGCAAGTGTAAATACTCACCTTATGAGCTTTCACATCAAATTTCTGATGAACTTTTGAAAGTAGTTAAACCTAGATGGGAAAGTGCAATGAAGACTTCTAAGGACATCTATGAAAAAACTTTGAGACAACTTATGTCAGGTCTCAATGAAAAGGAGGTGAAGGAATCCTTGAAGTAGAATGAGAAGAAGCTCACTCTCAAATTCAATACATGTATGATATTTCTTAAGGATATTGAATTTGTGGTAAAGTCTACTACTACCACATGGAAGAAAATCTATGGGTTGCACAAACCTAGTGACTTTGTTGTGCGTGTTGATGACAAAGATGGAGAAGATAATGATGAAAAAGAAGAAGTAGAAATAAAGGATGATGAGGTAGATGATGTTAATCTTGATGATGAGGAGGAAGAAAAAGAAGGCACCACAAGAAGCCTTCTAGAAATATAGAGTATTGAAGAATTTGATGCAGAAAAGAATACAATAGAGATTATGACTTTCTTTCCTTATCCTCCAAGAAAAGCCTTAGTACAATCAGGCTCAGAGAAGGTTCTTATTGAGTTGGTTCAGGTCAAAATTGCTACACCAAGAACATAACCAATCTTTGGATCTATACTGCTGAGTGTTTCATTAACTTAAGTTCCCAACACTTCATCTATTGAGCAACTAGTTCTTCCAACATCAGGCTTGACCAAGAAACAACAAGGTATTCTTGTTGTTAGTGCTATTTCTACTATTAGTACATGTGGTGCTATTCCTGCTTTTACTACTATTTTTTCCACCTCAGTCTCTACCAAACATTGAAGTTCTCAATAAAGGAAAATAAATTGTTTCATCAATAAATTCAAAGGAAAAGTGTAAAGAGGAAGCAATTGATCTAGATGAGGATTTTTTATTTGGGATATCTCTATCCTCTTGAACAAATGGATACCCTAGGAGAACTTTTGAAGAAAAGAGCTAAGCAACAAAAGCTTAGAGAAGAGAAGAAGAAAGAAAATCAAGTCCTTGAGGACATACAAAAAGTTTGAAAATAAAGTGTTGGAGCAAGTAGCACTGAAGATTACTATAAATCAAGTAGAACTATCTAACATTCTTGCTACAATGGAAACATATGTTAGTAATGTTGTTTCTTTACTTGTCAAATTGAGTGACACGTCTATCTTCACAAAGGAGATCAATGATAAATTGTCCAAGATAGATTAGGATATGAAGGCAAGTGCACACCAACTATCACTTGATCCAAGTTATAGTTCTACATATTTCGCAAAGGTTAGATATCTGGCAAACTTCCAAGTAGAGTTATTGAGGGAAGAACCCAAAATTAGGCCACACTTGTAGAAATTTAGGGCATTGCTCTACTAAACATGGATGCATTGCAAAAGAACATTGAATATGAAAAGAATCTTATCCATGATAAAAAATTCTTCATAGCTGACCACATGATGGAATTTCCAATGAAAGTACAGATAGCCTTGCATGCAAGTAAGGTATTGCAAGAGAATTGGGACATGACTATGGTACTAATTCTGAAGGTACATTCTGATTTCTTGTCTCATTTTTGTATTAACTTATAGATATTATATACCTTTGGTATTTATGTCAAAAAGGGGGAGAAGAATATTATATATAGAGTGTGAGAGAGATATGATATAGATATTTAACTGATAAAGGGAGAGAAGACTACTATACTCTAGATGTATGTATAGGAGAGATATATGTATGGGAGAATAGTATAATCATGTATAGATAAGAAAAAAATATCTTTACAAAAGAAATTTTGATAAATGAAGAAAACAAAATATTTTACCAAGATACAACAATAGGAAGTCAAAACTGAGCTAAAGACACATATTTTGAGTATTTAGATTTTTTCTTTGATAAGTGTTTTTGTCACTAATGCCAAAGGGGGAGATTTTTGACATTAAGGTCAATTTTTCTATTAGTGACTTAACACTTAATTGGTTACATTGCTATTGAGCTCTATAATTGATATTAAGCTTATCATTCAACCATCAATGTTAACCAAGTGTTTCAGTTGCTACCTAGCTAAACAAATAGTGTGCAGTTCATGTCAAGCTACACATTATCTACTAAGCTACCCAGTAGAAGTGATGAAGACTCTACTATCAATCAAGCTCTATAGTGTTAACCAAGTTCTATAGTGTCTATTGAGTTTGTAGTATTAACAAACTAAATCTAGTGTTGACTGACTCATGCAGTGTCAACCGAGTGATGCACTACTAATTTTCTCAATGTTCACCGAGACACATAGTGTTGATCAAGTTTGAGCTACTCAAAAGTGATTAGTATGGACTGAGCTTAGACTTCAACTAAGGGCCATAGCTTTTCGAGCATTGATAGTGTTTGTCAAGTATCAAAACATCACCGAGTTTTTCTTTAGAACTTGAGTTACAATATTTGGGCCGACTTTGTGAATTATGGTGAAATTGGTATTGCAGCTAACTCTAGTGATTAATTATTTGGATTGATATATAACTCATTTGTATCATTTCCAAGTGTATTAATGAGAAGTGTATAAGTGTGAATTGAAGAAGGCTAAAAGTAGTATAAGGGACAACAAAGATTTATCTATCAAAATAAGGAGATCATTGTAATACAAGGAATCTCATTCAAAAAAATAGAGTTGCAGATCAGAGGTTAGCCATTGATTCATTCTAACAAGTTTATCAGTTAAATCCTTTAACCAAGTGGACTTAATAGTCTTTTTCTAAATCTCCTAAAAGAGTGCATACTTCATTGTATGTTTGTAAACTTTTTAACAAGGCAAACCTCATAGTCCTTATTGCTCCTAACACTAGGGAAGATCACTAGAAGTGGTCAATTGTAAGCCTTACTATGTTAACTTTATATTGCAATACTAAAGCTTCTAGGTATCATCCCCACTCCAGTTTTAATTTCTAATTAGAAGGTTTCTAGGTCACCATATCTTGTGTCAAAGTGTTATGAATGTTTTATTACTTTAATTCCTTCATGCATGCAGTTAGATCAAAATAATATATGAAGGATTAATTGGTGAAGTAAGTTAAAGTTTTATTGGTTCCTGATTCACCCCTCTCCTCTCAGAAATGTAGACTACCTTATATTTCCAACAGAGTTATTCATTTTTAAGAATGTTATTCAAATCATTTAAAAGAGATAAAAAGAAGAAACAATAGAAATATTTGTAAGCCAATATTCATACGTGTTATGGTGCAAAGCTACCATTTTGGGGAAAGAAGGAATGATGCTAGAAAAATTTGTATTTTTTCATTGTACACTTGTCAATTGAATTTTCTTGAAAGTGTCTAAAGCCTTTTCATTTGAATTTGATGGATGCAAATGCCCTATTTGAAAGGTTCCATTTTAAAAATGGAATACCTTTGCATTTATTAATCCTTTTGATACAAGGGTGAACTTACAATAAAATTTTCAAAAAATCCTTTATTTCTAAGTGGAAATTTCAACAAGGCTAAAGTTGTATGAAGGGAAATGTGAAGGTGCATGGGCTAAGATTAAGTTATATTTTCTTGCATCAAATCTAAACTTGAGATTGGTTCTCATGTAATCTTCATTCAATGATGATTAACGTGAAGAGATTTCCACAATCATTCATAGTATTAAGATTAAGATTTTGGATTTTATTGTGTACCTTATTTTTGATCAAAATTTCAAATCACACTCATTGATCTATCATCAGGATGAGAACAACTAGATGAGAAAAAAATTCTCTCCTCTAGCTATTCTCACATTGATGATGGATGACTAAGCATGATTTGAAATGTTGATGCAAAAATATGGTATACAATCAAATCCAAAATATGCATCTTAATTCAATGATGGTTTTCAATGCAAACCATAGTTTCAAGGATAGTGAATCCCATTGGATAACTGATGAAATTAGGGAGAAGTTGAATTCCAATAGGTTTCCTTCCTTCACTCTTGAAAATCCTATAGGCTAGTAATTTCCTTAATATTGAGATTTTTTAAAGATATAATTTTTTTTTGAGTTTGGAAAATTTTAAATAAGATAATATTATATGAGATAAAATGGAGATGTCTATACAGTTGTTAAAATATTAAATTCAGCAAAGATATAGACTTAGTGTTTCTTATATTTTCTATCTTAATTTTCTATGATACTACTTATGTTTTTTATTATTTCATATTCTAGTGTATAAAATTATATAGATTGTTTACACTACTAAATTCATGTAAGAATTTGGCTTAGGCAAAAATTCACCCAAGACCAAGGAACTCAAACACAAGCACAATAGTAGACCAAAGAGAGAGTATGATCAAAATGATGATATATTCATTTTTTTACATTTTGCAAGTACACTAGGAGTGCCTATATATAAAGGCCTCTAGAGAGCTTCTAGAATGCATAGAAGCTAGCAACATGATAAGTCATTCAACCAGGCACATGTCCACCAGATATGGGTTATCCTCCATTAAGCACGAAAGTAAGTGCGATGATGTGAGGATAAGCCTATAGTGGTGTATCATGCAAATCATTGTTGTAGAAAACATGTGCTAAAAAGGAGTGCAAATAACTGTGTTGTCAACATGACAACTTAGTGAATGATGCAAACTCCATTGTTGTAGACACCATGTGCTAAAATAAAGTTGCAAACTCTAGTGTTGTCAATATGACAACTCATGAGAGTACACAAACTCCTAAGTGTCTCACCTAAATAAATAATAAAATAATGCAATATAATAAAATAATGCATTAACCTAAGTAAACTTAAGTAAGTGTAAATAGTAAATACTTATTTACACCAACACCCCCCCTTAAGTAAAAATTAGGGGAATGACCTTAAGCTTACGAAATCTAGGATGCAATGCATGATGGGTCCCAGCTACTAGGCCATGTTAGGTACCTATATACATAATGAAATGCAATCTCTCATAAAGTGGAGAAAGAGGGAAAACCTCATGGGAAAAACTATCCCCCAAAAAGAGAGATAAAAAACACATATGATGTATGGATGAATGCAGTAATCAAGACCCCCCCATTACAACATACATCTAGTATATACATAAAAGAATGATAAGAAGAGGAAGAGAGATAGAATAGGTTCCCCCTTGAAGAAGAATGCCTACCAGTGACTTCTCTGATGAAGAAGTTGATCCAAGACTACAGAATGGTGTTCCTCCTCTTAGAAAGAAACAAGGCCAAGGGTACAAATGAGATGCTTCCGCTATGTGTGGAAATAATCTCATGGATAAATGATGTCTCTAAAACCTACTCAACTAGCTGAAGAACATATCTCAAAGAATTGTTTGTCTCCTTAGCTGATGAAGAAGCCTTCTGCAATTTTTGATCATAAGTATCCATAATCACTTCAACCTATAATGATTGATCATGTAGAGAATGAACAAGAGAGTCAAATGGAGCCCTTGTGATAATTGAAGGTGTTGCTGCATTAAGAAGAAGAGGTAGATCAACAATGTTGTCCCCTAAATTTGTCAATAAAGCTGAACTTGGAAGACTAGATGTACCCTACTGTGTTGGACCTATCGCTATGGTGATATATGCATGGGGACTGGATTGATGTAGTGACCTCTCGCTGCAATTTTTGATAGAACCCCATGTGTATGAATCTATTGAAACACTATCATTGGTGTTACTATCATTTTACACATGATATGATGTGTGGAGACGATTAAAGGACAAGCTGGGTGAACTTTCCTCAAAGTGTACATCCTTCTCCACAAAAATCTAATGTGTCTCTGGATCTAGAAGTCTGTGTGCCTTCACACCGTCTTCATAACCAATGAAAGTACAAGGCTAAGGTGACTGTGCCTTTCATCCCTTGGAAAATCTATTTGTCCATGCGGGACAACTAAAGACTCGAAAGTGTGTTACAATTGGTTTTCTACTGCACCATGCCTCAAAAGGAGTCTTGCGATCTAAGGTTGGATGAGGAGATCTGTTAAGAATGTGAGTGGCACTACTGATTGCTTCGACTTTGAGTGATGGATCTAGAGACTTGGATTATATCATGCAACTTGCCATAGATTTGAGAGTTCGGATCCTCAATGCTACGATATCTATCTTATGTAGACTGAATGTTGGTGGAGTTTGAAGATCAATTCCCTCAAGTCTACAAAAGTCTTTAAGTCTTCTGTTGACATACATGCTTCCATTGTCCATTCTGAGAACTTTGATGGCTTTCCTAGATTTTCATTCTACATGAGTCTTGAAGGCTAGAAATTTGTCTAACACTTCATTATTACTATGAAGAAAATAGACCCAAGTGTACCTTGAAAAGTCATCAACAAAAGTTAGTATGTAGTGACCCTGGCTGATTGCAAAAGTACCTACTAATACCATGTGAACCATCTATAGAACAACTGGTGCTCTTGAAGACTTATCTTTCTATAACTTCCCTTTCTATAACTTCCCTTCTAGATACATATCCACTGAATCTATTGAACATTCACTATGGGAAAAGTTGATTTGAGGTAGACCTTTAACCATTCTGTTTGTACAAAGTTGTTGAAGGTAGTAGAAGCCAAGATGACCAAACCACTCATGCCATAATTGCATGTTGAGTCAGATTGAGATAACAAGGCTTTTGAAGGAGACTTGGACACAAAATGAGAGAAAGAGTATAACCTTTTGTCATGATTCACTTTCCCCACTACAACCAATGAGTCATCTTTTAGACTATACACCTGTACTGAGTCTAGAAGGAACTCAACTCTATGTCCATCTCCAAGGTGAGTGATTTGGTAGATTGATACGAGATTTGAACTTAGATTTGGAACATAGAGAACACCTTGAAACTCTCTATTTTCCATTTCCACATTTCCTTTCCCTTCAACTTCCACTTTGGTATCATGTCCTATGAAGATGTGTGGTACCTTTGACTACTTCATTGAAGAAAAATCCTCCTTTGAAGAACCCATGTGATATGAGGCACTTGAATCAAGTATCCATTCCTTTGAAGAGTTTGAATTTTCCATGAGTGCTTGCCCTTTGCCCTTTGAATCTAAAGAAGACACTTTCTGCTTGTAAGCATTAGGTAGTGGAACATTATGTTTCTTCATGATATTAGTCAACTCATCAATCTTCTTAAGATAACACTCATGTTCTTCATGACCCAAATTCTTGCAATAGGCACACTTTTTCTTCTCCTTATTGTTGTTGTCCCCCTTCTTGTTGGAATTTGAGAAAGACTTGCCTTGTTGATTGGATTGTGGTGTTGTCTTTTTTGCATCCTCTGATTTGTTCTTCCAATTCCTTTTCTTACCCTTTCCTTTATTTGAAGATTGTCCAACTAAATTTTGAGAACCCTCATTGTTGGCCACCAATGCTTTAGACTTAGGTGAATTGAGAATCCCCATTAATTTCAACTTCTTTTCTTCTATGTCCAATAGATCAACATATTCATCAAAAGTGGCTTTCTTATAGGCAAACCCTAATGTAGTCTTTGGGGTGTTAAAAGAAGATACAAATGTTGAATACTCTGATGGTAGGTTGTTATGTATGAGATAGATCAATTTGTCATCTTTGATAGACTCCCACAATTAGTAAGCTTTGTCCTTAGTTAATTCACCTTAATGATGAAGTCCTATATGGGATTAAATGACTTAGGATCTAAGGGGACAAGTTCATCTTCAATTTTAAAAACATCCTCTTCAAACACTTTACCATATAGGTTTTTGAGGGTATCACAAGCTTCCTTGGATGTAGAAGACTTCTTAATTTGATACATGATCTTGTCTTTAACCCCCAAACATATATCACCTAGGACTTTCCTATCCATTGCTACCCAAGCTGAAATATCATTTGCTGATACTTTATCACTTGTTGGTTTAGGAGGAGTACCATCTACATATTGAGAAACTCGATTGTACATTAAATTATACCACATTTTGATGGACCATCTAGCATAGTTATGTGGAGTTAATTTTGGAAACTTAAAATTTCCCATAATGCAAAAAATGAAAGAAAATGGCAAAAAGGAAGGAACACAACACCAAGAACACCCCCCCTTTTCACTAAATCAAGAAACCCCCCCAAAAGAGATGTTTTTGACACTTTATAAGTAGTGTAATTACAATGGCCACTTTCCAATTTTTGGCCTTCTTGGACATTTGATTTTTCTTGTTACAACCTCTAAATGAATTACAAATCTAAAACTTTACAATGTGCTATAATTTGGAAGCAATACAAAGAAAAGAATGGCCCTATTTCTGAAAGTTACACTTTTGTCCACACAACCCTATAGTTTGATTGTAGATCTAGAAAGTAGACAAAAAAATAATGCACTTTCAAAAAAAAATAGAACCTATTTTCAAGTCTAGATGTTCCTAGACAAAGCATTTGAAGTTGCAAAAATGTAGGATTATATAGGTACAATCACAAAAAAATGAAAATTCTGACAAATTCGTGCACCAAAACTAGAAAAGAGCTACATCACTAAAATTTTTAGGAAATTCTACCCAATTTCAAAAAACAATCGCACCTAATTTGGAGTCCAAATGACTGAGATATGGCCTCCCAAAGTTAGACTGCAAAATCAAAAATCAATCTAGAGGGGTTGCATTAGTAGAAGATGGGGTTAAATTTCATGGTCATATGGAAATCATAGTAGTTCAAATTGGCTCTAGAATGACAATTAGACACCATCACATTTAGGCTCGTAAAATGATGACATTAGCAACTCCCACCCCTATAATGCATCATGATGATGCCAGCATTGTACATATGGTATAGACCATACAAAAAAGAATGATGTGGCATCTAGTATCTATGTGTACTTGTTGACATGAGATCCTATGTGGTGTTGATGTAGACAAATTGGTTGCTGCCATCTGTCACTGGCAGGGACTGTCTATGTGTGATGTGCATAGGGTTCAATTGGTGCTGTGTGGATCTGCCATGAAGTCAACATGGGCACATGACTTTTTGGTCATGCAGAGCATTGTAGTTGTTGCATGGGTAGGTGATTATAGCACTATGTGGACTATGCATTGCCGCATGGAGGGTAGGGTGGAAATTGCATGTCTGTGCTCCTTGCTGTGTACAACATGGACTACAAAGGATCACATGGCACTATCTATTATGTGGATGCATGTCTACAGATTAGTCGCTAGAATATTTAGTCACCATGCCCAAAAAATGAACAGGCAGTGCTAGGATTTAATGTTGCTGTAGGAGGTTAAGATCTGTGTCACCGAAGACTTCTAATCATGGGCTGGATTGTTTTAAACCATCGATTTTATATTTACTACCATATTTCCAATGGTTTAGTCCCACATTTTTTGGGAAGTTGGATTTGGTAGTAGTTTATATGGAAGCCTATGAGAAAATAAAATAAAATGCATGACCACCAGTATTATGAGAGGCCACTAACTTATGTGCCTCATTGGAATTCAATGCCAAAATTGTGGTACAATTTTTTGAGGTGCTTGGCCTTTGGGTTTCTATGATGTGTAGCTGAATTTGTGTAGAGGTGCCCACTAAATTATAATGATAATATTCCTTGCAAGATTAATACAAAAAATCCTTTGAAATTGCAAAGCTAGGATGTGACTGCCTGGTTCTACAAAAAAAAATTCTTTGACTGGGCAAAAAATTGAAAATATCTAGATTGGAAAATAAATTGTAGAGAGAAAATTAAATGTAGATCTAAAAAACCAAATAATTAGTTCAATTAAATGACCATACCCAGTTTGCAAATCGGTGCCTTTGAGTGCCAATTTGCAAATTTTTTTTACCTCACAATCAACATTAGCCTAGCATAGGAAAATTTATAGTCAATCTTCACTGGATCAATGTTCCAAATGCAATGGTGATGTCAAATTTGGCTCTAGATGCTCCCAATTTCTATAGATTCTCTAGATTTGGGTTGAGGTGCTAAAGCATGAATGGTCTTGAACGACTATGTGTAGAGAATCTCCTTGAGCTCCAATACCATGTAAGAATTTGGCTTAGGAAAATAAATTGTAGAGAGAAAATTAAATGCAAATCTAAAAAGCCAAATAATTAGATCAATTAAATGACCATACCTGGTTTGCAAGTTGGTGCCTTCTGGTGCCGATTTGCAAAAAAAATGCGTCATGATCAATTTTAGCCTAGTATAGGCAAATTTATAGCTGATCTCCATTGAATCAACATTCTGGACACAATGTCAAGGTCAGATTTGGCTTTAGATGCTCCCAATTTCTACAGATTCTCTAGATTCGAGTTGAGGTGTTGAAGCATGAATGGTCTCGAATGGCTATGTGTAGAGAATCTCCCTGAGCTCTGATACCATGAAAGTGTAGACACCTAAAAACCTTTAGAAAATAAAGTATTTTTATTTTCTAAAAAATTCTTGATGACATCATCATTTATTAATTAATTATTTATTTAATTAATTTATTTTTATGCCATTAAATCCCTTTATCTTAATTAAAAATATTTAATTAAGGAATCCCTCCCAAAAATGTTTAAATCTTATTTAAACATTATTTCCTTATTTATTAATTATTTAATTAATAAATTGACCAAAAAACCCAAAATAAATAAAAAATAAACATTCCTAATCAAGCCCAAGTCGAAATTCCTTTCATCTCCTTCAAAATATCCCAACCATAAAACTTTATGAAGCCCACTAGGCCATAAATGACTCTTCCAAAGCCATTTTATTGCTTTTACAAGCCATTATGACGGTCTTTATGAAGATTTTATCCCTTGAGTCTCCTTTGTTGACTCATCCTTCCCCTTTCCTCCATCCTCTCACCCTATGACATGTGTCACTCCCTGATTGGCTGTAAGGAAGCACAATCCATGTGCTCTCCTCTCATGCAATCTGAGCCCTCCATGAGCTTTTTCCCATCCTTGCATCTTAGCCCTCAATCCCTCAAGCCTCTTGCCTATAAATTGGATCCTTCCCCTTTGCAAAATAACACAATCCATGAAGTAAAGTCATAATGCCATTTTAAGAAGCCATTTTACATCAAAACGATACACTCACACCCAAATTCCAACTCCATTTGAAGCCCTTTTTGAAGCATAAGCTTGAGCATACATCCTATCTATTTAGACAAAGCCACTCAACAAGAGAGCTTCTCATTGAGAGAGCCCATTAATGGCTCATATTCTTAATTGAGAGCTCATCTTAGTCTATCTTGAATTTTATGAATTTTGTTTAGTTTGTAGAAGATTTATTTAAATTTGGTTTCTATTAGCATACTAACATTGCTCATATACATTTTGGCACGCCTGGTGGGACCCCGCATTGGTCATCTTCATTAGCTTTTTTAGTCAAGTTTTGTATGTCATTTGCTAATTTTGGCTAATTTTGCTTGTTTTTGTGATTGGTAGGATTGTATAAATTGGTTTTGTAGGTCCACATGAGCACGAAGAAGACAAAGGAACTCATAGTCTATCTCATAGTATTTGCAGATTTTTCAAGCTTATAGGTGGACAAAGCACTTGGAATTCTTCTTCCTCTTCTTGTCTATATTCTTCTTATTCGATCTACTTCTTCTTCTTCTTCTTGTGGGAGATCTTGGCCATTTTTTTTTAAGGAAGCAAAATCATACACACTTCTTTTTAGTGCTTAAAATGAACCCCCAAATCATACTTAAATCCATTAAAAAATTAAAAATTTGCAAAAAAGAAAAAATCTTTTAACAAGTGAAACTAAACCAATCCAATCATTTGCATCCTTTCAACATCAAGGTTATAGATGCATTCATGCAAAGTTAGGAACACTTCATTTATGGGAATTTAAAAAGAACTTGAAGTTTCCATTTAAAAAGGTTCAAAATCAACACTAAGTGCACACTAAAATCTAAATCAAACTCAAAGCATCAATCAAGGATAAAATGAACCTCATTTGCAAATATTTTAAAGTTCTTTTAAAAATTTCATGAAAACTAAGAGTCCTAAATGGTGGCCAAAAATTGTCCTAAAAGCTTTGTTATTTGTTCCAAACAAATGTCTTGTTGCAAAATCTTGAATGTTTCTTAGGTTTTTCATGCATCGAAACAATCTAGGAATATCATTTTTGGGCTTAAAATATGCAAACTAGAACACAAAATCTTGAATGAAAACCAAAGTCCAAAGATTCATTTTCACTTTTGAGTGCAAAACAATCTTGAATGATCTAAGGTTAAAACAAAGCACTTCAAAGTTCTTAAAACAACACACAAAATCTCAATCTTGAATGCTCAAAGGAAAAAACTTGAATGTTTAATCACTTGTCTTTGAATGCATGTTGCTAAAATTACTCTTGAGTGCCATGGATTAAAATCAAGTTTGTTTTTTTTATGAATGCATGATTAAAACAACAAATCCAATCTTGAATGCCATAGATCAAATAATCATCTTTTGGGGCATAAAAAGAATCCAGATTTTTGAAATCTTCTAAGTTATTAAAACTAATAAAGACGCTTTGAGTAAGTTTGTAGTTGGACTCACCCTCTTTAATCACCCATCAATTTAACCATTGGTTGCAATCTCAGCACCATCTATGGGGATGGGTCTACCTAAGAGGGTATTAAGTGCTCCACAAAGATCAAACTCCACTCACTTGGGTCTTTAGTAGTTTTTCTAAGTTAGAAAATTCCTTGAATGCACATTAATCTCACTCACACTTCATTTGGGCATAAAAATTGGACAAATCTTGACATGGAGGGCCTTCGGGTGCGCACTTGAAATCGAATTTCACACATCTTTATTTTGGGCTTAAAACAAAATCACACCAACTCTTGAATGCCTTAAAAGAAATTAATCGATACTTGACGTGGAGGGCCTAATGGCGCGCAGGTTTACTTTCTTGTTGACCCTAACTCTTCTTCTTGTTTGCATTCTTCGATCGATTTTTTTTTGTTGGCGCATTTCAAAGTTGGAATTGAACATTTGCATCTTAAACATGAGTGCTTGCAAAGTCTAGATCAGCACACATAAGAGTCAGTTGGAAAAGGAACAAGTGTGTTTTTTAGCCTAAGGTCATCCAAGTCTTCTCTCCCCTTGTTGGCTTTCGAGGCCATCCTGGGTGCATAAGATTAGGATCCAAAACCTTGTTTTTCTTTTTAGGATGCCTGCTTGGGGATTTCATCACCCCTTGGGACGACCTCAACTCCAGCATTCTGGTGGAGTATAAAGATCGGGAGGTGAATCCAAAGACACCTCTCTTGGAATCAAGATTTTGTCACTCGGGCTAAGCCTCAAGGAACTTTATACTCTTGAGAAGTGAAAGAGGAGAAGTGGGTTACCGATCCTCTCGGTTGTGTGACATATTTTTGGTTTCATCTATAGATTTGGGCCTCACATACCTTGCGTATATCGAGGACTCCCTAGCTATAACAAATTTCATCCTTGTAGAAAGCTTCCTAGGATGTTGGTGTGTTTGACGTGCTTGCTCCAAAATTTTGTCTACTTGTTTGTTCATAGCTTTTGAATGAATTTTTGCCAACTTTGGTCAAAATCCCAAAAAAACAAAAATCTCCTAGCTCAAGGCATACTTAGCGTAGTCACTGCCTCATTATAAAATCATCCAAGCTCCCCTGCTGCAACCGAATCTATCTAGTTCCTTGCTTTAGAACAATCCAAAATCCAAAGTCTCTCCAAATCATCCCCCCCAGCCAGCTAGCAACCCAATCCAAAATCACACCCAAGCCTTTAGAGAGTTGTTGTCATTCTGCTAGAATTTGCTATCCAATCAATCCGACCAATCCACCAGCCTCACCAAGGTTATCCCTTTGACAGAGCTTTGTCTAGGGTAATCTAGCTTTGTCACTTGTTATCCCTCATCACCTTGAGCTAAAGGTTGGGATCCACAAGTGGTCAATCTTGTGTCATGCCCATAGGATCATTAGTCTATCCTTAAGTTGACACAATCTCCACCAATCCAGCGCATAGGAAAGAAAAACTCTCACTTTTTGACAACATGCCCTTGAAGTTTTCCATCCACAGGGAAGCCAAAAATCTCCAGCTAATTCTCCTTAGGTTTGTCATATAGCTTTGACTCTCCCTAGGAAATCCTTCATCAACCAATCTAAAATATGCACTTAATCCAAATCCAACCATGAGCGTCTGTGTTCATCCATATGCAAGACCCCATCCCCATCTAACTCATCATCAAAACATGAAATCCCAAACCTATCATGATGTGTTCGGTCATATTGTCCTTGCTCCTGCCACCTCCTATTCCAATGATGATGAAAATCTTGTTGACTATGATGGGTATATTGAAAACCTTAGAAACATTCCCCCAAGCATCCCACAAAATTGATGCATTCTTCCAAACTATCTAGTCATGCCATCTGATATCCCAGCTTCTCCTCCATCACCCAATCAACCAAGCTTCCAATCTTCCACCCACATCACACTAGCTATTCCTATCAATCCACCTCCACCTCCGACACACGAGTCTCCAAGGAATCTCCTAGAGGAAATACAAGAAAAGTCACCTCTAGCAGTTGATAAGCCATGTCATCTAATCCAACCATGTGAAGTAGTTAGTAATGAAGCTTCCCCATCTATAATATCACCTCCATCTCCTATAGCTATCATCCCCATACCATCCATCAAATTGCTTAAAATCCTTCCACTTCCCGCAAGCATCAAAATCCCACCATCTGTCAAAACCCTCCAAATCCTATCCACATCACCTCAAAGCATTTCAAAAATCTCCCATAATGACCCTTATGCATCCATCTTCTACTCACTCATCTCCACTATTGAATCTCCCATCTATCCATCTGCTGCCTTTGAAGAGTCCATCCCTTCACCTCCTATGGCACCATCCACTCCAAACCAATCCTATCAAGATCCTACCCAAAATCATGTTGACATCCGCCAAAGCATAAACGAAGATATCATCGTACCATGTCTTCCATCCATAGTGCAGTCACTATACCCTCCATGTCCAAAACCTCAAGCCATACCTCCTCTACTACAGGATATCTTTTCATCCCATCAGCTAAATCAAGATCCTATCCTACCATCTCCTCCACTCCATGCTTCCATCTTACCACCTATCCAAGCTATTTCACCATCTATAATATACCCTCTTGGTTCACTTACATTCATCCATAGTGGCCTCCTCTCAGTAGAAGAATTAAGAATAGTATCTCCCTATTGCAGTGCATTTGATAAAGCACTTCCACCATTTTCTGGAAGCAAAAAGTATCCTCAGCTAGTTCAAATGCTCAATCAATGGCATTATCAAGGTCAAGGTTTAGGACCACAAGAGCAAGGAATTAGAAAACCTATTATTGCACAAAAAAATCTAGGATTTCATGGTCTTGGATATGTATCCAAAGGCTCACCATCTAAAGGTGTTGGTACACCACACCCCCAAACCAAGCCTATCTCCAAACCCCCCATGCCAACCTCCCATCACTCCTTCAAGAAATCTTATGTCATCCTTCCTCCACCATCTTTGCAAACTAAAACAACCTACCATATCCCCCCTTCATCCGCTAAATCCATTTTGGGTCCCTATGTCCCAAAATCTACCATCGTCCATCCTCCTATCAGCCATCATTCAAATCCTATTCCCTCCATTCCTATGCAAGATCAGCAAAGGCAGATATCGAGTCACATCATCCATCATCATCCCCCTACACACTCTCCCATATCCTCTCCATCTCACAAAGCTTCTCCTAACCATCTTCCCAAAGCTTACCACAACAATGTAAATGCCAACTTCAAAATGCATAAAGCTAAAAATCCACATCCTAGGCAATCATATGTCTATTCTAAAAGACATACTCCAAACAGGAAAAATCCAATCAAAGAATGCAAAATAATGCAAATGCATATGAAAAGAAAATCCAAAACCATGTGGATCCCAAAGAAAAAAGTTGAAACCTAATGCATAATAGCATCCACCATTGCTAATCCCCCATCCAGTGACTCATGTCCCCCATCTCCTAACTCCATCTTGGGTGCCTATATCCCCAAGCACGCTTCCACAAATCATCCATCACACCCGCATCTACCATCTATCCCCCATATGCTCTTTTCCCACCCGTCCCAACAAGTGCCAATGTTGCTTTTGCAAACATCCCCATCTCATGCTCCTTTCCAACCTTTTCATCCCTCCATCTCCTACCATCAATCCCATATAATCCAATCTATTGCATAAATTACACATCCGGTGTACCAATAACTAGCAACAAAATTGAACATTCCAACAGCGAGTGAAAAATCCCAAAAAATCCAAAATAGCTGAAGAAAGCCAAAATCATTCTAGCTAAGTCCAAAGTCAAAAAGTCAAAAAGAATAAAGAAAAATAAAGTGTCCACTAGTGAAAACTTGGCAATTCAAGTGCCTTGGACAAGTACCATGATGAAAACTTGGCAAACAAGCGTCATGCATAATCTCGCCATCCCCAGCTTAGCCTATCACCCTCATGCTTTTGGTCATCTCTTGACATCCAACTCCATCTTCCAATCTATCCACCTATCCTCCACCCTCCATCTTCCATCTCACACCATCCACTTATCTCTTGCAGCTTCAGCCAACCATCCTAGCTATCATCCATCTCCCTAGCCCCTTCAGCTTTTTCCATCCTAGCTTCAATCCTATCACATCCATCATAAGACCTCCTTCTGCATGTTATCTTCTGATTGGGGGCACTATATTCCTTGGAGATCTTGTCTTGTCCATCCTCCCTTGTCATTGGTATCTAGCTCTAGGCTATCCTCATGCAAACCCAATGTCATCTCTTTATATCCATAATAATCCTAGCTATCTACCATCCTATCCAGCCATCTCATCCTGCTCCTCTAGCTATCCTTAGTCACAAAATCTCTCATCATCATTGGATGCATCCTGCCAAATCCATATCTTTCGCTATCACCCCACCCTTAGCGTTCACATCTTGCACAACATCAAACCATCCCACTATCCTATCATCTTGAGCTTTTTTCTTCTTGTAACTATCTTGGTCAACTTCAGCTTGTAAATATCTTGGTCCGTCAACTTGTACATCCTCTTTAGCTTAGTACCATTGTATCTATCTAGATTTTGTGTCAGTTCCTCCTTGATCAGCATCTTGCACACATTGCACATCTTGGTTAGCTATTCCAATGCATCCTTTAGCTAGATCTCCTGTCACCAAAGTGTTATCCTTCTTAGTTCAGCTTGCCAAATGCATCACTCATCTAGATCCATCAGCTTAGGTGCTCTCCGATAGATCCTTGCAGGATATAGCTTTCCTCATGTCTGATCTTGGTCCGTTAGTACCTTGTCCTACCCATCTCGTTGGAAAATGTTTCTCTTTTGAATTTTCACTTTCTTTTGATTTGGATTCTTCCCTTTTTGGTCTTGAAGTATCTTTTCCAAACAATCTTTTTGTTCCCTCGTCAATGTTTCCGCAATCTTCCATATCATGGTATACTGCGAATGGGGCAATCTGGGCGTAAGGTCTTGATCAAGTCTTTTGTTTGTTTTTCTTTTCTTTTTTTCTTGTGGGTTACCCAGTGTCGGTTCTACTTTGATTATTTCAAGATTCATGTGTGATGCTGGGGCAATCCTTGTGTGTTTGTTTTGAGTCAGTTCGTCAGTCCTCTGGACAGTTGGTGAAAAGGCCTTGATGTTCTTGGTAACCTTGGAAATTAGCCAAAAGTCCTATAGAAAATCTAGTGCTCAACTACATGGTGGTACTTCTCTTTGAAGTATCCCCCCGCTCAAAAAGCTTGAATGGTTTTCCTTCATCTCCACTATCCCCCATCCATATCAAACATCCGTCTCTCCTACCCCAGCTTATGCATCAGTATCTCTTTGAATCACTCCTCACCTTTAGCTTTAGGGATCCACAATCCTAGTCTTAGGGATCCACCAATCCAAATCAATCCACCAAGCCTCATCTTTCGAGATCCACAATCCTAGTCCTAGGGATCTCTGAAACCCATCTTCTGCCAATCTGACTCTTTGAAATCCTATTGCATCAGATTTATAATCCCCTCATCCATCTCCCTATCCTGGATTCCTTTTTATAGTGCTCCGCTCCTTCATCCTCCACCTTCCCTAAAGTCTTAAGCTTGCTTCCTCTTGTGCATCTGATTCTCCTTTATCATTCTCCCATAGTGAGAGTTTGAGCTAATTCAGCCGCTTCTCTTTGCCAATCTGAGTTTCCTTGCTCATTCGAGATTCTTGTACTTTTCAAGAAGCCATCGAGCCTCACTTTCTCTCCCCGCCACCTTCTTGAGGGGGCATCTCACAGTCCATTCTCTCCTCTTCTGCTCTAGCCTTGGGAATCTTATTTTCTTATCTTTGATGCCATGCCACTTGCAGCATCACATCAAAGAGGGGCAAAATGTAGACACCTAAAAACCTTTAGAAAATAAAGTATTTTTATTTTCTGAAAAATTCTTGATGACATCATCATTTATTAATTAATTATTTATTTAATTAATTAATTTATTTTTATGCCATTAAATCCCTTTATCTTAATTAAAAATATTTAATTAAGGAATCCTTCCCAAAAATGTTTAAATCTTATTTAAACATTATTTCCTTATTTATTAATTATTTAATTAATAAATTGACCAAAAAACCCAAAATAAATAAAAAATAAACCTTCCTAATCAAGCCCAAGTCGAAATTCCTTTCATCTCCTTCAAAATATCCCAACCATAAAACTTTATGAAGCCCACTAGGCCATAAATGACTCTTCCAAAGCCCTTTTATTGCTCTTACAAGCCATTATGAGGGTCTTTATGAAGATTTTATCCCTTGAGCCTCCTTTGTTGACTCATCCTTCCCCTTTCCTCCATCCTCTCACCCTGTAACATGTGTCACTGCCTGATTGGTTGTAAGGAAGTACAATCCATGTGCTCTCCTCTCATGCAATCTGAGCCCTCCATGAGCTTTTTCCCATCCTTGCATCTTAGCCCTTAATCCCTCAAGCCTCTTGCCTATAAATTGGATCCTTCCCCTTTGCAAAATAACACAATCCATGAAGTAAAGTCATAATGCCATTTTAAGAAGCCATATTACATCAAAACCATACACTCACACCCAAATTCCTACTCCATTTGAAGCCTTTTTTGAAGCATAAGCTTGAGCATACATCCTATCTATTTAGACAAAGCCACTCAACAAGAGAGCTTCTCATTGAGAGAGCCCATTAATGGCTCATATTCTTAATTAAGAGCTCATCTTAGTCTATCTTGAAGTTTATGAATTTTTTTTATTTTGTAGAAGCTTTATTTAAATTTGGTTTCTATTAGCATACTAACATTGCTCATATACAGTAAGAAGTTGGCCTAGGCTAGAATTCACCCAAGACCAAGGAACTCAAACATAAGAACAATAGTAGAGCGAAGAGAGTATGATCAGAATGATGATATATTCATTCAATATGCCATCTACAAGTACATTAGGAGTGCCTATATATAAAGGCCTCTAGAGACTTTCTAGAATGCATAGAAGTCAACAACATGATAAGTCATACAACTAGACACATGTCCACCAAATATGGGTTATCCCCCATTAAGCACAAAACTAAGTGTGATGATGTGAGGATAAGCCTACAATGGTGTATCATGTAAATCAATGTTGTAGACAACATGCACTAAAAAGGAGTGCGAATAACTATGTTGTCAACATGACAACTCAGTGAATGATGCAAACTCCAGTGTTGTCAATATGACAACTCATAAAAGTACAAAAACTCATAAGTGTCTCACCTAAATAAATAATAATATAATCCAATAGAATAAAATAATGCATTAACCTAAGTAAACTTAAGTAAGTGTATATAGTAAATACTTATTTACACCAACAATTTAGCCTCATTTTCCAACGTTACTTTCCAATGGAGGGGGCACATTATGTGGAAATTGTGTTTTTTTTCCAATTCAACATGGTGTTAGCATAATTTTGACTACCTGAGTTATGATCATTGAATTTTAGATGATAAAGGGGAATTCAAGAAAAAAAAGACAAATTGCCAAATCATTTCCACTATCGACCAGATGTGAAAGGGTACTATTCCAGTACAACATTTGAGCATGAAATTTTCCTGCCCATTGACTCAATGCTACAAGCCAACATATCATCAACAGTTCCAAGGTAAGGAAATGTACTACTTCAATTTTTTGTGTTTTAAAAATGAAACTGCTTGAAACCTTATTTATGTGATTTGAAAATGAAATTTTTTGAAACTTGATTTAGGAAATTTGAAAATGAAATTGCCTAGCTTGAAACTTGATTTTATTTCAAAATGAAATTCTTAAAATTACAAAAAAATTAGTGCAAAAACATCACCAAGTATGCGCTAAGAATATTGTAACCCTTAATGTATATGACTAGTGGAATTTGTAGCACCAATCTTTTTGGGACAACTTCCTATCAAGACTAATTTGTAGCACAAATGCAACCCCTAGGTCCAACTATACAATGTGCCAATTCCCATGGTATTCATATATTCATTTAGTATCTACTAACCCTTATGTTTTATTTATTTATTCTAGTTTGTGTGGTTTTGATATATACAGCTAGATGGGATTTGATGAGAAATAGTTGGTATTTTTAAAGGTGGGTAAGAATATAAATAGTCATTAGTGACAAGGCACTAAAAAATGTAATTCCTTATTGTACATGGATTTGATGTGGTATTATGATCATAAGATCTTCACTCTCTCCTCTTTAAATACATAGGAAAACAAAATAATCCTTTATTAATCTTTGTTATAGACCCAAAAACTCCTTTTGGTCCCCATGTGACATAATTTTGCATTCACTTATTTCTATGGTTACTGATAACACACACACACACATGCATTCTCTCTCTTAAGATCCTAAGATACATCATAGGAGCAGATTTTAATAGCCCCCCCTCCCCCACCCACAATACTGAAAACTCCCCTCCCCTTCTTGTAATGATAATGATATATACACGTACTCTTCTGACACCAAGAAAACCTATCCATGGTGATGATTTTCTTACACATGTACACACTAGGCTGAGGGAATCCATTTCAGAATGACAATAGGATTCACTCATATTCATCTTTGATCTATGCCTCTCCATACATCTCATCTTGTCCTATTTTCCACATCTCCTAAAACCCATAGAAGAAGTCAATACAACATCTCCCCACAACCCACATATTAGATTTTGCAAAAGACTAAATGGGATTCTGAAAAATTGGGTAGTGTTTCCTTAACCTATATAGTGGAGGGTATTTGAAATATTCCATTTGTTTTCTTTTATTTCTATGAGAAGAATGGGAAGAGAATTCAATAATGGAGGCTCTTAAATCTTGTTAAAAAATCAAGATAAATGATGTAGTGCAAGGCATGAGAATCCCTAAAGGAGATGTCCTGGCCCCCAACAAACAACCACACAATTGAAAAATAATACAAGATTCACAATCTGATACCAAATGCAACTCTTTATTTATAAAATAACTATTTACATGCAATGTGCCTGAGTGTAACACCTTCCTATTTACAACCAATTACACCTTCCACGTTACTACCGATTACAATAGCAATTACAAAAAGAAAGTTCTGCAAGATCTCTCAAGATCTAATTTGAAACTCTAGCTAGTCTAGATCCACACTTTGGTAGAAACCTTCATGGAAGATCTAAAATTTTATTTGCAAGCCCACCAAGCAATCTCCTTGTTTTCCCAAGCCTAAGCTACTAGCCCTTCTAAAACTTCATGCAAGATCCAAGTGTAAACTGCCTCACATTCGACACTCTGTCCACACACTCAGGAAAAAATTTCTCACTCAGCTACTCCATCTTCCATACTAGAACCCACTTTGCATCATGACTCACTCCACCGAATGAATTCCCCAAAACCCCTTTCTTATACCCAACTAAGCGACAAGTCATCCTAGCTCAATAAAAATTAAAATAACCCCTTACATTAAATGCCCATGCAAGCCAAAAGTCATCTATAACACTCATTAAATAAATACAACCCAAATTAAAGGCCAAAAGATTGGCTCGTAGAAAACATGGGCAACACAGAAAATCAATACATGTCTGAGTGTTAGAAACCACCATCGAGTATCAACAAATCCTTAAGCATAATTGATCCCCTTCATTGACCAAGCCACTCAGTCAACACAACAATTGAACCAACCAAGTTCCCCATTATATGCCAGGTTCATCCTTTGGTGACCAATTCCCTTTAATTACCAAGCTACTTAGTCAACACTACAACCAAGCATCTCTAACCTCATAGTGCATATTGAGTTCCTTTAACAATCAAGCGCCTCCTCCTTTGACTGAGTACTAGTCCAAACACCCTCCAAATCAACTACCAAGCTTCCTCCCATGAACTACAATGTAGCCACTGAGAAAACTCAAGATGCTCATGCATCAGACTCCCGAAATAAATAGAAAAGTGTGTCCCACACTTTGATGTCCAAATAAAGATCAAAAATGATTTTCATTTTCACCAAAGGCTTCCACTCCAATAGGGACAAGAAAATCAATGTGCAAGTCATCCACATCTGCATCCATCTATCAAACACCATAATCTCAACCATCCAACCAACATGCTCACTCCCAGGAGAAAACTAAACATAATGCTTCATCAAAAAATCATCATCAATAACTAGTGAATCCACACCAACAACAAACTCCACATCAGCAATAATATGTAGATCTCCATCAACACATGCCAAGCTCACAACACTAGCGGTCTCATTTCTCACAACAAGATGCTCTACAATTTCATGTAAAACAACTTGCAACACAAATACCATTCACAAAATTCATAGACATATTTTAATGTGGAAGCTATGTGAAGGGAAAAACCACTTGGGACCAACAACTCAAAAAATTTCACTCTTCTCAAGTGAGCTCTACTAGGAGCCAACCTTGTTAAAGGATACCTAGACATTGTTAATGTGACCTTGTTAGAGGATTTCACCAAAGATCATCTAGAAATTATCACTCCTTATTCTTGACTAAAGAAAGGCCTAATTTAAAGGACTTACAAACACTGATAATTGATGTTCTAATATAGGATTTCACAAACTTATTAGGTCCACTTGATACTTCTAAGATGTTCTACAATATAAAATGATCTATTAAGAATAGCAACTAGGTTTTCTTGTTCAGATCTCTATTCTCTCTTTTTCTTCTTCTCTTTACTCACTCAATTAATTGACTCTTTCACCACTCTACTTCTTTTCTTTCCTCTTCTCCCCTTAGCTCACCTAGCTCAACTCTTTACTCCTAATCCTTAAATAATTTCACATTCATGAAAACCTTCAATCAAATCTTAACCAACATCATTAGCTCTTGATCAACAACACAATGAAATCATATACCTAAAATTGTCTTGTTCTCTTACTTAAATAATTTTCTCAATGCTTCTAAGTCCTTCCATCTTTTGTTGTATGGTCATCATTGTCAATCTTAGGTTTATAAAATAATTCCTTTATACAATGAATTTAGACACTCAAAAAATATAACTTTGCATGGACCTTTGTGTCCATCCTTATCCTTCTTTAATTTCCATCATCACATACTTCTTGTATTTTCCCACCCATAGATCTTGTAACAAACTTTGACTCGCTCCTTAGACCATTTCAAAATTTCTATATTTTCATCAAAATTTGGCTATAGATTCCAATCCCCTAAACTTGTCCACGCAACTTTTACTTAGTAAACATAATATTTACCCAGGCAACATAGAACTTGGTTAATATTGAATTTATCAGGGAATACTATATTTTCTTTCCTTTCTTTTCCAATCAATTGGACAACACCGCAGTCACTCGGTGAATACAATCTCACTTCATTAACCTTGTATTCTTCAATAGATTAGAACAATACATGATTGTAAAACAAGAAAACCAATATTACATTACCATTATCAAATTAATTCAAGTACCCATTGAATACCTTACATATTAACTTTTTCTTCATCATACTTTATTCAAATCCTCTTCATCAATCAAATCATCTTTATTAATCTAATTAATCAGTACTCTACTGAGTTAGCATAATGTCTAGCCAACTACGAATATGACATCAATGACAATATAAAAACTGATATATCTCTCTTACATACATTTAGAGCACCATCGCCTAACAATTTGACACTATCAATTACATTATTAGTTGGGGCTAGCACATGTCACAAGGGTGGTATTACACAGGTGATGCCCATGTTCTATCCCCCACTTAGACATTTTGTTTATAATAACCTCATGTTTTTTCATCCATTTCTCCTAGGTCGTGCTGATAATACTATGCAAATCATATCTTCAAGAAAGCCACACACATTTGGACATCTCACTACAATGTTATAAACATAGAGTACAAAATCTTCCTCTATTGTACAACATACTAGTATGTAGATCTCTTTTTCTCTTTTTTTTTAATGTGTTTATTTTCATTGAAGTGTTGTTTCTTAATGCAAATTCATAATGCATTCATTTTCTATAGTAGGAGATGCAACACCTGAGGAGGTTGCAAAGGAATTTCCTAGATGTTCCTATGTCACTAGTTCATGATTGGTGAAGGATTATGAATTGCTCATGAGTGAGGCATAAATGATTGCCTTGAAGATACCAAAGGATCCAAGTAATTTAAATTTATTAGTATATAATTTAATTATAATTTACTTATTTATCACTCTATTTTGACTAATGATCCCATGATTTTTTGTAGGGAATGATCTTTTTTATATATAGCTTCATGACATTACATTGGAGATATTCGAGAACACCGTAAGTTAGAGGTGGAACATCAAATGTGAACTAACCCAAACCACTATTTTGATTTCATATCATTTCTTGACTAGTTTTCCTTTGATCTACCTCTTCAACTATATTAAAGGTAGATTCACTTCATTTCTAAAGCTAACATGTTTGTTTTTGCTTAAAAGGTGGAATAAGCAATTTATGAACAAAAGACGCAATCTCATAAATTTTATGACAATTTTTTTTTAGGAATAACACCTTTCATAAAACCAATATCCTTGAGAGAGATGGGAAATATCTTTTTCATTTGAGGGACCAATACAAGCTCAATTTTATGGATAATCTGAAGTGTGAGCAACCCCCCTGGATTATAGATAGTGAGTGGAAGAACCTGAATTTGAATGGGAAGGAGAAAAAAATAAAGTGAAGAGGACAAACACCACTAAAAGGAAACCAAAGCTATGTGATTCTATAAATAATGTAATTATTTACTAATTAATGTTTATATTTATATAATCTAACTTATTTCAAACTTTTCATAGATTCATTAACCGCTAGAAACTTAAAGTTGGAACAATTATTGTTTTGCCATTGATGTCAAATATATTGATGAGACATATTTCTACCTAATATAAGTGTCATATTTATTTTATTGATGAAGATGATTTGAGAAATTGCTCATAACAATAGCACCTAGAGGAAAGGTTGAGTTATGAAAAGGAAGCTATAATGGACATTTTATTAGATAGAGTTTGATAAAGAAAATTGGTTGTTTATGTCAAGAAAGTTAAGCCAAGTGGAGAAATAGAGTAAATGGAAAAGGAATGACAAGTGATGCTAGTGATAATTGGGCCATAGTTTGTGCCGAGAAAATATAGCATTGACTGAGCATCATTATTGATGAAGCAAGCTAGTCAATGTTGAGCCAGAAAGTTTTACAACACCTAAGTGTTTAGTGATTGCCGAGTAACAACGTTGAATATGAATTCAAGGAAATCATGATTCCCAACCAAATTAGTTGATTTCTTGGGAGATGTAAAATATGTTAAAGATAATATTGATGAGTTGGATCATTAAATTCAAGGTGAGGATTAGGTAAGGACCTAACAAATGGATTCTAGCGAATCTTCTAGAAGAAGATCAAGAAGATGGATAGATATAGTGAATCATGTTGAACCTGATTGTAAACCCTAAGATCTATAGTGATCAAGGAAAATGGTAAAGAAATAATTTCCTATCTAACAAGGTGTAGAGCTGAATAATGTACATGCCCAAGTGTGTATCTAAAGAGAGGTATATAGAGCAAGGTGAGTTAGAGATGCACAAGTGTGAGAATGAATGTGAAGCTAAAAGAGATTTCTTACACATATGTTGTTGATAGTGGTAAGTGAAATGTAGGAAAGAAGGCTTAATTGTTTTTGAAGGGGGAAGACTAATTTCTTGAAGGGTTTCCAAACAAATCAAGAATAAAAAAGTGGAGAATTTATTAGTGAATCAATGCCTAAACTGAATAGAGATCTAAACTTGTAAAGTGAGTTGTAATCAAATTGATTAACACCTATTGTTTTCTTTCTAATCATTGTAATAGTTTGTATTGAAATCCTTTTAACAGAGGTTGATCTAAGAGTCATTTGAAAGACTTAATAGTCTTTGTAAATCCTTTCACAAGGTGAAATTATAAATGGAATGATCAAAGTCCTTTGACAAGGCGACAACTAACAAGGTGATTGGATCCTCTAACTAGGTCACATTTAATAGTGTGTATTGTAACCTTTAATAGGGTTGGCTCCTAACATAGCTCACATTGAAAGCATGAAAAATTGGTGACATGTTGCTGGTGGTTTTTCCCAAATTGGGTTTACACGTAAAAATCATAGTGTCAAATCTATGTTAAATGATTTACATGTTTTAAATTTTATATTCAACAAAGCATGTTATATTTGAAATGATATTTTTTTCTTATGTTAGAGACTGAGTAACTATAGAGATTGAGCAACAACAGGATAAGAATAATAGTAAGAGTTTTATGTTTAAAAGTTCAAATGGTACTTAAGGACCTTGAGTAACCAAAATGGGAGGCAGAATGGGAGTGAGAGCACTAGTTCAAAATTCAATTCTGGAGATAGGAAAGAAATCACAAGGAGGCGGACCTCGATCACTAGGCACGTAGGAAGGGATCCAAGCAGGTGTTAGGGAGGAGTCAGGAGATGGGGACCCACATGAGGACATACCAGGGAATCTCCCAAAGTGTTGGGCCTCACTCTTTGGAGTCAAGCCATTAGGTAAATCCTCTTTCCCTCCGGTTAAGGTTGTGTCAGGTCCAGAAAAGGGATCTTGCATGATTGCTATTCCAGACGAGATTGTTGATCATACCATTGCCTCTATGTCCTCAACGCCCGTCAAAAAGTTTACTGGCCCAAGATCAAATATTGATGTGGTCTGGGCCTATACTCTGAAAAAATGGAGCTTGAAAGGTCAGGTCAGTGTCATAGAAATGGCTAAGGGTTTTCTCTCTTTTGAGTTCACCTGTCAAGAGGACATGGCTAACATTTTGTGTGAAAGACCTTGGAGCTTTGGAAGAGCCACCCTCATCCTTTAGAGATGGTCATCCCAATTGGACTTAAATGAATCATTCCTCTAGAAAGCTCTAGTATGGGTCAGACTCCCGGAGCTACCATTGGTGTTCAGGAATGAGGATGTCTTCAAGGGAGTGGCTAGCTCTTTTGGAGAGCTTCTCTCCATCGACCCAATCACTACTTCAAAGAGTAGGTTGACTTATGCAAGGATCTACGTTGGAGTGAGGGAAGGGGAGGATATGCCTGAAATGGTTTGTTTTAAGTCCAAACTTGGCACCCATATCCAGCAACTGGACTTTGAAAGTGTTCCTTTTGGGTGTTTTCACTATCTAAAAACCAATCACAAGGCATTTTAGTGCCCAAAATCTAAGATGACTAGAAAGAAGAATCCCCCTTCTTCTTCTCAGCTAAGGATGAAGAAAGTTTGGAAAAAGAAGACCTCTGCACAAGGCCAGAAGGACCTATCTTTGGAGACCCAATATGCAGTAGAAACCCCAAAGAGGACAAACCTAGAACCTCAGGGAAAGATAAGTAAAGAAGGAGAACTACTCAAGTAAGGACCTAGTTCCTCTCTACCTTTAACCGAACCCTAGCTGTTAGGGGATGATTAGGTCAAGGAAAGGACCCTCAAGCCTAGAGAAGATGAAGTTAAGGATGTCTTGTAGAAAGGTTTTCAAGAGACTGGTTTGGACCTTCTTCCTAGTGAGGAATAACTAGTTCTGGGCTCCATGGAAGAGATCAAGGAAAGAGAAAATAAGGAAATTATCATCTTCCAAGATCTAGAGGAAAACTTGGTCTCCACCAAAGATGCAGTGACCAGAATAGGAAATAAGGAGGACTTGGTGAAAGATCAGGACCAAAGGGTTGATCTTCATAGCACCCCAAGGAATTCTAATAAGGCTTCTAGATCCTTGAAGTTTAAAAAGAAGGGAGAGATACTTTGGAAGAACCAAATTAGAGATCTGTCCAAGGCTTCTCTGGTGGCAACTCAGAGTAGTTGTAAACTAGATGTGGGCTCTACAACCAAAGTAGGCAAGAAATCAGAAAGGGAGTCTAGAGAAGAGGAGACCAGAAGGTGTTTGGTGAATGGGTGCCAAAGCACCCTGAAGGACTTTTCCAAGAGTAAAAAATGAAGATCATCTCATGGAATATTAGGGGCCTAAATGGAGCCCATAAATAGGAAATCATTAGGAATTTGATTAGAGACTAGAGACCAGATATTTTGATGATCTAAGAAACAAAAATGAAAAAGGATTCTTTGAGAAACATAGAGTTCAGTAACATGATGAGCGGTGAGGCTTCAGACTCTGACAAAGCCTCTAGGGGCCTGTGAACTTTATACAAGTCAAATATTTTCAGGGTGGAATTGGTTTCCAATGTAGGTAACATTCTATTTTGTAAAGTGTACAATATTCATTCCAACGAACTTTGGTTTTTGCTCAAAATTTATGCCCCCAAAAACAAGAGAGGAAGAAAATCCTACTAGTCTAGAGCAGAAGGGCTGGTTCAGAATAGTAACTTGAAAAAAGGCATCATTATGGGAGATTTCAATACCCCTCTTCTGGATAAGGAAAATAAGGGTGGTCTACCTCAGGACTGGGATAGCAAGCATGATCTTCCTAACTTCATCAATGATTTGGCTTTTTTGGTGTTGGACCTTATGGGTGGTGACTTTACTTGGTCCAATAAATGCTTAGGCAAGGAGTGTATTTAGGTTAGACTGGATAGAGCCCTCATTTCTCCTGGTTGGCCGTAGTCCTCTTCTTGCAAATTAGCTCTTTTGCCTAGAATTGGGTCCGACCACTCCTCCATCTCCCTCTCAATTGTCCCTTTTGACCCTAATAGACCTCCTCCCTTTCGTTTTGAGAAAATGTGGACCTCCCACCCTGACCTTCTAGAGAGAATTAAGGGTTGGTGGAGCATAGATGTGGAAGGCACTGCTATGTTCAGGGTAGCTAGAAAACTCAGTAATGTTAAAAGGATGATAAAAGCTTGGAATAAGTTGGATTTTTGGTCATTTATTCTCTATGAAATAGGATCTTTCTTCTAATCTCTCTTCCATCCAAGCCTCCATTCAGGATAATGGGTATGATGCCTCAAGAAGAGAAGAAGAACTATCCATCCTGTCTAATTTACATGACATCATTAGTAAAGAGTAAAAGTTCTGAAGGAAAATATCTAGAATCAATTGGCTCAAAGAAGGAGACCAGAACACAAAGTTCTTCCATTTATCCACTCTTAAACATAGAGCTAAAAACAAGATTTTTGGCCTGAAGAAAGATCAGGGTGTGCTGACTAAGGAAGATGATATTTCACTTGAAGCTGTCTCTTTCTTCTCCTCCCTTCTTTCTTGGGATCCTTTTCTCTCTAAGGTGGACCAGGATGACATTGTCTCTTGTATCCTTTAGATCCTCCAACCGCACCATAATAATCTGATCCGGGCCATTCCTTCTTATTTTGAAGTGAGAGAAGCTCTTTTTTCTCTTCTGGCGAATAAATCACCTAGACCTGATGGTTTCACTACCTTCTTTTTCCAAATGTACTAGCCTGTCATTATGAAAGATGTTGTTAAGGTGGTTCAGGAGTTCTTTGGAGCCAGAAGAATTATGAAGGAAATCAACTCCACATTCTTAGTTCTTATTCCCAAAGTGCCAGGGGCTGACACTCTGGATAAGTTCAGACCCATCAGCTTATGCAACTTGTTTTATAAGATCATCTCGAAGGTGCTCACTTTGAGGCTACTTAAGCTTCTCCCCCAAATTATCTCTCAACAACAATCAGGCTTTGTCCCGGGCAGATAGATTTTAGATTCAATTATCATGGTGCATGAAGTGATTCACTCTATGGAAGCTGTTAAGAGAGAAGGGATGTTACTCAAACTTGACATTTCTAAAGCTTACGATTGGTAGATTGGTCCTTTTTGGAGTTGGTGTTGAAGTCTTTTGGCTTTGATGTCAAATCTTGCAAGGTAATTTCCCAATTGGTCACCACCCCCTTGCTAGCTATTTTAGTGAATGGATCCCCCTCTAATTTCTTCAAAACTACTAGAGGCCTTCATCAAGGGGATCCTCTATCATTGATTCTCTTCATCATCTTGGAAGAATGTATTGGAAAATTCATGGAGAAGAAAAAGAAAGAAGGGAGGATCAAAGGCTTTAAACCTTCTTCCAAATGCACCCCCTTCACACATCAGCAATTTGTTGATGATTCCATTATGGGAGGAGAGGCTTCGATCAGGGAGGCCAAGGCTTTGAAAGACACTTTGGACACTTATTCCAAAGGGTTGGGGCAACTCATCAATTGGGACAAAAGCTCTATTTTCTTTATCAACACTCCAGAGGGAAGACAACAGACATCTCCAAAATCTTTGGATTTCAGGTGGGGGAGCTTCCTTCTACCTACCTTGGTCTCCCCTTGGGCACATCCCCCTCTGATTCCTTCTAGAATGACATCTTGGATAGGTTCAGTTAGAAGCTGTCTAGCTGGAAAGGAGCCTCTCTCAGCCAAGCTAGAAAATGTCAACTAGTTAAATCCATCCTTCAAAACCTGCCAATATATGCCCTGAGCCTTTTTACCATACCTAGAAAATATGCTGAGAGGATGGGGAAAATCTAAAGGGATCTTTTATGGATGGGAACTGAAAGGATTAAAAGGTACCCCCTTTTTGCTTGGGACAAAGTTTGTCTCCCTAAAAATAATGGTGGTTTCAAGAAGCTCACTCATATCAACAAGGTCCTTCTAGAAATGCAAATCTAGGACATCTTTAGTAGCACGAGGGAATGGAGAGACACTGTGGTGAACAAGTATATAAAAAGCCCCTCTTTTCAGTTCACTCTTTTTAGTGAGGATATCCCCAGAGGCTCAGTTGTTTGGAATGGCTTCTTAAAAGCCAGGGATTTGGCTAACTCTAAGGTCTCCTGGAAGCTGGGAAATGGGGAGAACATTCTATTCTAGATGGACTGCTAGCTTCCTCAAGGCCCCCTCATTAATAACCCTAGCTATGGTGTTTGGGCTAATGATTGCATCAACCTTTTTGGGCACAAAGTCAGCAACTACAAGACTGAATAGGGATGGAAGGACCTTTCTATTATCTCAAAGGACCTTAAACCAATTATGATCATGCCTAATTCCTTATCCCTCAGCACCAACAAGGATGAATTGGTTTGGAGGGATAATGCCAATAGGCTCTATTTGGTTGCCTCTGGGTACTCTGCTTTATGGAGTACAAAATTTCCCCCCCCTTGGTCGAGGGCCTAGCTCCAAAGCCTAATGCCAAAAGTCAACATGTTTTTTTGGTTGGCACTTCAGGACAAAAATATCACCTAGGAAAATCTCATTAAAAGAGGTCATATCATGCCTAGCAGATGTGTTTTATGCAAAGATGAGTCAGAGACAGGCAATCATTTGTTCATTCTTTTCTCTTACTCTAGGACAGTCTGGGACTTCCTCACCCAGGACCTTGACCACAACTGGTGCATTCCTTCCAACCTCCTAGACTTTTTCTGCCAATGGCATGGTATGTTCAATGAGTCTGCCTTGAAGGAAATCAACTCTTGGCTCCTGCCCCATTTTTTTGGAGCATATGGAAGGAGAGAAACAACTAGATTTTCAGAGAGAGGGAGGAGCCATATTTGGTTGTTGGAAGGAAAATCTTCAGTAACATAAAGGAAATTTTTTCTATGAGGAAGGGGTGAGCTTTTGAGTTAGGAGGCAGGAATAAGGAGAAGGTAAAAGACAAAATGAGAAAAAGATAAGAAGCCAAGTGGCTCCTCCCCCTTGAAGGCTAGCACAAAGCCAACTTTGACAGAGCCTCCAAGGGAAACCCTGGATCCTCAGGTAGTGGAGGTGTGGTTAGAAATGAAAATGGAGATAGTATTGTGGCTTTTTCTCTCCTATTGGGTTTCCAAACAAATCATTTTGCAGAAGCCAACGCCATGTGCAATGTTGTTAAACTGGCTTTTGAAATTGGGGTCACCAATTTATGGCTGGAAGGGGACTCAAATAACATTATTAAGTGCATCAATGGAAATTCATATCCATCTTGGATGATTGCAAATCTTATCAATGAGACTAGAGAGACCCTTGCCAAATTCAAAAAATTCCATGTCACCCATACTTTCTGGGAAGCAAACCCGGTTGTCGATAGGTTGGCAAATATAGGGGTCGAAACAGACCAAAAATTGACTTGGCTTCTCAAAACTTCTTTACCAGCGAACGTCAAGTGTCAGATTGACTAGGATAAAATCCAAGGAAGTATGAAGGATATCAAGTTGTAATTATGAATATGAAAGGGTTAAGATATATGGGTACTTTTCATAATAGAAGATTGAGAATTCGTAAATGCATATATCCTTTATTGATTAATTTCCATGCTTTGTGGGTTGTTTATTGCAATCGTTTCAGGGGCAACAATAGAGTTATTTTTCTCTACTCTTTTCTTAATCTCAGTGGTCCATTCTAGTCTCACAGTGAAGAGCTTATGAGTAAAGTAGGTGTGTAGTGTGCGGAGATGTAGAAAGGAGCTGGTGGGGGACTTTGAGAAATGGAGAAGCAGGCTGAAAGTTTGGGAAAAGCTGGATGAGGGTGAGGTAACCAAGTATCTCATGAAGCTGCACGATTTTGATCAGGAGGTGACCAACAATATGGTGGGGTCCTGGAAATATGGCAAGGTTAAGGTGAATGGCATCAATTTTTAGATAATGAAGGAGGTGATCGTGGTTGTCACCGAGATCCCTATCAAGGGTTTCAAATTCTTCAGGGATAAGAAGCTCTCAACCAATGCGGTTAGGGATTTTGTGGAGAGTGAGAAGGAATTGAAGGCATTGAAAAAAATTGACACCTACTATGTCCTCGACTCCATGAAGAAGCAGTGGAGGTATGTTCTGAAAGATGTTATTGAGTATATCACTTTGGACCCCAGGTTTGATAGAGCTCGAACCCACCACTTTGTTATTTTAAATCATTTTTAGAAAAAAGCTAGAATTTCTTTCCCTTTTTATTTGTTAACCTCTATGAGAAAAGTGATGGATAGCTTCAAAAAGAAGCCCATTGAAAACCTGACTCTCCATGAGGGGTTGCTACTACTTATCCATGAGCACTTCAAAGCTCAGACTATTAGCAATGCCCCCCCTCAGATAGAGATAGTGGAGTCTAGAAGTTTCAGTTACTCCTCTGACTCAGATGATATTTAAAGCCTCAGTTATGAGAAAGGTAGGATCTCCTCTTCAGGGAAAGCAACGACTTATCATGTCAAAAAATCCCCCCCCCCATAACCCCAAGCAAAAAATCCCTAGGGATCTCGGGTAGAAGTAGGCTAAGAAGGCTAAGGAGGGAAGTAGCGAAGATGAGTGGGATCCAGAATCTGAGGAGATGGTGAAGGAGATGCAGGAGGAATCAAAGGAAGATAGTGGAAGGAAGAAGCGCAAGAGGGAGAGTCTCCAGGATGTGTGCTCTCAATATGAGGAGGCATCTATGCTGCCCCTTTCTCTTGTCCATCTCCACTCTAAGGAGCAGAAAGAGGAGAAAGCTGGGTATGTGAAAGGGGAAGTGCAGATCAATAATAGGAGGAAAGCATGGATCAACTTCAATGTCAAGATAGCCAAAATGGGAATCTTTAGGGAGGCCTTGAATCCCCAAATCCTTGTGGATAATCAAGAAGAGCAGCGGCTGGAAGAATTAATTGATCCGGTGATTGTGGATATTTCAGACAGAGCCAGGGAGATAGGGATGAACCTTTTAAATAATGCTTGCAATAGCATGATTGATAATTTCAGATCAATCAAATGGATTTTCCATGAGCTTGAGGAGGTTAAAGACCAGGTGAAACACATTGAGGCAACAAGGAAAGGAATGGATGCCAACAGGAAGATGGATTTGACTGATAGGTTGACGCTGGCAGAATAGAGGATACACAATCTAGAAAACTACAATCACAACCTTGTGAATTAGATGTTTTCCTTATTAAGCTCCATCAACAACAACATCATCTCTCTCATGGTCTGGATCAAAGACAGAGATATGCACGATGATGAGGATGGAAATGCAAGGGATGAGGCCAGAATGGAGGATGACCCTGTAAAGGACAACTCCACTCCTGCTTAGGACTAGAGGAATCAAAGGGTGCAATAGATGGAAATGGAGGAGAATCAATAGACCTTTGAGGCTGCTCAGTTGATGCATGATCCGGAGCGAAAGAACGAGGAATAACTCTTGCCTGTTCTTTTGTTTATCATTTTCTTTCGGCTTTTTGTTCTAGATTTTGGCCATGGATTTGATTATTTCCTTTTCCTGGTCATTTCTCAGTACTCTTTCCTTTGGCTGGGCTTAATGCTTATTATCAACCTTTGAACTTATACTTTTTTGGCTGGGTTGTCACGCTTATTATCAACCTTCTTATGTACTATCTTTCAAGTTTCAGGTTCCCTGTAAAACTATTTATCTAATCAAAAACTAATTCACCCTCCTAAATTAGTTATTCTAAAAATTTCTAACAATTAACACACCCAAAGAAACCAAGGAAGGAGTAGAAAAGTATGGGAAACACAAGCTCAAGTCTAGTGGTTACTTGAAGCTTGCTACTTGAGTTTTAAGTATAAGTAAATGATATATTGTATCAAAGTATTTATAAATTGTTTTTTTTTTTGATGAAATGATGAAAGAAAAATACCTAATATTCTTTAAAATGTAGGGTTATTAGTTTGAGAAACTTCTTATAGACGAGGTCAAGAAAATTTCCTACAGGGAAGGCTATGTAACCACGGTTCAATGGCTTTAAAAAAAATTAATTACAATTAATTTTTTAATTAATGCAATATTTTTTATTTTAGATGCAGAGGATTTTCAACAAGATCAGGTGGGGGGGAGAGAAAATGATGTGGAAGATGGTGTTGCCCCCTTAGGTAAAGAGGAACACAATTATGTTCCTTTAATTGAACACTTGTAACAATACTTAAAATTTCTCATGAATTTAACCCATTTCTTTCTTATTGCAATGAATCCTCATTTGCAAGAGTGACCTTATCCTTGCACTAGGCTTATAAAGAGGAAAATAGAAGAGGATCATGATGAAGATAGGTTGGAAAAGGTAATTGATTCTTACAAGAAGAAAACAAAATAATCATGATTTTAATGTTCTTTATTTGACAATGACTAAATATTTTATGTGCTAATGAATGTTCTTGAATGATATGTGCTAATGAATATTGGTGAATGTTGCGTGTTGATGAATGTTAATGAATTTTATGTGTTAATGAGTGTCATGTATTAACAAATGAATGTTATATTTGAATGAATGAATGTTAGATATTAGCTTTAGATATTATGAGATTATTTCATGGTTGCTCATTATTATTTTTACTTCATGTGATAATCAATGACTGGTATATTTTATTAGTGAATAAAATAATGAATGAATGTTATATCTTAATGGGGATTTTAATTTTATGTTATGGGGGGAGGGGGAGAGAGGGGGAGAGGGTCCATTTGAGCTTCCACCTTTACAAAGTTGGCCTTGTTAAGTAGAGAATAGTAAACTATTCTTGAAAAAAAGTGAATCTTGATACCCAATCACCTTCTCAAAGTATTATTGTACAAAATATCCTTCACATTCTAGAGACCTTTAAATGTTTAAACACTTACTCACCAAATACAACCTTTCATCACTCACCATACCCAATATCAAACCCTATAATGGATCCATGCCGAATACCTTGACTCTCTAATACACTTCCACGAGAGAACCTCTTGAACTTTATGTTGAATCAAAAAATAATTAACATTGTCTAGATTTATTCACAAACAACTTGAAATCATACTCTCTATCCTTATGACAATTATCAATACCCCTATTTATGATAGTCACAACCAACCCTCTAACTTCATGTCACTCACCCCTAGGAATAGAAAAATCTACTAGGTTCCTTTCAACTCTCATGTGATGGAGAGAGATGGATCCAATAAATGGTCCCATTTAATAAGAACTAACTTTAACTTCTCCCTACAAGGAATAGCTCCACATTTTCCCAACCACTCTACTACTTAAATTCAAACCTCCAATAGACTCTTCAATAGTCACAATTGCCTTAAAAGGATCATTCCACATCACAAATATAACACTTACCAATATTCACCATTATGTAGTGAATTTAACCTAAAGATGGAAATCATGGAGTTCTATCATCCTCCAAATACTCCAAATCAACCTTTTATCTAGTCACTTTGTTGCTTTTGTTGATTTTTGGGAGGATTTCAGACCTATTAATACAAAAAATCTATAAATCTCTTCAACAATCACCAAATTAAGTTAGACCAATTGCATTAGAAAGGTAACTCAGAATACTATCCAACCATGCTGCCAAAACTAGTCTGCAAATCTATATAAGGTCGTACAACTTTAGAAAATAAAAAAAAATTAGATAGAAACTTGTGCTTCTTTATTAATAAAAGTTCAAATCCATGCAATCTACATCTACTGACTGGGGAATGGTTCAAATATGTATATATAGACTCTTATTGATGACCAAAACCAACTTTTGAATAGGTATGACCATTGGTAAAGAAGTTTAATTTACGAAGAAAATTTTGCAAAAATTATTGCTTGACAACATTTTTATAAACCTAGGTGAAAGATTAAAAACAACTTGATTTTGTATATCTTCTTACTTGCTCATCATTTTTGCAACTTTTTTTCCATGGAACCTTATAAGTTAAATGTATGTTTCTTTCTTCATTATGAATATTTTACATCTTTTTATTAGGCTATAGCTTGCTTTATGTTTTTCACAAAGTTGATCATTCATTCATAGTATTAATGCAAAGAATTTCCTAAAGGAGACTATATCTCTTGTCTTGTTTGTATATCTCCTTATTGTATTATGGATATTTTACATTTCATATTTGAGGTATCTGTAGGTTAGTTTTTGTAGAGTTTTATCTAACATACATTTCTTGAAAATAAATTTTTCTTCTTCTTGAAAATATGATAAAAAGTATTTGTATTCTTGCTTGCATCTTCTTGTGATGGCTCCAACTTAAATATTTTCCTTCATTTTGTATATTATATTTCAAAATAGATTGAAAAGAATTGATAAATGTTTTTAAAATTTTACATACATCTTTTTCAAGTTTGATATTTCACTTTTTCTCAGCTCTTATCAACCAATAATTTTTCAAAACCATGCTAACTAGTTGGAAATTAAGGATCCTAGTTAAAAAATTGCTTGGATATATTTTTTGTGCACCAAGAATCAAAGGTATGTTAGCATGAATGTTGATGATACTACATTGGGGGAGTATCCTGAGCATTGAAGAGTATTCATATGTTGCATTCATGATTGTGTTTGTCATTGATGTCAACATAGCATTATTTTTGAAAAGACTAGTAGTGTAGCAGACATAGATCTTGATGGTACAAATAATGGTTTGATTTTCTAGTCATTCATAGTTATGGACATGTACAAAAAAGTGTCCTAATGATGTGCTTAAGTGTGCAGAGTATGAGTTAAAGATGTATGAAAGTTGTACCTAATTTACAAAGAGCACTTCAGAGACAGAGTATTGGGAAAATGGTTCCTAATGTTTATTAGGTATCTTTCATCTGAGATGTAATGAAGAGATGCATAATCAAGTAGTGATAGAGAACAATCAAGTGATGACATCAGTGAGTGCGCAAGCCTTAGTATTGCACATGTGAACTTTTGTATAGACTACGAGTTGACAGTGCTATTGTAATTGTAATTAATTAATTATCTTATTTTAATTAATTGGGAAAGCCTCAAGGCCAACTCAAGGAATTATTATGGAGTATAAAGAAAAGATGTTTTCCTTGATTGTAATGGGTATGTGCAAGATCATGGTGTGCCAAAAAGTGGCTATAAAAAAAAAATGTAGTTTTGAAATGCCTCAAAGTCTTTAAAAATCTATTCTAACTTTTTTCCCACCCATCCTAATAGAAAACCAAAATATTAATACCTTTATAAGGCCTTGTATTTCTTTGGATACCAACCCTACATGGTCAGCTTAAAAAATGTCCCAAAACATGTTTTTGACCTATTCTTGTGTTTTTTTTACTTCAAACATGTGTCTGATGACTTTTTTTTCACCCAAATTTCATGAAAGGAAAAGAGTTTCTTAAGAATGTTCTTATCTTTCCATAAATGTAATTTTTGTCAAATTAAGAGTTCAGTAAGTAATTATTATTCATTTTTAATAGATTTACACATAAAGTGTTGATTCATACACTGAATGAAACGTAAATATAAATTTCAAATAGTATAATATTTTTTAAATCCAAAAGATGTGTCACATTATATACTTCTTCTACTATAAGGAAAATAAAAGAAAAATTAAATTTTGTAAAGTTTTGAATTAGTTAAGGTGGTCAGACACGAGAGTTTTTTTATTTTGAAAGTACTACAATAGAAAATTTATAATTAATTATTTATTTGGAATAGAAATACCAAAAAATATGTGTCACATCTGGGCATGTGTCTACTTCTTATATCAAGATTCTTATTAAAAAATGCTATCATTTGATTATGATTAAGGTGGTCAGATGTACACACACTTCTTATTTTTTTACCTAAATTTCTTCTACTATTGAGTTAAAATTCTAAATTTTGACTAATTATTTTTTCCTTTCTTCAAATAGGGCCTAGTAGCTCAAATACTAAATTTAATTTCCAAAAGATTCTTTTCTCATAATTTTTTATTTATTGAAAGTTCATAACAAGTTTAAAATTGCATGTCAAGTTGACATAACCTTGATTTGTTGATTTTTTATTGCCACTTAAAGGCATAGTTTGGTTGACCATTATCCTACATGTATGTTCAAGAATTGTGATTTTTTCAAGAAGTGCAAAGTGCAAAAATGAGCAATGTGATTACTGAATGTGTGTAAGCAATCCAATGGATTATTGGATGAGCAATTAGTGATCTAGTTACAAGATCTAAAGAAGCAAAAGTCTAGTTGACATGATAGAGATAGGGGAAGGAAGTACAATTTAGTTCTATTATTCTATAAGGAATAAATCAAAGAAAATTTGGAGAGTGGGTTCATTAGTCTTTCACTCAAAGCTTTTTGTGTAGTGCGTTCAACTATCTTCCAGAACTCCTAATAGGATTGGAATCTCCTAGCTAGGACTCATATGTATTGAATGTTGTAATAGACTCCTAACAAGGTCTATCTTCTAACAAGGAATATTTATATTAGTACAAGATCTTGTGGGTACGATTTCCACTGAGGTTTTTCCTCTGATCAAGGGTTTCCCTAGTTAACACATCTGGTGTTATTGTGTATGACTATCTTGTTATGGTTTTATTTTACATTACTCATATGGTTAAGATTGTTTAAAGTTATTATTTGTGATATTAGTTGGATAACTAATTCACCCCTCCTCCCCTCTTAGTTATATCAATGGACTATATATTCTAACAATTGGTATCAAAGCTTCAGGTCCTTGAAGGAAAAAATTAATAGTTTTGGGAGATCAATGTTGAATATGTTCAAGAAGGATAGTCCAATATTCAATGGGGCCAACTATGATAGTTGTAAGGAGAAGATGAAGACTTATCTATTGTGCATGGGTCCAAGATATTGGATGTTGACAAAAAGTTAGAAGACAATCATTAAAGAAGAAGAGAGAGATCTATTGATGTGTAACATGAGAGAAAGAGAAGCCCTATTGAAAACACTTCCATAAAAGGAGTCCAATCAGGTAAAGTCACTTGTAACATCCCATGAAATTTGGAAAGCATTAGAATCTACTTTTGAAGGTGATGATCGTGCAAAGAGAATGAGATTATAGAATTGGATATGTGCATTTCAAGATGCTAGAATGATGGAAGATGAATCTATAAGAAGTCATATTGGCAAAATATCAAAAATGGTTGCAAGTATTCAATCTCATGGTGCAACCAAGGAAGATGATGAATTTATCTAGAAGATCTTGAAAAGTTTGACACCACCATTCAAGCTAGTAGCACAGATGATTCAACTAGTGGTGCCTTGCACTAAGGATTTCATGAAGGAAACATTAATTAGAAAATTATAATTAGTAGAAGATTTGAGATAGTCTAGTGAACTTGCAAGAGTTGAAACAACCTTTAGTGCCCTAAACATTCAATGTAATTTGACAAGGAGTGCAATCAGCCATAGAGATTTTGTTGGCAACAACAGAGCTGATGAAGATAGAAGATTGAGGAAGGAATAGCCCTTATGGTGAGAAGAGAGAAAGATGGTAAGAAAATCTTTAAATTTTGTATTTTTAATGAATTTTGTCATTATGCATCTAAATGTTCTAAAAGAGAGAAAATGTATAAAGGGATATTTAACCCTAGAAGAGATAGAGATAGAAATTGTTTATATACAAATGAAGATGAAGAATCTGATGAGAAAGGTCAAAGTGAGAGTGATGATGAATTATGATTTGTGGCTATCAAGGAAGATGATCTTGATAGAGAAATTAGAGAAGAAAAATCTCTAGTTACCCATGTAGGAAATAAGTCTAATTGGATAATTGACAGTGGTTGTTCACATCACATGACTGGTGATACGAATAAGTTTTTCAAGTTTAAGAATCATGATGGAGGTATTGTTAGAGTTGGTAACAATGCAACCTATCATATAACTAGAATTGGATCCATTACTCTTGATGGTAAATCTAACATTGATGATGTCTATTCTATTGATGGATTGAAGCATAACTTGTTGAGTGTTGGATAGTTGGTGGAAAAAAGTTATCAGTTGTAGTTTATTGAGAAGACCTATAGTATCAAAGATAGAGATGGTAAGATGATTAGATCTGGAACTAGATCTAGAGGTAATGTATTTCAGTTGAACCCTACTAAGATGACATGTTTAGTAGCTAAAGTAGATAACAATTGGTTGTGGCATAGAAGATTTTATCATATAAACTTTGATAACATTGTGAAGGTTAGTAGCACATATATAGTTAGAGACTTGCCTAAGATTGTTAAGCCTACTAATTTTGTGTGTAAGGAATGTATTTTGGCTAAGCAGAAGAAAGTATCATTCCCTAGAAAGAAGTTCATTGCCACAAAGAAGCTAGAGATTGTTCACATAGATCTAAGTGGACCTTCTAGAATAAGAGGATTCTATGGTAAAAGGTATTTTATGATTTTTGTTGATGATTTCACTAGAATGATGTGGGTAGCATTTTTTTAAAGAGAAATATGAAGCTTTTGAGAAGTTTAAGATATTTAAGAAGAGAGTTAAGAATGAATCTAGTGAAAAGATTAAGTGTTTGATATTTTATAGAGGAGGAGAATTTAACTCTAGAGAATTTAACATTTTTTGCAAAGAAAATGGAATAAAAAAACAACTATCTGCACCTAGAACACCTAAGAAAAATGGGAGTGCTAAGAGAAGAAATAAGTGTTTAGTAGAGGCAACTAGAGTAATGTTACTTGAAAATGATGTTTCTAAGACATTTTGGAGAGAAGCAGTGAATACAATAGTATATACTTTGAACAAAGTACAAATCAAAAAAGGTATGGGTAAGACACCTTATGAACTATGGTTTGGACATTCACCATGTTGACATTAAGTCAAGTTTGTTATTAGTGACAACACTTATTCATATTATATATGGTTACTGAGCTCATTAAATAGTCTACAATGTTTGCCATGTAATTCAATAGCTACTAAGCTTCACAGTTCCTACTGAGCATTCTAGTGATTACCAAGTAAATTCAAGCAGTGTGAAGTCCTATAGTTCTTACCAAGCAGTTTAGTGGTTACCAAGCTTTGTAGTTTCTACCAAGTCATCAGCTCATGTGAAGTGAAGTTAGTGTTAACTAAGTGATGAGATGATTAATGTTTACCAAGTTAGGTATGGTAAACATGGAATTCAGTTTCTACCAAGTTACACAGTATCTATTCAGTTGCTAGTGTAGACCGAGTTCGAGACTACTCTAAGATGATTAGTATGGACTGAGCTTCCATTCTACTAAATGCATGACAATGTTGAGTAATGATAGTGGATGTTGTGTATTAGAACTTCTCCAAGTCAGTCTTTAGAACCCAAGTGTCTTCATTCGTGCCAACTTTGTAATATTGGTGTTAACTTGTATATTGGTCAACTTTGTAATTTTGTAAATTGGATATATATATATATATATATATATATATATATATATATATATATATATATATATATATATATATATATATATACATGATGTATTGGTCATATCCATATAGATGTGTGTATGCATGAATAAAAGAAAGAATGAAGAATATGTAAGAAACATGTGAATGTGAATCAATAGCAAGTATATTGTAAGGCCATATTAGAAAAGGAGTAGTAAAGTCATATCTATCACATTAAGGTGATCAGTACTTCAAATAATCTTTATTAGAAAAATAGTTGTAAGTCAAAGATCTACTATTTCATTCTAACAGATGAATCAGTCCAAAATCCTTTAACAAGGTAGACTTAATAGTCTTTTGTCAAATCTCTTTACCAAGTGCATATTTCATTGTATGTTTGTAAATCCTCAAACAAGGTGGACCTAGCAGTCCTAATTGCTCCTAATAGGGCAGATCATTAGAAGTGATCATTGTAAGCCTTAAAAAGCCAACTTTATGTTGTAGTATTGAAGTTTTGTGGGTATCATCCCCACCCCATTTTTACTTTCTATTTGGAAGGTTTTTGGGTCACCAAATTATTATGTTCATGTGTCATGAATGTTTATTTTTTTAGTTTCTCATGCATGTAGTTAGATCTGATTTAATGAATTAAATGATTATTGGGTTATTACAATTTAGATCTGAATATGATAAAGGTTTTGAGGTTACTAATTCACCCCTCCCCTCATAGTAACCTAGTATAGTCTTGAATATTTTCAACAATTGGTATTAGAGCTTTGTGGTTCTTAGGATAAAGCTTGATAGCTTGAGAAAAGATCAAGGGCAATGGAGATTTTTAGACTTGATAAAGAAATTGACAATGAAAAGTTAGATCTAGAAATGGCCATTGCACAACTCAAGAAAGTTGAGCAACTTTCTCAATCCCTAAAAAGAAGGAAGGAACCTAAAAATAAAATGAATGATCACTACTACATTGAAGAAAAAATTGAAGATCTTTTCCCTTCAAGCAGTTTAGATGAAGCAAATAATGTAATCAAAGAACTCTTAGAGAAGAATGGTTCCCTACAAGAAGAAATAAGAAAGCTCAAAAGAGAACAAGAAATTCAGTCAGTAAGGCTATGTGAAACCTTGGAGCAAATGAACAAGATGAAAGAAGAAATGGATAAAAGAAACAATGAGATCCAAAACCAATCCCTTTAGCATAAAGATCTTATAGACCAAATCTCCAATGCAAATGAAGAAATCATGAGTGAAAGACAGATCAATGAAAGACTAAGAAATGATTTAAATTTAGAAAAGCATATCAATGAAAGATTGAAGAATGACCTAAAAATTAAAAATAAATTCAATGAGATAATGATGAAATCCCAAGAAGAAATGAATCAATTGAATCAACTAAATGAGCATAATCTCTATAGAAAAATGGGTAAATACAAAAAAGAAGGTGAATCCACCAAACAAGGTGCTCAAAGGAATCGAAGACCTACTTGCAATTGTTGTGGTAAGATAGGTCATACATCAAACAAATTTTGGAGTAATAAAAAAGAAAAATTCAATGGTAAATGTTACAATTGCAATCAGCATGGTCAGAAGGCTAACAAATGCAAAGAGAAACCAAAATTTGAAGGAAAATGTCACAAATGCAAGAAACAAGGTCACAAGGCATCAAACTATAGAACCAATTCATTCAATCTAGCAGAGCAAATTGTGAAAGCATTATTTGGCTGGGACTATAACACCTAGTGCAGATGTCATTAGTATGGAGAGTATGGACACATTGGCATGAACTATGTTAAACATCACACAAGGAAGAGAGATACCACCATAAGATGTTTCACTTGTATAGAACTTGGTCATCTAGCAAAAAATTGCATGAATATAGGTAGAATTGAAGATGAATAGAAAGAAAAAGAAGATAAAATTAGAAAGAAAAAGAGGTAACAATGGATTCCTAAATCCACCAAGAAAGCTAGTCCAAGTAATGATGGCCATGTCACTCAAGAAGTGGGTGACTTCACCATTTCCAACTAAGGTCTTATGTAAGAAGTGGAACTGCATTATCATGGTCACATCTAAATAGTTCCAAAATTAAAAGGAAAAAGCAAAGGTCCAAATTAGTATTTGAGATACAAGAGGATCACAGAAGATTAGTATCAGTTATCACCAAGTAAGGTTGGGTCATGGACTCTACCGAGCAAGGTCAAGAGTAACTAGTCACACATGTTTGGTTATTGAGTTATGAAGTATTCACTGAGCGATCCAAATAGATAGTGTATGAAAGCCTATCATGCATAATGATGTCATCACAACTACTTTTATACCAAGAATTAATGGCAAAATTTTATCAAAAGGTAGGAAATTGAATTCATTTTTCACCAAAATCTTGAAGTATTATTGCAATCAAGAGAATTGTAGAGCGATCAAGCAATTTTGAGTAGAATTTGCAGTAATTTTTTTAAAGTTTTCTATAACCTACTCAGTAGCCATGGAAGCATCAAGTAGTATTAGAAAGGAAAAGAAAGGGTCAAAAATGTTGGTTTGAGGAGTTGAATGGAAACCACCAGATTTCAAACTTATACTAGCAATTGCAGAAACCCTCTATCCAAATGGAGCACAATCACAAATCCCTCTTAAGGTACTTCTCATTAATAATATTTGAACTCATTTTAAGTGTGCAACTTAAGAAATTGGAACCCTAGAGATGGATGATGCCCTAGGTGAATTATGTGTAAATGGTGTTCTTAAACCCAAGCATAAGCACTTGGAAGATAAGGGTTTAACCCACATTCCCCACCTGCCCCAAAGTTTCCAAATCAAATGGATTAGATACATCCTAAGCTAAGTACACAATGGTTAGTTATGGCTTGAGAAAATAGTTTTGATCACCAAGAAAATGATTCATCGTATCACTGGCCTTCCCATGCTCTCCAAAACCCAAGCTACTAAAACCCTAGGTCAAATGGAGTTAGAGAAGAAAACCCTAGCCAAGTGGGATGGTAGAGGTATGAAGATTAGTAGTGTAATAGATGTAGAACTAAAATTTGGCATACATGTGATAGCACACAAGATTTATGGTTTAAGTCATCTCAATAGTGTTTCATGTGAAACAGTAGTCTTGGCATTCAAATTCATGAAAAATAATCTGTCATATGATCTTGCAGACTTATTGTTAAAATAGTTCAATAAAATTATGGAAAGTATAAGTAAATCCAAGAACAATCCTTGTAAATTAAGTTCATTATTGATATGTCTATTTTTCTATGTTCAAAAGTTTTTCCCTTCTAAAGGTACAGTTGTATGGAGAAAGGATGTGCCAGTTTTGTATCAGATTAATGAGTACATTGCAGAAATGGGTGAGAATTTTGTCAGCATAATGGATAACTACTTTGATGTCTTCAAGGATAAAATGAATAAAAAATTTAGGATTCCTAAGAAATTGGATGAAGTTTACAAAGATGATGTTTGTTTCATGGTAGACAGTGACAAAGTCTACATTCAGGCAATGATTCCAAAAGTTGTATGGGTAAAACCTCTTCCCTATGAGGTGAACATTGATGAAGCGAAAGACATAATTGAAGCCTTGTTAAATGAATCTATTTATCCAAAGGCACCACAGTTTGGAACATATGATGAGGTGAAGGCAAGAATAGAGCTTGAAATCAAGCTTTCACAAGTAATTAACAAAGGTAAGAGGAGAATATGAAAACTCAAAACTAACACACCTCTTTTGTTGATTGGGGGTAAAGGAGAAGATGATGATGAAGAAGTATAGGATGAAGATGAGTCAAAGAAGGAAGAAGAGCCAGTAAAGAAGAAAGGCAAGGTGATCATCACTAAGCCACCAAAGCCATCCACTGCAATGTTTACCAAAAAATTTAGAAAGAAAGGTAGTGAAGTTGTGTTTATCAAGCCTCCTCTCAACTTTTAGGAAAGACTGAAACAAATGGAAGAAGGTTCAGGCATAACCAACTTCAAATCATTAAAGTATCAGACTAGGACATAAGAGATGAAAAAGATTGAGGAATTGGTGCTAACCAAGATGGGTAAATGAAAGTATTCCCCTGATCAGATAGCCTCTCAGATCTTTAATGATCTATTACAAATATTGAAATGAAGATGGGACTTAGCCATGTACACAACAAAAGATATCTATGAACAAAACCTGAGGAAATTGTTACCGAGCTTTACCAATGCTGAGGTAAAAGAGTCTATGAAGAAATATGAAGACATGATGTCTCTTATATTCAATACTTGTTTAATCTTGTTAAAAGATATAGAGCATGTAGTCAAGAATGCTATAGGCATGTGGAAGAATATTTATCACTTGCAGAAATAAAGTGACTCTCCAGTAGAAGTCAAGGATTATGACAGTGATGATGAGGAAGAAGGAACAAATTTTAAAACAATACAATTTGAGAACAAAGAAGTTGAAGAAGATAATGAGGAAGAAGCCACTAAGGAAGTCAAAGAAGATGATGAGGAGACTAATCCTATGAAGATATCTATAGTAGTCATTGCATCACTTCCTCATTCTCCAAGAAAATCAATAGCTACATCAAATTTGGAGTCAGGTTTAGCAAGTTTGATTGTGACCACAGCCAATACATCAATTTTCCAATCACTCTTCACTCCCTTATAGCTCAACGTATCACTAATAGAAGTGTCTACCACTTCATCCACCGAGCTATAGCCCCCCTCTTCTTTAGTTCCAGAGTTAGGTTTATCAACAATGAGTACAACATGTTCTACAATTTTGTATTCTTCAGAAATAAGTACAATTTTGAGTTCTGCAATTTTGAATTCTATAGTTTTGTTTTCTACAACTTTGGATTCTTCTATAAGTATATCAGTTTTGGATTTAGTAAGCATACCAGTCAGTATTCCATTTGTTAGTACTATATCAATTTTTACTACTAGTCCTGCTATCTCTACTATTGTTTCCACTCCAAATTCTAAGGTAGTATGTACAAAGGAAATTGAACTCAAGGCTCAACCATGTATAATACTTTTGAGTAGAAAGAAGATAGAGGAGGATATTGACCTAGATGAGGAGATTGAGATTCCAAAGTGGGATTTTGATAATGCCACTATAGAACAAATGCAAATAGCTAGTTAGCTCCTCCAAAAGAAAGTGAAGTAGAAGAAATTAAGAGGAAAGAAATAGAGAATATAAAATCATAGAAAGTGCTAAGGATATTTTGACTAAGGTAATAAGTGTTGAAGTTAATACTTCTCAACACATTTTATTTCAATTAGAAGAAGCAATCCAGAAATTTAATGAGGACTTTAGTGGTCAAGAAAAATTGATTGAGAAAGTAGAGAAGAAATTTGATAACAAATTGCTATTCAACAAGTGGAGCTTTCCTCAATTTTGACCAATCTTGAAAATTCTTGTACAAATGTAACAAATTATGTAATGTTATGAGTTCACAAAGGAAATAAAGAGAAAATTAACAAAGATTGATGAAGAACTGAAGGCTAGTGCACAATAGTTGAAACTTGACCCTAGTTCAAGCTCTACACATCATATGAAAATTAGATTCTTGTTAGATATGTAGGCACAATTGTTGATAGAAGAAGCAAGGATCCAGTCTTCATTGATAGATATTTAGAATATGATCCTTCCCATCATGGACACAATGTAAAAGCACATTGTTTACTCAAAAACATTGATCCATGACAACAACTTCTAAATTGCAAATCACATGATAGAACTCTCTGTAGAAGTTCAAATTGCTCTAGATACGTGCAAAGTTTTGCAAGAAAATTGGGATAAGACTTTAGCACTCATACTTAAGGTACATTGTGAGTTTCTTTCTTATATTGGTATCTCCGTGTAAATAGGTTTTGAACAAATATTTGGCATTATTGTCAAAAATGAGGAGAAATAGAATATGTGTGTGTGTGTGTGTGTGTGTGAGAGAGAGAGAGAGAGAGAGAGAGAGAGAGAGAGAGAGAGAGAGAGAGAGAGAGAGACCCAATATGTATATATGGGGAGAAACACTTAGTATGTATATTGTATGGGGGAGAATCATGCAAAGCAAAGGAAAGGAAAGTATATACTTACAAAGACAAATTTTGAAAAATCAAAAAACAATATACTGGTACCGAGCCAGTATCACACTGTAATGTATATAAGTTTTGGCTGATAAGTGTTTTTGTCACTAAAGCCAAAGGGGGAGATTGTTGACATTAAGTAAATTTTTTTATTAGTGACAACACTTATTCATAATCTATATGGTTACTAAGCTCATTAAACACTCTACAGTGTTTTCCATGTAATTCAGTAGCCACCAAGCTTCACAGTTCCTACCGAGCATTCTAGTGGTTACCAAGTAAATTCAAGTAGTGTGAAGTCCTACAGTTCTTACTAAGCAATTTAGTTGTTACCAAGCTTTGTAGTTTTTATTTAGTCATCAGTTCATGTGAAGAAAAGTTAGTGTTAACTAAGTGATGAGATGATTAGTGTTTACTGAGTTCAAATATGGTAAACATGGAATTTAGTTTCTACCAAGTTACATAGTATCTACCAAGTTACCAATGTAGACCAAGTTTGAGACTACTCTGAGATGATTAGTATGGACCAAGCTTCTACTTCTACCAAATGCATGATGATGCCAAGTAATGATAGTGGATGTTGTGTATCATAACTTCATGAAGTAAGTCTTCAGAACCCAAGTGTCTTCATTCGAGCCAACTTTGTAATATTGGTGTTAACTTGTATATTGGCTGACTTTGTAATTTTGTAAATTGGATATATATATATATATACACATACATACATACATATATACATACATACATACATACATACATACATACATACATACATATGTATGTATGTATATGTATGTATATATATGTAATGTATTGTATCATATCCATATAGATGTGTGTAAGCATGAATGAAAAGCAAGAATGAAGAATATGTAAGAAGCATGTGAATGTGAATCAATGACAGGTATATTGTAAGGCCATATCAGAAAAGGAGAAGTAGATTCATATCTATTACATTAAGGTGTTTAGTACTTCAAAGAATCTCTATTAGAAAATCAATTGTATGTCAAAGATTTACTATTTCATTCTAACAGGTGAACTAGTCCAAAATCCTCTAACAAGGTAGACTTAACAGTCTTTTGTCAAATCTCTTTACTGAGTGCATACTTCATTGTATGTTTGTAAATCCTCTAACAAGGTGGACCTAGCAGTCTTAATTGCTCCTAATAGGGAAGATCATTAGAAGTGATCATTGTAAGCCTTAAGAGGCCAACTTTATGCTATAGTATTGAAGTTTTGTGTGTATCATCCCCACCCCAATTTTACTTTCTATAAATGTTTACGTTTTCAATTTCTCATGCATGCAATTAGATTTGATTTAATGAATTAAATGATTTTTGGGTTATTGCTATTTATATCTAAATTTGATAAATGTTTTAAGGTTACTGATTCACCCCTCCCCTCTTAGTAACCTAGTATAGTCTTGAATATTTCCAACACACCATTAGTCAAATATTTTAGGATATTTGGGAGTAAACTTTATATCAAGAGAGATGACAACATTGGGATGTTTGATCCAAGAAGTGATGAAGGTATGTTTCTTGGCTACTCTTTGAAAAGTAAGGCTTATATATGTTTCAACTATAGAACTAAGACAATAATTGAATGTGAAAAAGTAAGGATTGATGAGAAGTTTGGAACCAAAGAAAAGATGGTATATTATAATTCAGATGAAGAAGAGGATAACTGTAGAATTGTTAGACAAAATGCTAACATTTTGTTTAAGACTAACAATGACTTGCAAAATGATGTACTAAATTTTGAGTATAGAGGATAACATAATTTTGAACCTAGAGAAGAGATAAGAGTTGATTTGTCAACTTCTACCCTAAAAAAAATCTAACAAGGAATCACCCTCCTAAGCAGATAATTGGAAGTAAAGACAAAGGTGTTATGTCAAGGAATAGAGTAAATGATGAGATATGCTTGATATCTCAAGTTGAACCCAAGTGTGCAGATGAAGTAGTTAAAGATAATCATTGGATCCAAGTGATGAAGGAAGAATTGATCATATAATAAAGAATGATACATGGGAGTTGGTTCTTAGACCAAAAGACAAAAATGTCATAGGAAAAAAGTAGGTTTTCAAGACTAAGATGAATGAGCAAGGAGAAGTTGTTAGAAATAAGGCCAAACTTGTTTGTAAAGGTTATTCACAGCAAGAAGGCATTGATTATGAGGAAACATATGCACCTATAGAAAGAATGGAAGCATTAAGGATGTTCCTAGCTTATGTAACAAACAAGAAATTTAAGTTTTATTAGATGGATGTAAAATCAACCTTTCTAAATGGAGAATTAGAAGAAGAGATTTATATTGAGTAATCTAAAGTATTCCCTTTATCAAAAGATAAATACATGGTATGAAGATGAAAGAAAGCTCTTTATTAGCTGACCCACACCAGACTCGATATAGAAAATGTACTTGGGATTGTAGCTAGATCTCAAGCCGATCCTAGGGAATATAATTTTGCAGTAGTTAAAAGAATATTCAAATATCTAAAAGGGACATCTGATTATGGAATTTGGTATGAAAGATCAAGGGATTTCACACTTTTCCCATATATTGATTGTAACTACGTAGGCAATATGGATGATGGAAAGAACATTAGTGGTGGAGCATTGTTTCTTGGAGGAAGATTGGTTTCTTGGTTAAGAAAGAGGCAAGATTGTATTTCACAGAGCACTACTGAGGCAAAGTATGTTGCACCAGCAAACAACTATAATTAGATTATGTGTATGAAATAAATGTTGAAGGTTATTAGAATTGAGATTGAAGAACCTATTATCATTTAATATGATAAAAAAAGTACACTAAGTATGTACAAGAATCTTGTATTGCATTCCAAGAAAAAACATATATCTATTAAGTATCATGTGCTAAGAGAGAAAGCAATAGAGAAGGAGATTAGATTAGAGTATGTAAGTACTAAGGATTAGATTGCAAACATCTCTATGAAGCCATTTCCTAAAGATACATTTGAGTACTTGAGAGGTATGCTTAGGATTATACCTCTGTCTACTTTTGAGTAGGAGATGCAGAGAGTGCATCTGTCGACTAGACTAAATGTTAATGCTTTCTATATGAGGGAGTGTCTAGTATGTACTAAGTCATTAAGGACTCTTGGTATTTGATATTTGGTATTGAACAATGTCTTTTGACACTCAATTTGGTTAATGACTTGGAGCAGCTAGTTAGAATTTGGTATGTAACAATAGGTATTGAGTTTGACAGCTTTGACATTGATGTCAATGGGTGAGAGATATCTCTTTAGAGAGATCTAGAAATATTCATGAAATGAAGGAGGAAGATTTCAAACTTGATTGATGAAGAGGAATTGAGTTGATGAGGACAATAACAACAATAAAGTATTACTTGGTATTCTTGGAACTTAGATAGTTTTTTCATCTATGTTGTCATCAATGCAAAAGGGGAAGATTGTTAGTATGAATATTGATGATACTACATTTGGGGAGTATCTTGAGCATTGAAGAGTATTCATATGTTGCATTCATGATTGTGTTTGTCATTGATGTCAACATAGCATTATTTTTGAAAAGACTAGTAGTATAGTAGACATAGATCTTGATGGTGTAGACAATGGTTTGATTGTCTGATCATGCATAGTTATTCTTATGTACAATATAGTGTCCTGATGATGTGATTAAGTACACAAAGTATGAGTCAAACATATAAAGAAGTGGTACTGATTTATAGAGAGTAGTTTAGAGACAAAGTATTGGGAAAGAAGTTCTTGATGTTTGTTGGCTATCTTTCATTTGAGATGTAATGAAGAGATGTGTAGTCAAGTAGTGTCAGAGGATAGTCAAGTGATGACATCAGCAAGTGCACAAGCCTTAGTATCACATGTGTGAAGTTTTATATAGACTGTAAGCCGACAGTGCTATTGAAATTATAATTAACTAATTATCTTATTTTAATTAATTGGCAAAGCCTCAAGGCTGACTCAAGGAATTATTGTGAAGATATGGTATAAAGGAAAGATGTTTTTCTTAATTGTAATGTGTGTTCAAGTATTGCAATTATTGCAAGAAGTGTGAAGTGAGAAAAGGAGAACAATGCTTACTAAATGCATGTAAGCTATCTAAGGGATTATTGGATATGTAGTTTGTGATCTAGTTACATGATTTGAAGAAGTAGAAGTCTAGTTCACAAGAAATAAACAAAGGAAGGAAGTACAATTCATTTTTATTATTCTATAAGGAATAATACAAAGAAATTTAGATAGTTGGTTCATTGATCTTGCCCTTGAAGCTATTTGGGAAAAAGGTCTAATTGTCTTCCACAACTCCTAATAGGGTTGGAATCTCCTAATAGGGATTTAAAGTCTCCAAATAAGGACTCATACATACTGAATGTTGTAACAGACTCTTAATAGGGTTGATCCTCTAACAAGGAATATTTATATTAGTACATCATCTTATGGGTAACATCCCCACTAGGGTTTTCCATATGATCAAGGGTTTCCCTAGTTAACATATCTGGTGTTGTTGTGTATGAGTATCTTGTTATGGTTTTAGTTTACATTACTCATATGGTTAAGATTTTTTAAAGTTATTAGTTGTAATATTAGTTGGATAACTGATTCACCCCCCCTCCCCACTCTCAGTTATATTAGTGAACTATATATTCTAACAAGGTATGTACCTTTATCACTTGTAACTATAATTCACAAACACTACAAATGATCAGTCTAGTTACTCAAATATTTAACCAATGATATTGTAATTTTTAAAATCAGCTTACATATTTATCCAAAACTCTTATAACAATTATTACAAGAATTATTTTTATGAAATGTCTTGGAACAACCATTTTAAATTATATGATTATTATACTTTAAGAATGGGAAAAACATTTGTTTCAAAGGTTCTATGTAAATTTTAGAAATGGATAAATTAGTGCATCAGATTTCTCTCTAGCAACTATTTACATACCCCATTGTAGTTGGTAATATAATATACATGGTATTATGTTTCATGGAAGCATTCACCTACCATTTTCATAAATAGAACATCATGGACCTTTTTTTCTATGATGAAAATATTAATAAATCTATAATGTGCATTCATATTTCATATTATTGTATTTTCTTTGAACTTGTAGATCATGCTAGTGATCTTCATGTTGGTTTTAGACAATGTAGGAGGTGACCTTATCTCAATATCAAAGATCAATAGTCATATTTATAAGGTTCTTTTTCTTCCACTAGCATGCATGCATGTACACACACAAACACACACACACACACACACACACACACACACACACACACACACACACACACATTACTTTTGAGGAAGAAAGTTAGGGACAATTGAAACCACAATCCATAAGCATAGATGATTAAGAGGAGCTAAAAAATGCAATTTTCAACACATTTTTGGATGTATGCTAGAGATATCAATAGGTTCTTAAAGTTATATACTATGCTGGAAATCATAATTCTTACTCCTATAGGTGAAGGATACACACAAAAAACAAGAAAATAGAAAAAACTAAATGACTAAAAGACTTCTAATCAAAATAGCTAAGAGTTCTCATGACAAATCTCTATCTTTGAGTTTCCACAAATCTCTATCTTTGAGTTCCCATCACCAATAAATTTTTTAATTTCCTCAACATTTATAGCCTTTACCTATGAATATAAGAGTGGATCATAAAAGGCATACATGTAGGGGATGAGAACACAATTTTTTTCGAAGCATTGTTGGGAGAGGACCTAGCCATTATTAATCTTAGATTGGTTTTGATCAATAAGTGTCTATACACTTAAATCATTTACTTAGTTCATGTTGAACAAGTAACATATGCTTGTAGACACCTAAAAACCTTTAGAAAATAAAGTATTTTTATTTTCTGAAAAATTCTTGATGACATCATCATTTATTAATTAATTAATGTATTTTTATGCCATTAAATCCCTTTATCTTAATTAAAAATATTTAATTAAAGAATCCCTCCCAAAAATGTTTAAATCTTATTTAAACATTATTTCCTTATTTATTAATTATTTAATTAATAAATTGACCAAAAAACCCAAAATAAATAAAAAATTTATTTTTTGCCCAAAACTTGGCCAATTTCCTTAAGACCACTAACCTCTTCCAACATCTTCTAATCCTTCTTTAATTTTAATTAAAGGCTAATCCCATAATTTCCTAGCCCTAATCCCAACTCAAAATATTTAATTAAGATTAAATATTAATCTTTATGTTTATTAAAAAAAGTTTTAATAAATATCTCCTCAACCCAAACCCTTGAAATAAATAAAACTTTATTTATTTCCTAAGAATCTAATTTATCCTCATCCTAAGAAGTTCTAGACTCTTCTAGAAAGTCTTCATCCTCATCCTAGGAAATTCTAGACTATTCTAGAAAGTCTTTATCCTCATCCAAAGTCTAGACTCTTCTAGAAGATGTCTTTAAACCTAATCCTAATCCCCTCCTAACCTTGTCACATTCCCTAAACATGGGTTAAAACTTACTAACCCAAGCCAAAGTTAACAAATATCTCCTCCTTCACCCACCCTCATTAAATGCCATCCACTTGCCTATCCCTAAGCTAATCCTAAACCATCCTAATCCATCCTCTAATCATTTGCACAATCCTAAGTAAGCTTAAAACCTTCCTAATCAAGCCCAAGTCGAAATTGCTCTCATCTCCCTCAAAATATCTCAACCATAAAACTTTATGAAGTCCACTAGGCCATAAATGACTCTTCCAAGCCCTTTTATTGCTCTTACAAGCCATTATGAGGGTTTTTATGAAGATTTTATCCCTTGAGCCTCCTTTGTTGACTCATCCTTCCCTTTTCCTCCATCCTCTCACCATGTGACATGTGTCACTCCTTGATTGGCTATAAGGAAGCACAATCCATGTGCTCTCCTCTCATGCAATCTGAGCCCTCCATAAGCTTTATCCCATCCTTGCATCTTAGCCCTCAATCCCTCAAGCCTCTTTTCTATAAATTGGATCCTTCCCCTTTGCAAAATAACACAATCCATGAACTAAAGTTATAATGCTATTTTGAGAGCCAAATCCATACTAAAGCCATCTATCCACAACAAAAATCCACAATCATCCATTGAAGCCTTTTTGAAGCATAAGCTTGAGCATACATCCTATCTATTTAGACAAAGCCACTCAAAAAGAGAGCTTCTTATTGAGAGAGTCCATTAATGGCTCATATTCTCAATTGAGAGCTCATCTTAGTCTATCTTGAAGTTTATGAATTTTGTTTAGTTTGTAGAAGCTTTATTTAAATTTGGTTTCTATTAGCATACTAACATTGCTCATATACAATGCTAAGTACAACATAAAAATTAGAGCATGCAAAGTAAACAATGTATGTTGAATTACTCATGTGCTGAGTCACTCATGTGTTGAGTCATTCATGTGCCAACCAATTCAAGTGTCAAGCAGGCAGTGCATGCTGAGTCATTCAGATGTTGAGTGGAAGTACTGAAGTCATAGTTAGTGCCAAGTACTAGGGACTTTAGATTTTGAGTAACATAGTTTTCACATAGTTGTTTGTATTGGCATAAACTACTATGTAAACCATTTTTGAAGCTAACTTAATGATTGAATTATGATCTTTTTTTTTATAAGGATGAATCTTATATGCAAATCTCTATGTGTTGCATGCTCCAATCAAATAAAGGGAAGGTTTAAGTGGAAATATAGATGAATCATAATTGTTGATTCATACCTAATCTTAAGTCATGTAGGTCTTCTTAAGGAGGACAAAGCCCTAAATATTCTATGAGTGAGATGGAAAGTATGCATGCACAAATAGGACATCCATGGTGACCAAGGTATTATGATCTAAGATATATTGTAGAATTAGTTAAAGGAGAATAGAGGAAGGAAATAGTGAACAACAAAGAGACATCTGATCAAGAAGGATCAAGCACACATTAGTATATAGGTGATCTAACATCGAGCAACAAAGTGCTAATTGCAAGATCATTGCTGAGACATTCTAATAGGTGTATAGGTCAAATCTCTTAATAGAGTAGGCCTAATAGGCTATATTGAAATCCTCTAATAAGGTGCTTACTTAATTGTGAGTTAAAATCCTTTAATCAGGCACACTTCTAATAGGTTGGTGCAATCCTTTAATAGGGTAAGACCTATCAGTCTTTGTAAGCTTTTAATAGGGCAGACCTTTCATAGGGTAGATCATGTTTCATAATCAAACATTGTAACCTTCATTGGATACACTTTATTATCATAGTAGTAAAGATTTGTGGGTGTCATCCCCATCCCACTTTTACCTTCTCATTAGAGGGTTTCTGGATAATCATATCTTGTGTCATATATATGTGTGAATGCTCACTTGTTTACATACTTTAGATGTATATACTTTACATGATATTTCAGTTTACTTAATGAATTATGAGATGGATGTATGGTGAATGTTTTTATGGGTTAAAGTTTAAAGAACTAATTCACCCCCCTCTCAGTGTTTACCTTTCCTATTGTAATTCTCGCAATTGGTATCAGAGCTAAGATCTCTAAAAGTAAAGCTTTGTAGTTTTGAGAAAAGATCTTGAAAATGGAAGTCTACAAGTTGGGAAAAGTTATTAAGAACTGAGAGATTGAAATATAACTCATTCTACATCAATTGAATGAAGCAAGAGAAGATCTAAAGAAATCATTGAGAAGAAGGAAGGAAATTTCTATTGAGGAGAATGACACAAAATAACAAGAGATAGACACTTATAAATTATTTGTAGATGGAAACTCCAATGAATTTGATGTAGCAGTTGTAGATCTAATGGAAACAAATAGAATCCTAGCTGAAGAGATGAAAAATCTTAAGATAGATCAAAAATCACAAGCCATATTACTATGTGAGGTGACAAAATAAAAAAAGAAAGCTAGGGAAGACAAAGTAATGATTGAAGATGAAAAAAGAGTTTTGACTAGTAGACTAAAAGAGATATTATCGAAGGTAACTAGGATTGCTAACATATAATTAGAAACTTTGGTCAAATGATGGTTGCAAAGTCATGAACTAAAAGAAAAGGATATTGAGATCACAATACTAAGTTGTAGAATGAACATTTGAGAAATGATTTGAAAAGGGAAAAGGAGTTTGTTGAAAGTTTCAATAAACGTAGTGAAGCCATCAAGTACTTTGAACAATTGATGAGATCTCTTAGGTCTAACAATGATAAATCTAGACTAGGATAGACTAGTACTAAAGAAGGAGAATCATCCAAAAGTGCTGAAGAAATGAGTGACAAAGGTATGAACTCCAAACCTACTTGTCATAATTGTGTTACGATAGGACATAATGCTAATGTTTGTAGGAGCAAGACTATAAATCAGAATGTTAAGAAGAAGAACATGGGTCACTACCACAAGTGCAACAAATAAGGTCATTGGGCACATGAATGTAGAACTAAGACCATGCACACTCAAAGATTTGAAGGATACTATTATAATTGTTAGAAGTATGGACATACCAATTTTGAGTGCAGATCCAAATCTAACTGGTCATCAAACAAGCAAACAAATGTAAAGAACAATGGAAACTCTTATAACTAGGTTTATAATACAAGTTATAGTTGCACTACTATCAAGAGTATGGACATGTTCTTGAGAATTGTATTAGAATGCATTTTAGAAGTGATTAAAAAAGGTGGTTGAGTCAAACTACATATTTTATTTGTTTGAAGATTGGTCACATCAAAAAATATTGTCCAACAAAGTCAAAAGCACCAAGTTGAGTTCAACAAAGGCAAAGGCAAGGCAGATATTGAAAATGTCAGAGATGAGATTGAACAAGACATGGAAGAGAAAGGAGGATTGCAACACATCAACTATAGATAGGATCACTTCACCCAATGGGTCAGGTGATGACACATCATCAAATTAAGCAATCAAGAGGTATGAAGGACCAATATTTAAAAGATATAAAATACATTAGTTCCAAGGATTTAGTTTTGAAAAGATAACATATTCATGAATAAAGATGCAAAGTGGTGTTAGAAATCAAAGATAAATTGTTAAGTGTTGTCAATTTTTCATGTTACTATCAAGCATGAAAAGTTTCATATGGTTTCCAAGTAAAATGTTAGTGGATGCTAATCTAGAAAATTTGTTAGTTATGGCTGAGCTTGTAGTGGTTGTTGAGTGTATGGAAAGACATGTGGATGTCGATTGAGCCAAAAATTTAATTGATGTCAAGCTTATAGCTATGTAAGCACTTAGCATTAAATGTAGTATTTTAAGGGCTATTTGATCAATTTTTTATTCATTTGACATCATTTAAAATTGAAGAAGTGCATGAAGAGCTAAAGGTGACCTGGAGAATTTGATTTGAGCATTTGCAAGAGATTTAAATGGCTATTCGACATAAGTCTAGTAGAATTTAGGGGTAAAAGTACAAAGTTTTATCACCATTTAGGCTAACTTATGAGAATGATTGAATTTGAGTATTTCTATATAAAATTCAATTTTTTTAAAATGTATGATCTAGATAAATTCATTCTAGCTAAGTTATATGTGGTGTCACACTTTTCCAATTGGAAATGTCTCTTAAATGCATATTTTATAGTTTATAGCCAATTACTAAAGAATTTATTTTTTTTTCAAAAAAGTGGCATTTCAATAACTCTTACTATATTTTATGATTTTTTATAATAACAAATAAACACCATTTTATAGAGCTCAAAGTCAAGAATATTCTCATGTAGAGTTTATAGTGTTTTAATTAGATATATTATATTGAAATTAAAAAATTCCACAACCACGTATTTTAACACTTGAAAAGATCTAGACTTTGAGAAAGAAAAAATATTAAATCATATAAAAAAAATATAAAAATTATTTAAAGTTCTAGAGGAGAGATTCCTCTTCTAGAATTTATAATTTTCTCCTCGCTAGAATAGATTTGGTTTGAAAAATCTAGCGGGAGATGAAAACTATTGATTTCAAGCGAGTTGAAATTTCTATCCTTATAAGAGAGAAAATATAGTTCTAAAGCTATTTTTTATTTTTTATTGTGCTAGATATATATATTATCTATAACATAGTCTGGATCAAAGGGAAATAAACTTATTTTCATATAATTTTGTGGTGGGAACTAGATCCCTAGTTTTCAACATTTGTCAGCATCTAGAAAATTAAATATAAAAATTAGGAAACTATATCAATTCTTATTCCAAATAATTATTAAAAACTATAATCCTAAAATTCATCCATTTCTACACATTTCATTAGTTTACTTCATTTCCAAATTCAAAATAATAATACCAATTTTATATCATTGAAGGTGAATAGTTATACTTTTGTTAGCCTTTTCCTTTACAAAATGGTGACACAGGTTTGTGCTTTTATCCTTATAAGGTATTTACCGTGTGCCGTGCTATGTAATTTCAAGTTTTACAAACCCTAGATATATGTAATGGCATCTAGCTCTTCAAAAGAAAAAGCTCTAGAGGGAAAAGAGGTTCTAAATGTTCAATTAATTAGCAATTAGATTAAACAACCTATTTTTAAGGCAATTCCATATATAGCTTATAACCAAGATCCCTCTGATGCATTGTCTATGATACCACCGCAAGTCTTGATGATTCAAGATGTTAAGAATTTTTACAAATTGATGTAGGAGCATCCAGAGGTATAAGGGCAATCCTGTGTCACCCAAAAAAAATGTACTTAGACTTAGTTTCTATTTCATGTGTTTTCATTTTTGGATACCCATTTGGGTCAAATAAAGGTTCCAACTCTCATAGTTGCACTATCAGTGTTCTAGGATAGAGTATTTGAACACCTTGGGATACGTGTAAATGCCAAAAAAATAGGAGTATGTAATTGAGCCATCATTTGGGTGAACTAGGAGGTGTAAATTGGCCAGATGAATGTAATTGCAATTTAGAGCATTCCAAAAAAAGAATCAGGTCAAAAGGCCCCATGATTTGAAAGTTATCGCAATTTTTTGGTTTTTGGAGACCTCCTAAGAATGCTTCAAAGTCAGGTTAGGGGCATTAAATGACCTTGAAAAGAGCCAAAAAATGCGGGACGAGCGAAGCTGGTCCATAGGGCTATAGAGAACTTTGAGAGCTTTTCAAAAATGTAAATGGTACGTCAATCAGAGCTACAGTTCAACAGTTATGCCTCCCGAAAGTTTGGTTACCATTTTTGGATTCTTCTAGATTTGCACCAACTTCTAACGCAGCTTCTAGAGCCTTCTACTTCATCGGTGGATGCCTCTTAGCACTTTCAAGAATGTTCTCCTAGTCCTTAACCCTCCGGGGTCTATTTAAGGACATTTTTGGCATTGTAAAAGGCAGTTTGGAGTGGAAATTGAGAGGAGGTACCGAAAGGAGAAATTATCTCTAGTTTTGTGCTATTGTAAGCCCTTAGGGAATGTTTTGAAGTCTATTTTCTCTGTACTGAATGTACTAGCTTATTTTCACAATTAATACAATTTCCCTTTTCCTGTTGTGTCCATTCTGTGCTTGGGTCATGTCCCCATCACAAATATAAGATTGGAAGCATAGGATACATGGAAATAAGAGAAGTATATGGGGACCTATGTGAAAAAAAAGTGTTAAAGGAAGAATTCAAGATTATAGAAGAGAAAGGGTTGACTTTTAACCTAGATTTCCCTGCCATCTTCAAAATAGAGTGAATTAAGATTGTTTTAAGAAGAATTCATGATAGCTCAGTATGGTTAAAGAATGGGCCAGTAAAAATCACAAAGAAGATTGTTCATAGGGTAACAAGGTAACCAACCCTAGATTGGAAAAACACTATGAGAAGTGAACCAAAGGAAGCTATTGAAAAGAACATAGGGGCAGTATCGAATAAAAAGGGAAGGACCATTGATACTATCACAAATCCCCTAATAGTTTTTTTAGTAAGGGTAATAGCACATAAGTTTTATTAGTCTAATAGATTAAATAGTGTACCTTGCATTGCAGTGGATATGGGCTACAAAATCTTTCTGATTTGCAGTTGTAGCAATTAATTGAGAATTTAGGAGCTATAAGGAAAACCAAGAGTGTACAATGTAAATTTGGATCTATCCTAGTATGTATGTTCTTCTATGTGCAGAACACATTTCCTACATTTGGTAAGGTTACATGGAAGGTGAATAGATCAATTGCATTATAGATAGGAGAATTTATTGAGCAATTAGGTGATAACTTTGAGTCAATAATGGCTGGTTATTTTGAAGATTTTAAGAAATCTATGAAGAAGAAATTAAGGATACTAGTCTCACTAGTCGTGGAACATTTTTTTGATGTTTTCTTCCTAATTGATATTGATTTCACTTATGTACAAGAAGAAATTCCCAACGTAAGATGGCTAAGGCCATTAGGATATGAGATCAAGGTTGATGAGGCCTCTGCAACAATCACAACATTAATTGTAGAAGAAGTGGACAGGAAAGCCAAAGCATTTGGTAATTATGACTTGGCCAAATCAAAGATAACTATGGAATTGAAGGCTACTTCTATGATTAGAAAGAAGAACAAATTGGTGAAGAAATTGAAATAAAAATTTGGTGGTGGAACCGAGGAAGAAGAAGAAGAGGAGACATAGGCACAAGCACCATTGGCACTGACACAAGGTCAGGGAGAAGATCATCATGAGGAGGAAGTAGAAACTATAGAAGGTGTCAAGGAAGAAGCAGTTGAGGAAGCACTTATAAATACTAAAAAGAAGAAAAGAAAGACAAAGACTCAAGCAATGATGAAACCAAAGAAGGTTGCAAAGCCTAATCAACATAAAACTATAGCACCTACCACAAGGGCTAGTATAAGAGTCACTGCACAGAAGGCTAAAGAAGTAGCCAAGCCTAAAGAGAAAGAAGGTGTAGCACTAAAGAGACTAAGAAGGAAGTATGTTTCTCACATTGAATTTGATGAGGAGAAGACTAAATCTACTAACAATAGACAATTCCACGTGGTGAATCACAATCCCTCCTTAGACTTAGATAATTTATGTGAGAACATTAGAAACAATGTTGATTTATTAGGTTTCTCTCACACTGAGTTTGATAATCTTAGAAAGATTGAGAAGAACCAAGTAGAACAGGCAGTATATGCCATGATGGCTATATTTAAAAAAATTCCTCTAGAACTTGCCAACTCCATTCCTAAAATCTTATATGATAGATTTGAGTAGAAATGACACTATTTTTTAGACACTAAGAAGAAAATTAGGGAGACAACCCTCGCTCAAGTTATGCAAGAACTTAGCAAGACAAAAATTTTTAAAGCCATTAAGAAATATGTTGTAAGATTTGTGCCAAAGTATAGGGCATTTAGCATATTGCAAAACAACATAGAGGATGTTGTACAAAAGTCCAAACAAATGTGGAAAACTACATATGAGCTATCAATAGCCAAAGAAGTTTATCAAGTACCTATTGAGGTAGAGGATGATAAAGAAGATGAGAATGAACAAGGCACAGTTGAGGGAGGCACTAATATGAATATTGACAACCAGGCACCAACTAAGGAAGAGCATCAACCGAAATAGAGTGTACAAGATACACAAATGTAGAGTGCTAACCCTCCATAGGTGACAAGTGTAAACACTAAAACTATCAAAGTAAAGGATGTTTTTGATACTTCTCAGAACATCAATCCCCTTACAAAGGAAGATTTGAAAAGGATACTTGTCTAGTCCACTTTCTTGGATAAATTATGTGACAACCCTGTATTGGTAAGTGTTGATAAAATATAGAAGACATAATCTATAACTACATGGTAGGAGGTGAAAACACAAGAAACACCTATAATCAGTCCTCAAGTCACAAGTGTACAACCTTCACAACCCATAGTTTTTTATCAAAGGAAGGAGACAACAAGTTTCACTCAGTACACTGATGCAAGAAACTCCAGTCTTAGAAAATGTAAAAGAAGTTGAGAAGACAAGGTTGAAACACTAGTTAATGATGGGACTCAAGGCCAAATAGGTCAAGTAGATACGCCTTCACCCCCAACACAAAATCAAGGTGCAACTAAAACCCTAGAGGTAGAAAAGGACAAGTTTGAAGAGACTAGTTTTACACCCAAGCCAAAGGAACTACTAATAATCCATGCACCAGTGACATTACTGGAATTTGGTACTCCTTCTAGTAAATGTCTTTAGAGGAAAAGCACAAAGGCTACACCATTGCAAGATTTAGTGTCAAGTCCTAGGTCATCTAAGGTAGAAGAGGAAATTACTTATGGAAATGTTAGCGTAGATAAAGAGAATATATTTCCTAAATTTGATTATGCATCAATTACAATTGAGTAGATGGGTGTATTTCAAGAGGCCCTAACAAAGAAGAAACATTAAGAACTACTCAGAAGGGAGCATATGTAGAAGCAAGCTTTGATTGATATCAAAGAGATTTTCTTGGATGCATTTAGTCTAACTACTCTAGATGAAAAAAATCCAATATTGGACAACTGACCAATATAGTGGAAATGGTTAGTGACACAGACCTGGATACTAATGTTAAATTATTAGAATGGTCTGAAAGGAATTTTTAAAATAGGGTAAATGAGAAGATATCTAGTGGTATTTTACTAACATAGGTTGAGCTAGCAACCAAGATAAAGAGTGTCAAGAAGGTACTAGAGAATATTTTCTCTTTGTACACCAAGCTGTGTAATCCTACACTCTTCACACAAGAAATAAGGAATCACATCCTGTATTTGGAGAGTCAAATGCAGTGATTTGGTGTTCTATTGCCCAATTCTCCAACTAAAAGTGAGAAATATTTTAGGACCCTATTGTAATCCCAAAGTTAGTTAGCATCATTACAAGAAGATGAAGCTAACATCAAGGCTAAATTGATTAGCATCTAGTCCATATTGACTCCTCACATGGAGATTTTACACAAGGAGCTAGGCTATGCAAAAACACTTATGAAGAAAGACTCTAGTCTTTCTACATTAGATGGCTTAGTACACCTTGCTATTTAGCTGGCCATCCAAATTATGTCTTTGGAGGTAGCTTGTGATAATTGGGATGTAACTCTTAAGATTATACTTGAGGTCCATAAATCCTTTTTGGAAAAATATACTATAAGTGTATAACCCATTGACATCAATGCCAAAAAAGAGGAGTAAGAGAAATGGGGGAGCAACTAAGAAAGAGAGACAAGAGTTATCTATACCCAAAGGGGAGTACAAAACATAGAAAGAGTATTAGATGATGCAAGTCTACTCAAGAGGAGAAAGATTTTGATACAGAGTATAGTATAGAACTGAATCAACAACTCAAGGGGAGTTATGTGATTTTGATGTATAAGTCATATTGCAAAATTTTGATATTTTGAAATTTTGTATAGAAGTCGAGTCAAGATATCTATGTTATGCTTGTATGAATATGATTATTAATGTATGACCAAGTTATTTTGACACTCATGTCAAAGGGAGAGATTATTAATCTTAGATTGGTTTTAAACAATGAGTTTCTATAATTTAAGTCATTTACTTAGTTCATGTTGAGCAAGTAACATATGCTGAGCACAACATATAAGTTAGAGCATGCCAAGTAAACAATGCATGTCAAGTCACTCATGTATTGAGCAATTCAAGTACCGATTAGGCAGAGCATGCCAAGTCATTTAGATGCCAAGTGACAGTATTAAAGTCATAGTTAGTGCTGAGCACCATGGACATCAGATGCTAAGTAACACAGTTTTGACATAGTTGTTTGTATTGGCACAAACTAGTATGTAAACCATTTTTGGGCTGACTTAAGAATTGAATTATGATCTTTTGCTGATAATGATGAGTCTTATATGTGAATCTCTATGTGTTGCACATATACAATTAGATAAAGGGAAGGTTTGAGTAGTAATATGGATGAATCACACCCGTTGATTCATACCTAATCCTAAGTCACCTAGGTCTTATTAAGGAGGACAAAACCCTAAGTGTTCTATGAGTGAGAAGGAAAGTTTTCATGCACAAATAGGACATCCATGGTAACCAAGGTATTATAATCTAAGATATATTGTAGAATCAGTTAAACGAGAATAGAAGAAGGAAATAGTGAGTAGCAGAGAGACATCTGATCGAGAAGAATCAAGTACACATTAGTATAGAGGTGATCTAACATCAAGCAACATAGTGCTAATTGCATGATCATTGCTAAGACATTATATTAGGTGAATCAGTCAAATCTCTTAATAGTGTAGTCCTAATATGTTATATTGAGATCCTCTAACAAGGTGCTTACTTAATTGTGATTTGAAGTCCTTTAATTATGCACACTTCTAACAGGGTGTTGAAATGCTTTAATAGGGTAATACCTAACAACATTTGTAAGCTTTGAATAGGACAGACCTTTCATAGGATAGATCATGTTTCATGATCCAAAATTGTAACCTTCACTAGATACACTTTATTACTGTAGTAGTGAAGATTTATGTATGTTATCCTGACCCCAGTTTTACCTTCTTATTGGAGGGTTTTGATGTAATCATATCTTGTGTCATTTATATGTGTGAATGCTCACTTATTTACATACTTTAGATGTATATTCTTTACATGGTATTTCAATTTACTTAATGAATTGTGAGATGGATGTATGGTGAATTTTTTTATGGGTTAAAGTTTAAAGCATTGATTCACTCCCTCCCTAGAGTTTACCTTTCCTATTGTAATTCCAATAGCCATATATGCACTTGTGATATCCAAATCTTACAAAATCATTACTAGTACATTTGAGGCTAGGTGAAGCTCCAAAAAATTCTTTGGTAAAGATGTGTGCTCATTACATGTACATATACCTTTTATAAGGAACTCTTATGTGCATAGGTAAAGAATGTATATGTTGAGGAAATTCAAAATGTTATTGAGGGTGGAAACTCAAAGATGAAGATCTAACAATGGAGTTCATAATTTATTTTATTAGAAATCTTCTAGTTTTTCATTTCTTTCTTTCTTATGGAATCCCTCACCTATAGCGGTCACATTTTGATGTCTACAATGGCTTATAACTTTAAAAACATATGGACTTCTAAAATGAATGCAAATGTGTGTTGGAAATTATATTTTTCAGCTCTATAGGTACTATCCATGCATACAAATTATGGTTTTATTTTCCCAAAATTACTTCCTCAGAAGTGTTGTGTGCAGGTTGTTGGCCTTCTAATGCTACAACAATAATTTCTACCAGGAAAATTGGCGAGGATGCCATAGTTGCAATGACATGTTCATTGGTTACTTGAAAAAAAAAATATGGAGCAAGCAACCCAAAAAAATATTTTCAATTTTATTTTATGACAATTGAGGTGTTGACTTTGTGATAAAATAAAGTTTCCAATGTCTAGTTCTCGATGTCAAAAGACCGACGTTGATGACTACCATTGTAGATTTTGGCACTAGTTTAGTGATGACCATATTTTTTATATGGCATATCATATTCCATCATTTGGTTCAACAAATTAACGTTGGAAATAGATGCCAAATGTAGTAGTGCTAGTTGTGCTTTCATTTTAAATTACTTTGTAATTTTAGTAAAGTAGATATTATATGATTTAATTTTATGGAAAGGAAATTGATTTTAATCTTGAATTTATCACCTTAAGTATATCATTATATTGTATTATTTGATTTTTTTTCAATTTAATAATCCTTTTTTAATTAACTTGAACAATATTAAATATATATGTTGTATTACTAAGTCATTTATTAAATTTGAACTTAGAGTCACTTGCTTCTACAATTGATTAAGTGAATAAATTGGATCAATTTATATTAAATCATCTATGTCATGGAATTTGAAGGTTGACTTCCTCACTAAATGTAGTATCAATCATATAAGGATGAGAATAGATGAGAATGATCACTATAGAAATTGATAACATCTCTAGAATTCTCAAATATAAATTATAGATCATCAGAATAAGTTTTTAACTCCTTTCCTCAAAATACTTAGTCAATCATCTTACGTGAATATCTAGCTCAAAAATAAGCTCTAGCCCAATTTAGATTTCATAATTTTTGGGGGGCTTAGAATACAAGGGCTTCCAATCAATAGTAAATCAACTATTTAGCCATTTTCACTCATTAGTCTCAAAGGTTTACACACTCCTATCTCTAATCCTTGAATTTTCTTTTCTAGATCAAATTTATGTCTTTCTTCATTCTCGAGATCAACGCCTAGGAGGTATCCAAAATTTCAAGGTTGTGGTCTTGTGCTTTTTCATTTATTTATTAATGGCTCTTGTTCAATCTATTTTGTGGGCTAGGACCCCTCCTCTTGATCCTTAATATAATGGTGGAGTGTTTATCATTTTCTTTATTACTCTAGGTAAAGAACATTAGAAACATTTTATATTCTTTAATTTTAGTCTAAACTAAAATCACAAGTTAGTACATCTCAATATAGACCTTGATTAATCTCAAAATTGGTTTCTCATAGTTAGTTATTTGTAGACTAAATGTTGAATTTCATCTTTCCTATTTCAATTTCCAATATACATGTGTTTGAAAAAGGATTAGAGCCCTATTCAAAGCTTGGAGCCTACTTGAGTCTATTGGGACATCTTTTGAGTGTGTAAGTTTGAAAATAAGTAATCAGCCCCTTTCCATTTATTTAATTTCCACCTTGTATACCACTAAATCCAAAACCTTCCTAATATACTTAATCTCTTTATAACCAATTTATTTGAGACTGTATCTACCTATAATAATATTACTAAGAGAGATACCCTTTAGAATGATCCTTTCCTAGGAACACACACACACACACACACACACACACATTATTAATACTTTCCAAGGTTCATTTCCATCAAAGGGTTTAAAAATTCATTTTTTACCCAAAATTACTTTTTGGAGTCTCAAATATGTCAAGACAAGTCCACTTTTTACCCTTTCTCATTTTCCACAAGTGTTATCTAACTACATGTTTCTTCTCAGCACCCTTACCATGTGGTTGTAGAAATTCTATAACTAACTTCTTTATGTATGTAAAGAAATGATCATTAGACAACAAACATGCTGATTTATAATAGATATTATAATAATAGATATTTTGATATATTTGATAACTCTCATCTATTGAGAGGTAGTGTTTGTTCCACTTCCTCAACTTCTTTTGAATCTTCCCTTTTAGCCACTACTACATCTCCTAGAGATTAGTAGAGATGGTACATAGGATACCAATATATCTTACCTAATGTACAATCTTCCTACTTACATTATGAATGACATATTGAGCTAGCATGGGAGGTGTTCCTCCTTCCTATTCATGCCAAATTTTTGGTGTACTTACTACAGTAGGTAGTTTAAAATAAATTAATTTTATTCATAAAACTTTTAATTTACAGGTTCTTTTAACTAAATATTAGACAGATGATTCTGGATTAGGAGAACTTTAGGTCTTGAATATTTTTTATAGATATTATTGTCACTAAAAAATAGTACAAAGGATCTACTACTAAAAAAATAGAAAGGAGCTAGTAGACATAAATTCTTATAGATATAGACAAGTAAAAAGGTCATAATTTGCCTCATTTACTTCTAACCATTCCCATACATACTTCATGAGGTTTTTAATCATTTTATAAAGGAACCTGGGGAAGTAGAGATATTATGGGTTGGGTAATAATGCTTTTGAAGTCATTTTTGACCCTCCTATATTTTTCTCAACCTCCTTAGTGGAAAAAATATTAGAGTAAAAGTGAGAAAAGGATTGATATATTTATTTGATCAATATATTGATTAACGCTATCTTACTAGCTAGTACATCAATAATTTCCCTTAATTATTTAATTTTAAGAAGGTGTAAAATAATAGTCCACTTATCACCTTAGTCTAACCAATTTATCCTTGATCTAATTTTAACCCCATATATCCTAATTTTTTGAACACAACTAAGAGAATCCTTGGATTTTTTGAGAATGATCGTTGCATCCATGTGATATTGGTAATTTGAACTTGAGAATTATAAATGACTATAAGATTATTGTGGAAAGAATATTCCACTACCCTTTCATCCTTGTCTTTCTTTCCCTCAATTATTAGTTTTAAAAGTTTCTACCATTAAATATTATAATTTCAATCCTTAAGAGCACTAGTTTTTTTATTTTATTTTATTTTTAAGGCAAAAGTGGGCTAGCACTAGTTTTGTTAGATATCCATGGGTTCAGTAATTTGATTGTAAAAACTACATATCTATCATCCTCATAATATATATACTTTGTAAATTAGCCTATATGACCTTGAATTACAAGGTTGAGTTAAATAGGAAGATCATAACATTTATAGGTTGATGATCTAATAGGGTATGGTAGATCACCCTAATACTTCTTCCTTTCACATTCATACAAAACTTAAGGAAGTCTTTGTTCATATTAAATGCACCCTAGTTGGAAGTTACTCCAGGTAAAGAAAAAAAATCATCATACAAAATCTTCTAACCTATTAGTGTGTTAAAAAAAAAGCTTATCAACCATCCTTTACTAGAAATAACTCTCATTAGTCTTCCATGCTAATTTCATCCCGTATACATCATCTTTAGGTGACTCAACTATATTAAGGTTTCCATCCAATAACCAAGATGTCTCTTCTAGCAAGGTCATACATTTACAAAGTTTATTTATTTATTTGGGATCATTAGAGTCATACCCCAACATAATCCCACCATGATCTATTTATACTATAATATAATCCTACAAATGTATTGTAGAATGAGTGGGCCCACATATGCAAAAAAAAAATCCATTTATTTCCAACCAAAATAGTATCACCTCAAGTACAGTTGAATTGCTTAATATTAAAGTGATTTTATTCTCTCCAAATACATTTTAAATTAATGTCCAAGTGAAATTTCACAACCTTTAACAATTGGAGTAGTAAATAAACATTCCTTTTCATCTTAAGGACTATTTTGACAATATATTTCCTAGTAGATTTAATTTAAATTACTAGTCTATCATCCAATGTAGTAAGAGGGAAGGATAATAGGGTAGGTTTCCCTATGCTTTAAGTAATTGAGGAACAAGGTTTGTAAATAATCAAGAGATGATTTTTATTTTAATCCAACTAGAATAGGAAAGAGATAATATTTAATTGTGATTAGTATAAAGAAGCTTGTCAAGAGTTCTAGAAACCCTAACTAAATAAACCAATACCATTTCTTAAACACTTTTTTATGACGAATTAGGGTTATTGAAAAAAGTATGAATAAACCTCTTTTAATCTACTAGTCTATTAAAAGTTGTAGAGACCACTTCAAAATTAGGCTTTATAATAACAAATGGAACAATACACTTGGGTGATCCCATAATAATGGGTTCCATTTTTTGACCAATTTTGACACTGAAATCAGTATTTATGAAACATACCTCACGTTCGAGTGACTATATCTTTAAAACTATAAATAATTTTAAGATGACATAAACTAGTGATTTTTAGTACTCTATTCCTACTTTTTAACCATATTTCTTAATCTAAAAAAAAAATATTTATGTCAACCTTTTCTTCTCTTCTGAAAAGTGGTACATAATAAAATTCAATATTTTTAAAGAGTGACAGTCCACTTGAAACACAAATTTTTTTTTTCTAAAAAAGATAATGAGGTAATTCTTTCTTCTTTGGATTTTTAACATCAATATCTAGAGGATGCATTTGGTTTGATTCAATTTGGTTGAATATTGTATAGTTTATGAAGTTTTGAAGTGACACCAATTATAATTCAGACATACGTTCATTTTGACACAGATAGGTTGAAGTTAATTTATCATAAATATTTTTTTTTTTGAATAGAAAACTATCTCAATAAGCTATTTCTTAGATATTTTTCAAAAAAAAATTGACCTAATTTACTAATTTTCTTGAAGTCTCGAAATCAATTGATGTTCAATCGGTAATAAACCGATGATGAGTTAAACTCATATTTGAAAGTTTTAATGAATAAAATATGTATTAAAATTAAGTCATTGTAAATCTTGCTCCGAGTAGCACATTTTGACATTTTTAATTTTATAGTAAGAGATCATTCATTTGCAATTATGGGTGTCAAAAGAGCCAAAAAAAAAGAGGATCAAATATTTTTTAATTGTCTATGTTTGGTTCAAAAATTTTTGGTCGCCAAAAATTCAACAAGACATGTTCACGCGAACATGTCTAATTTATGGAGTTCACATGAACATGTAAAAAAAAAAATGCTGGCATTGGTTTTAGACAGGTTAGTTTAAAAATAGTGAAGCCATACTACATATCCGTATAGCAACATTTTATATAGTTATTGCAAGAAATTTATCTTGAGGCAAGGGGTAAATTTTTTATTTTATGGTTTTTGAATGGGAAACAAGAAAGGAAGGGAAAAAAAATATGAAAGGAAGAGATCTGAAGAAGTAGAAAAAAGAAATATGTAGAAGACTGTGGCACATTATCACGAATTAAACAAGGTATGTAATTATATATATATATATATATTAACGGTTTTGAATTTAATTATGTTTCAATCTTATTTTTTATCTAATTTGATTTATTTATAAATTTTTTTTAGACAATCAATAAGGTGAAGGAAATGTTGAAGAAGGCTCAATAGAAGTAGAAGAAGTGCATATGGGAGAGAGGTCAGGAACACTCCCTATGGAATCTCAAATAATTGATGTTGAAAAAGGTTCAAGATCACTCCCTATAGAGGTTCAAATAATAGAAGTCGAAGAAGGGTCAGAATATTTCCTTGCAGAATCTCAAACAATTAATGTTGGAGAAGGCTCAAGATTGCTCCTTGTAGAAATTCCACTAATAGAAGTTAGAGAAGGGTTAGGATCAAGTGGAGGAATTGGTATGGATGAACTCCTAAATATTACTCAATCTGTAAAGAATGCTATTTGTCAAAAAAAATTAGATCATTTACTTAAAATGGATGTGGATAAATTGAGAAGACTTGCAACTACTATTCAATCATTAAGTTTGTCTACGAAAAGGTCAATGAATAAGAAGATAAGAGAAATTATGACTCAATTTGACAATGCTGAAACACTTGAACAAGCTTAGTTACTTTCACTTTTTCTTACACAAAAGAAGTTGCAAGAGGAATTGAAATTGTTAGGTATAGACACAACATCAAAGAAGAGAAGATATTCTAGCATGCAAACTGATCTGATTGAAAATGTTAAACAATGTTTGAAAAACATAGGAAAACACTCTCGAACTAAAGATAAGTTTGTGGCAATAAAAGTGATGTTGATGTCTATTGTAAATAAGAATATGACCCAAAATAGACAAATATCTTCAATTTTGTCTGAAATGGGTTTTAGTAGGAAAATAATGAGAAAATATGTTAAGAGAACATTAATTGTGGATGACAATACTATGGAGGATAATTGGGAAATCATGTGTAGAGAACCTCATTTTGATATGATTGAAGAGTCATTATAAATTTAGTCATATCATTTTGGATTGATAACACCCATCCTTCATCAAATAGTAGATATGTTATTAGGTATAGGATTGAATTTGGTCAATATGAACATCATACAAAACATTGGTTGGACACAACATAACATGAGTTATATGTGTCATTTTGTAGTGAACATCCTAATGTAAAAGTTGGACAAATTTTTTTTGAAAAATTGAAGCCATACTTTGTGAGGTCAAACAAAGTGTTTGAAACATGTTGTCATCATCATCATATTGAGTTCGATCTCTACTAATAGGTATTTCAAAAGTTTGTAGAAGACACATATGATTTTCATGCTGCTCCTCCTAGTAGGAGAAGTGAGTTTATATCATCCATTCTACGTGACAAAATAGATGATCTTGCTGGTCAAATAAATTGCATCAAAGGATTATGTGAAACATGTGGTGAATTGGCTATATTTCCTTTGAAAATTGAAAATATTGATATAACAAAAAAATTGAATTGCAAAACTTACAAGTATGTCAAGAATGAAACGAAGTTGGGGAAAGAGAAAAAGGTTGGAATATGTTGAAGATGAGTTACCTATTCTAACATTTATGGACACATTTAAGAATTTGATTCAACCTTATATTCATCACACATTTTTTGCAAAGTGGCAAGCACAATAGTCTCAAACTTTGAGAGATAATTTCCCACTTGGAACAATTGTATTAGTTGTTGATTTTGCAGAGAACTATTCCTTTGTTCATCATAAAGAAATTCAATCAAATTATTTCTTTTCTAAACAGGTCATTATTATGGTACACGTTTGTTATAAACATGCACAGTTAGATTTGGATGGTGTTCAGAGCAAAGTTCAAGCACCAGTAATTAAAAAGGAATATCATTTTTATATAAGTGATGATAAAGAACATGACATTCACTATGTAGAACATTTCTTCAATATGTTCTTTTTTTATTTGAAAGAAAGAAGCATAAATGTTGATAAACATTATGTTTGGTCTGATGGATGTGTTGCATAGTTCAAATCATCTAGACCATTTTATGTATTATGTAGATATCATCATAATGAGAATATAAAACACATGGAATTTCTTCGAGAGTGGCCATGGAAAAGGTGAACATGATGGTGCTAGAGGTTGCATCAAACGTGCTCTGCAAAAGTATCAAATGAATTATCAAGGAGTTTGTGTAAATGATGCACATGATGTTGTTGAATGGTGTAAGATACATTTGCATTAGATGAGGTTGGGACATCATCAACAACGAGTTGATAGGTACCATATAGAGTCTTTTGGGAGATAACAGGTATGGATGTGTACCTCTGTTTAAATTTTATGCAATTAAGTTATAAAATTTTATTGTTAAGTTTTATTTTTCAATTTGTTGAATTTTAAATTTAATTTTTCCATATTTTCAATTTGATGAAATTTTTCAAGTGTTAATAGAAAAAAAATGCATGGTTGCAAGAGGATAGAAAAGCCACATTCCTTACATTCAGTCATCAGTATAGATAATTGCAATTGGACATTGAAGAAAATAAAATACTCATGTTTTTGTGATAGTTGCATTGATGAAGATTATCAAGAATGCATCAATCAAACACATGGATATATAGGTGCATGGATTTTGGTACCACTTGATGTTACCGATACATTTGATAAAGATGATGAAAATTTTGATGATATTCCATTGATTTTTGATGATTATAATCATATTTTTGGATTGGTAAAAGTGGGTAGGTATCATAAAAATTAATCTCAACTTGTTATTTAATTATCAATCTGAACTATCTTATATATACTATACACATGTACATGTATACTTGTTATGCAAGAGATGTCTTTGCAGTGATTGTTGAGCCTGGAAATCATGAAGGTGTCAGTTATTATTTATTGCAATGTATTACAGAGAGGAAAAAGTTATATGACCCTGAAGAAAGTGATGGAATGTTGTTCCCCATAGGTAAATTATACATATACATGTGTGCATGTATATATATATATAAAATTTTAAAATACTTAAATTTGTGGTTCAAGTTATGTTGTGATAGAGGGAACATATTTGAAGCAAGACAAAATCATCCAACATGGAATACACTTTTTTGATTATCAACCTAACAACGAGGTTTTACAATATAGCCACTTGGTCGTTGCTACAGGGCTTTGTCTACATCTAGTCAAACTTAAGTGTGTACATCGCAAGTGGAGACTAGACAATGAAGATCATGAGAAGATATTACATTTTATAAGTGTACATCATGGTTGAACTGACCTTTGAGATTTATTTTATAATAATTTCAATATCAACTTCTTTTCAAACTATTGAATTTCATCTTCAATTAAATGTGTTTTTAATTGTATGATCATACTCTTAGTTATCATTAGTTTATTAAAAAACTATATAAATTAGTAATATTAATTGTACCATGGATGAATTTAATAATAACAACTTGATATAAATAGGCAATACAAGTTAGTTCGAACTTACACAATCATTAGATAGATATGTATCAAAGTTTAATATGTTAGAATTCTTAAATGTCAACTTCTTTTCAAACTATTGAATTTCATCTTGAATTAAATGTGTTTTTAATTGTATGATCATACTCTTAATTATTATTAGTTTATTAAAAAACTATATAAATTAATAATATTAATTGTACAATGGACGAATTCAATAATTTAACAACTTGATATAAATAGGCAATACAAGTTAGTTGGAAGTTACACAATGAGTAGATAGATATGTATATCATAGATAATTTAATATATTTTTTAACATTCTTTTATCAACTTCTTTTCAAACTATTCAATTTCATAAGTGAATTAAATGTGTTTTTAAAATTGTAAGATTATAAGTTCATAGTTATCATTAGTTTATTAAAAAACTATATATTAATGTTAGTTTATTGTCTACGGTCATACTCTTTGTTTAAATTAGTTTAAATTAATATGTTTTTAAATATTATATTTTTAAAAAGTTTTCTAAAATAATTTATTGGCTTACCTAATTAACATATTTTTATCCACATAAAACTAATATTTATCTTTAGCCTAATTGATAATTTAAGAAATATATATCTTTCTAACTTCCTACTAATTGATTTAACAAATTTGTATCTTTATTCCTACTAATTGATTTACCAAATTTATGTATCTTTAGTCCTACTAATTGTTTATTTCATATAATGATTACAAATAAATATAGTGTTTTAAATATATAATCTAAATCATTTGGGTTAATTTAGTAGTTATAAGCACCTATATTAATTCAATTCAATCACCCTATAAATTATTATTATTTTTCAAAATTTTAAATTAGGTTCATAGATCAATTTGGAACTTCTTTTAATATTTAACTAATAAAGTAGGTATTTAGAGAAGTTAATTTGATTATTTTATATAATGATCACAATAATATCTAAAGTTTTAAAGCTATAATCTAATTCATGAAGAATATTCTACTATAATACAAAAAAAATAACACATGTATATACATGTACACATCTCAAGAATAAACATCTACATTTAATATATCTCTAGAACTAAAATACATACATATGGAAATTGTAAATCTCGAATAAATACATGTATCTAGCAAAATATAAAAAGTCATATATACATATGACCATCTAACTACTGAAGTACTAAATAGTCAAATAAATAGTAAAACATATGTATACATGTCAGCAAGGTACTAAAATACACATGTGTATGTAAGTCTACAATATACAAATACATCAAAAACTATATAAATCTACTACTACTAGAGGGACCCCTCAAGACACATACAAATAGAATGACCCTCTGATCGAGTCTCCTGTACATCTTGTGGTTGAGGCGCATCAACCAAGCCTTGAATATATATATATATATATATATATATATATATATGTTAGAGTTCCATCTAAACATATATATACATTTGTGTACATTCAAATTAAATATGAGTGCATATATATCTAGTTTGAAACATAAATAACTTTAAACAAACTATTTAAAACTTGTACCTAAGCACTATTGGGTGCCTCAATAGAATCATCTCTCTCATGTACATGCCCTGAACCAACACTAGATGTAATCATGTGCTCAACAACTTGTGCCTGCATGATTTATTATAGTTAGATAAATTAAATATTTATCTAAACTGAATTTTTAAATAAATTTATATTTTTTAATTTCATATATTTAAATTTAAAAATAAATTACACACACACACACACACACACACACACACACACACACACACACACACACACACACACACACACACACACACACTTGGGTCTCTAGAGGTGGAGGATGATCAATAGACTCCATTGTATCATCTATTGATGCACCTCCTAAAACTCTGACACCTACTAAACCACTCTCAACACCATGTCCAACTGCTAGTAATGATGAGTGAAGTGGACTATGTGACTAGCTGGGTAATGGTGTCAAATTAGTGCTGCTAGGTCAGAATAACATGTCCATGTACAATGAATTACCCATGCTCAAACTAGTATCAATCTCAGATAGCCCTTGTAACTGCTCACTAAAATCATTGAGACCCTCAGCTATGATCCTAACATCTCCAACTTGTATGCCCAAGTCATCTATAGAGTGTTATGAGCCTGATGCCAAATACTGTGAGCTATACACAGTAGTATCATCTATCACTGGTGTGGCAACCTATGTCTATGGAACTATAGGGCTCTAATGGTGTCTAATGGCATCCATCACTAAGTGAACTAGCATTCCCTATGTATCAGAAATATAACTGATACTTTGCAATATAGCCTTCAAAAAATCTAGTGCTAAATCCATATGCATGTGTTGTCCTGAAAGACCACAAACATCACCTGGTACTAGTAATTTGGTAGCTCTATATGCCTCATTAGAGGAGATGCCTGAAGTGCTACTAGATGCCTCTAAAGATGGTCGACTAGGTGGATGACTCCATTGACTATGAATATAATGACTAAGAGAATCAAATGAACTACTAGTAGCCACAGATGCAATGTGTCCAATAGTATTAATTGCTTCTCTGTAGGAAGAAATGACAACTCTTATCTATAATAGGTGCCAGTGTTGGAGTCATTGAAGGCAGTCTTTGTCCAATGAACTATCTAACATCTAGAGGTGGAAGACATTGTTCACTACGATACTTGTTACGATCTGCAATCTAACCATGCCCCTATCCACAATAATCTAGAATGTCTAAGTATTTGACATTGAGCCCCATGTGGAACTTAGTGTACAACTACTATGCAAAATAAAGAGGTATCTATTTTTTATTAGGATAACAACCATGTGTAGCTAAAAAATGAGGATAGATCATGCTAGCAATAATAGGATCTCTACATCATGTGACTCGATAGCCTCTCACCCTACCTTGTGCTCCCTAATATTATGGAAAGAGATCTCATTTGATGATGTCTTTGGGGGTCACCCTCTTGACGTCACCAAATGATGCATCTCCTAAAATCTCAGCCCTAACCTCCCTTGATATGGAAGCTAATATGTTAGGAGTAAATGAATGGTGAGCTCTAAATCTAGCAGTCAAATCCTATAAACTCCTACATATAGTAGCACATATGTCTCTATGTAGAACATCATCAGAGGACAATATTGACTAATGTAGTCTAGCAACTCCCTACTCTAAAAATGAAAATAATGCATCAATATTGATGCATGGAGGTGGTGCAGTAGGACCTTAAACAAGAGTTGTAGGTGCAACCTGACCTCCAACAAGAGCTACACTAGGAGCCATGCTAGGACCTACACCACCTAGAGTTGAACTAGGAGCCACAACATGAGTTGCATGACGAGCCCTGTGATGAGGTACAACACAAGCCCCAGCACAAGCTATAGCATGAGCCCCACCATGAGAAACACAATGAACTGCACGAGGATCCAGAATAGAAACTACATCAGGTGCCACAATAGGAACTGCATCAGGTGCCATAGCAAGAGATGCAATAGGAGCTGCAATAGGATGATGAGTAAGTTGATCATGTGAAGTCATATCTATACAAATGTCTCAAGAGCTAAGTCTAGACTATACAATTTTTTTAAATATTTAAATTAAAAATTATATGTAATTGAATGTACATCACATGTCTACACAATCTGTAACATGTACATATCAATAAAATTTAAATATGATCACATATACATACATGAGAGTTGGAGTTAGATTTAGAGTTATTTCAGGAGTTATTGAGCTTTTAGAACTTTAGGAATTAAAGATTAGTACCTAGGTTTGACTTAAATGGTTCAACATGAGTTAGATTAGAGTTCAAAGTAATTGCATGCAAACAAATTGTTTAAGACTTGTCATTTTTAATGAAGATTTAAAGTAGCTAGTGAGTGGTTCATCAAAGTGCTATGTAATTAAAAGTTTGAAAAATTCAAAATATTTCTTGATTTCATGATAAGACTTTCATATTGTTGAGACATCACGTGGTGTCACAAAGGTTGGTTATCCTACTTGTGAATTGTGACAATCGATGGTGTTGCACTTATGCAATAGTATCATCATCCATCTAAGTCATACCAAGGGGTATATTTGACACTTATACCCTTTGTTGATTTTGTGAAAACTTAGCATCACAATATCAATCATAGGTCATCACAGTTACACTTCAAATTTATTTGTCAAAATATTAATTTGAGGATGAAAATGATAAAAACTAAGAATGTTTGAGAAGTATGAAATGGTGAGAATTTATATGACTAATGATCACTCACCAAATTTTAGGTATGATAAAAACATAAAAACCTCAAGAGGCTCACCCTCAAACCAAAAGTGAATTATCACAACCCAAGATGAATAGAGGGGTTCTAGTGGAAGATATATATTCAAGGATGGATGAGTCAAGGATGTATTCCTTTCAAGTTAAATATGTGCTTATGATATATAAAATTATTAAAGTATTTTGTGATACTACATAGGAAACAGAAAATAGCAAGGTATCATATTACATCTAATGTATAAAAGTAGGCACAAGATGTGAGATAGAAAGAGTAAACTTACCTTGAGATGGATCACATAGTCAACCTAGTCCTAGAAAAAAATTCATGATTTCAACCTAGAAATGGTATCTTCTTAGTAATGGATGGATGAAGAAATAAATAGAATCCATAAGTATGGTTGAATACATGTGCTTGAAATGTATTTTTGAATCAAGGATTCCTTTTTAAATGCATGTTTATATACATTTTCAAATCTTAGATCTAGAATATTGGTGTTCTTTATGGTCATAAATGGAAAAGAAGAGATAAGAAGAATGGATATTTGGATCTTCTTTATTTCTTGAGAATTATTCTAATTGGTAATCATGTATGAAGAAAAATGTACATCAGATGTAGAATATTTCTATATTTTGAATGGATCTTAAAATAATGAAGACTTGGAGTTATTTAATTGGGTGTTTTCCTTCAAATGTTGAGTACAAGTCTTCAATTACACAAAAACTTGAAAAATTCATGGAAGATTTAAATTTATTGATCTATTGATTTCATGTTATGGAAAGTGAAAGGAGGAAAACCCCTTTAATATAAATTTTGGATTCAATATTGTCAACATGATAGAACATAAAGATTGGGAAGAAGATCCCTCACATTGGGCTCAAATATTACCTAAATGTAGACCTAGTCAGCCAAGTCTTGGCATTGTTACAAAAAGAAGGGAATGAAATGAAAAGATATATTCAAGAAACATACATTAAAGACATCCAAACCTTGAAATCACAAAAATGGGGTCTAATAGTTCTTACAGCCTCTAATGATGGGTGCTAAAATTTTAGGAGAGCATAACCACATGTTTCCAATCTTGGACTTCTTCTTATCTAGGTATGCCCTTTTTTTCTTATCTAAGCCTAGAAATGGTATCTTCTTAGTAATGTAAGTAACTCAAAATACTCATGAGGTTAATTAAAATTACCTCTATCTATATCATGTATCCCAAGTACATATGATTGTTGTGTGGTTCAACAAGCTTGAGGGAATAAAAAGGATATTCCTTTGGCTAGGAGTTAAAGATGAGAAGAGGTTATTTATAACTGAGTAGGAGAAATTATACACTCCCAAAATCTTGGGGGATTAAATGTTTGTAATTTTCATAACTTGAATTTGGTCATCCTTCTAAATTTAGTCTAAACATAATTAATTATTATTCACATTGGTCCATAATCCATCATTTAAAAAATATATAAAATAAGAATGATCTAAGGATATTAGATGTTATTTTATCCCCTAGATCAAATATTTGGAGTAGTTATTCTAAAAAATATATAGTTTTCCTATTTTGTAGTTTGATTAAACTGATTGTATAAGAAATATAAAGGGTTCGTCTTCTTCTATTTAAGTAATATTTTTAAATAATTTTCTAAGAAGTGCAATTCAAAAAAATTCTATAGCTCTCTCATTTGGTAACTAAGCATGTTTATTTAATCTAGTTGAGGATTGAAGAAACTTACAGTAAGGAATTGTGAATTATGGTCTTTGGTGAATGATCAAGTACATCAAATACAACTCATGCATGTATGCTCCATTTTGACTATTATTTTTCTAGGGCAAGCATAACATTGATAACTTTACAGTTAGATCGTTCAAAGCCATGGGTATGATGGTGATGACTAAGTTAGGTCTATAAAAGAATTAAAATGGATAGACAATGTTGTGAACCTTGCATTCTTCTTGTATATTCTTCCTTCTCTTTGTTTTCTCTACTAGTGTGGATGTATATAATTGGTCTTAAGAAAGTGTAAATATGTAAGATTTTCTTGTTATACAATTCTTTTGGTATTTCATTATGCATTCTCCCACCTTTTAAGTTACATCCCATGTGATCACATATGATGAAGGCACACATGATTGATAATTTTTGCATGCATATGTGATCAATACATATAGTCTTTATTAGAATATTTTGGTCAATGTCAAATATTCTTGATAATATTTTTAATGTGGAGAGAAGTCAGGGAGCAGAAAAATGAATAACTAATAGTGCAAGTGTTTATTTTTATTTGGTTGACACTCTTTGAAACATTAAAAATCTCAAGTTTTATGAGATGATTTGGAAGGGGCTCTTAATTGTTGTTAGGTCTTTCTATTTGAAACATTGGAAATATTGAGTTTAATGAGATGATTTTGAAAGAGATCCTTGAGTACATTACATGTTTGATGCTTGTTGCAAGGCTGAGAAGATTAGTGTACTAAACTTGGTTATTATGGAGACAATGAAGTTGAGCTAGAATGCCCACATAAATTTCCCCATCCTATTGTATATTAATATCATGTACTAATTTTAATTATTTCCATTCTCAAAGGATATTTTTAGTTTTTATATTTAGTGTATGTTGGCTCCCCCTAATAAATTAGGGTATCAAAAACATATATCCATTGTTTAGTATTGATTTTTATTTTGATATTACCATGTCTACATTGAAAATGATCTTGTTAAACACTAATTTTCTCAAAGGCACTAATTATTCTAGACACAAGAAGACTAAGATGTGAAATATTCTTCACTATGAAGAATTGTGGAAGATTTTTAATGTCCTAGATTGATTTGATTGAATGGATATAAACTATGTTTGAGCGCGAACAAAAGAATGGTTAACAATGTGCTACATCCTATTGATTTGGAGTTTGTTAATCAAAATTTATATAGCTGCACATGTCTGACATTTGCCTTGATATTACAATAACACTTGCCTTGATATTAAAATTTAACCTTCTAGATTAGGGTTTGAGTTATCTATTCTAGGGTTTGATTAGATATTTATAGGGAACCTTCATTTAAAGATTAAAGGGTTTCTGTTAGATTAGGTTTTGGTTATGTGGTTTGATTTCAAGACACGTACGATCTTAGATTAGGGTTTGAGTTCTAAGAGATCTAAGGGTTTCAATTAAATTTAGTTCAAATTAGATTAGGGTTACGGTTAGATAGGTCTAGGGTTGTACATTACCTTGTTTTAGTTATGAAACTATAGGGTTAAATAGTTTTTTAGAGTTTTCAAGTTAGGGTTAGAAATTAGGGTTGGAGTTTGAGTTAGGTTAGGGTTATGGTTAATGTTATCTTTTAGGGTTATAGTTAGTTTTAGGGTTAAATGCAGATCTAGCTCGTTCTAATATTTTTTAATTTTCTACACTAATTTGTTTTTTTTTTTTTTCTAATGTTAAATTCTAATAATTTTCAAGTTTAATATTTTTTTCTAATATTTTGTAATGCTTTTTAAAAATATTTTATAATGTTTTTCTAATGTAAAATGTTTTATTCTAATATTTTCTAATGTTATATATACTAATTTATTTTCCTTAGTTTTAAATGTACTAATATTTTCTAATGTTTAATACAAATTTATTTTTCTAATATTGTACAAGAAATTAACGTTTTTTACATATTTCACTTACTAATGTTTTCCTTATAATTCTACACTGTTATAATGTTTTTCTAATATTTTCTAATTTTTGAAGGCTTATATTTTTAAAAATATTTTCCAATATTTTCTAATGGTTTTTCTAATATTTTTCTAAATTTTATTTTCTAATATTCTACACTATTGTTTTTTTAATATTTTATAATATTTTCCCAATATTTTCTAATTTTCAAGGTTAACATTTTTAAAAATATTTTCTAATGTTTTTTCTAATATTTTCTAATGTTTTTCTAATATTTAAATGGAATGTTCAAGATTCTAATATTTTTCTAATAAAAAAATATATTTGAATGTAATGTTTTTTCTAATATTTTTTTTGTAATACTTTTTCTAATGTTCTGGTATTCTAGATTAAAGTTTTTAAATATTTTCTAATGTTTTCTAATATTCTAAACTATTGTTTTTCTAATATTTATCTAATTTAACAGTAATTTTTTTCTAAATTTCTTTTCTAATGCTATATTATTATTTATCTAATACATAACTAACATAAGCAAGAAAACTATAAACGTTAAATTAATAGAATTATGTAACATAAATAAATAATAAAAATATTGAATTAACATTAAAACATGTTTTCAAAACATTAAAAACATTAAAAAAATCAAATAATAACATATAGAAATACCTGAATAGTGCGAAGATGAGAATCCAGAGGAGAATGGTGGGGCATGCTAACGAATAGGGGACATTCACTCCAACCTCTAAGTCAACAATGGATGCCATAAAATGAATAGAGAATGGTAAAGAAGGGTAAAAAATGGCATTTTAAGTGGAAGAAAATTGCTGCTTATATGTTCACATGAACATATTTATTTGATATGTTCATGCGAACATATCCCATAAATAGGAACTATGTTCGCACGTACATACATAAAATTCAATTTGGCAATTTTGCAATTTTTTTTTGTTTTCTTCATCCCACTAAAGTGGAACCCATTATTTTGGGTTCACCCACTTACCTCCTTCTTGTAAGCTACCATTTATCCTTGAGTAAATATTTAGGATAAGTGATATGATTCTAACAGTAGTGGATAGGTACTTTTGCACCACAAGCACATCACTCAATGTCTTTGGTGCCTCCTTTCTTTAACAAAAACTATAATTATTTTCATTCCTAGGTGATTTATCACCCATAAAATTCTTACACAAGTTGTAAAAGAAATGTTGAAGGGGAGATGTCTAGCCATTATCCCAATTAAGTGTAACTTTTTTCATGTGATGGGCGAGATGTCATCATTTTAGGGTAAAACTAAGATTCAAATAAATAATCACTCATTCATTTAGTCAAATAAATTACTATAGAACCCAAACTCATAGTCAAATCAAGATTCATTAAGTGATCCACATATTAAAATAAAACTCACGTCAACTTAATTGCTAAAATAATTTTACATACCAAAAATAAATAATTTATTTTTAGAAAATATATTAAAAACATCTAAAATTTGTGGAGTCAATATATATATATATATAATTTTAGAAACTATTATGTTCACCATTGTTTCTTTGCAATCTCTTATTTTTCTCTCCTCAATATTTTTTGGCTTTTGTCATAATTGGTTCCCATTCTCAATCAATTTCCATATTAATAGATCTATAGTTGGCTTGCCAAATATCTTGTGTTTCAAAATTTTCAATTTAATTGTGTGATTCCCTCTCTTTCACCTTTGTATACCTATCACCATGTCTCTTGTCTTATTTTAATGTGATTATTCCTTCATGTACTCAAATAAGAAAAACTTAGATACTACTTCAAATTAGAGACTGGCTATATAAGATTGAGAATGATAACATCAATTCCATATTGGATGTCCCTTTGTGTTTCAAACATGGGTCTCCATAATGACAACAAAATATTGTAAGAAATTATGGAAACTACACTAGAAAAGTAAAACTACCAGATCAAGTATTTGTTTTCAAATTTAGGGTTAAAATTATGCTTATATTGGAACTTTTTAAGTATTCATTGTGAGCTACCTTGAAGCATAGAACATTTCAACTTTTATTATAAGGCATCGAATAGAAAGATCACTCTTAATATATTTGAACACATCATGTCTAGATTCATAAAGAGATATTTAACTTGATTTGTACTATCACCTATGAAGAATATACATACACTTTTAATGCATCAATTCCTATAACTATCGAAAGATAATAATCTACAAATATTTTCTTGGGTGACTATTTAGAAGATATTTTACTATATAACTAAATCTGAGAAATGTGAATGATCAAATTTAGGTACCATTAGTTAGCAACCCCTAAGAGTTATGAAATAGAATAATCAAGATAATAACAATGTATGAATTTGGATATTTTGAATTTGGATGAGTGTGGATCCTCCCAAGGGGCCAGGCCTGGTCTTGGATCCCTACCTAGACCTGCATCTTGTTCTAACTGTGACTCAGGTTACCTAGGGGAATGTCAACAGTTTTCATCTCATTGGGGGGTGCCGATGGGGTCAAAAACTTAGTTTGTGGGCCAGGAGATTCAAATGAGCCATACAAGTGCTCTATTGGTGGGCTAGGACATTGAAGTGAGTCATACAAGGGCTCTAGGTTGGAAGGACATCATTCTTGGAGAGAAGGTGGATAATACCCCATTGGAAGCTTCTAGAGTGATCAATGGTGAAGAGGGGGAAAAAATAGTGGTATCAGATAGATTGGTTGACATTGTGTCAGCTAACCTAAAGCTTTGCCTCAAAGGTAGATTTTTTTTTTCTGCCCATTGATAGAGATGGTCAGGAACTGGATAAGCCAAAGATGGAAGTTGAAGGGGAGTGTGATGGTTTTGGCCATGTCAAGAGGCCTATTTTGCTTCAAATTTAAAGTACCAAAAGATATGACAATGGTGATGGTTTGTTCTTGGTTATATGGAAAGCATAGCATAGTGGTGGCTAAGTCACATATGGCATTAGATCTAGCCAAAGAACTAAATAAGATGGCTTCGGTCTAGGTCAAGTTATTGGCCTTTCCATTTGAGTTTTGAAATGAGAGGATACTAAAATCCATTGGGGATTCCATTGGGCACTTTGTAGCTATAGATATGGTAACTTTTCAAAGGTCCCAACTAGTCTTTGTAAGGTTTAGTGTAAATGTGGCAGTGGGAAATTCCTTACCTAATTCTATTACACTAAGCTTGAAGTGGGATAAGAAGATTCAGCCCATCATTTATGAGAATGTAGGGTTCTTTTTCCTAAAATGCTCATCATTTGTGCATTTGATTATAGATTGTAAGAAGCTGGATAGGATGGCTAAGGAGAATTTAGACAGGGCTCCTCCTTAGGATTCAAGGGTGGTGGGTGCTAGCTCACATGATTGTGTTGGCAAGGTGGTGACTCCCCCTCCTAGAAGGAGCCAGAAGTGAAGATTTCTCAAGCAAAAATGGAGAAGGGGTTGACTTCCCTTCTTAGGAAGGAGCAAGAAGATAACCCTCAAGCTATGATGAGGAGGGTTAGGATGGAGGAGTTGGAGGGGAGGTCTTGTTTGGTTCAGGACCTATAGACACTTTGTACACACAAAGGGGAGTTTGGGGGTTTGGAGGAAGGGGAAATTGATTCTTTTCCCTTTCCACAAGGCATTGAGGAGCTCCTTAGTACCCCTTCAAGGAACCTAGAGATTGAGGAGGTTTTCATAGGGTACATAGAGAAGGCATTAGAGGATAGTGAGGTGAATGTCTCGAAGGAGGGGGAGGTCATTAGGATCCTTTGTTGGAATGAAGATGAACAATCAAACAAGATGGTGAATTCCTTGGCCCAAGTAGACGATTTGGAAGGGAAGTTGCAAACTAAAAGAAGACAGACAAGGGTGTCAAGGAAACCTTAGATGGTAGTGGAATTGAAGTTGGATGTAGGGAAGTCAGGAAAACAGGGTAAGAGAGTGAAGTAGATGGTGAGGGAGGTGGAAAGTGGTAGGCAGCCCACTTTGGAATCCCTGTCAAAAGGTAGAAAATAATTATTCTATCATGGAACATGAGTGGGTTAAACAACTCTCATAAGCAGTTTGCCCTCAAACAGAAGCTGGAAAACCAAAAAATTGATATCCTACTCATCTAGGAGGTTAAAATGACTATGATTAATTTGAAGAATATTGCAAGGTTATGTTTGGCCAGGAGCAAAATTTTGTTACCGTGAAGTGGATGGTGTGTCGAGAGGAGTGGCTACCTTCTAGAATCCAAATGTTGGTAATGTAAGTTTAATTTATAGTTCTAAATTCTATCTTATAACTGAATATAGGATAGGAGATAAGATTTGGAATATTTTTAATGTGTATGCTCCTAATACCAAAAATAGAAGCTACAACTTATGGGTGGAGCTATCAATTTTTCTCTCTCAAAATAAGAACACCTTTTGCATGGGAGATTTTAACTCCCTTCTGTACCCTTCAAAGAAAATTGGAGGTATGATAGATTTTAATGATAGTATGAAGGATTTGGCAGATTTTATAAATAATAATGATTTATTGGATATGGAGATGCAAGGAGTGAAGTTCACATGGTTGAATAATAGGAAGGGTGTTGACCTTAGTCAAGTCAAATTGGATAGACTATTGGTCCCGATAGAATGGGAAGGATTAACTTCCTCCTCTCTTATGAGACTACCTAGGATGGTCTCGGACCACACCCCTGACATTTTTAGTTGGAAGGAAGATTCATTGGTGGGGCCAAGACCTTTTAGATATGAAATAATGTGGAAATCCCATCTTGACTTCAGCTCTAGGGTGGTTGAGTGGTGAGGAATCAAGATTGAAGGAACAACAATGTATAGACTCTCTATTAAGCTGGAGAATGTAAGACGAAATGTGTTGCCTTGGAAGAAAAATATTTTGGTGATATCTTCAAGACTAAGGTAGAGGTGGAAGGGAATTTAGTTGAGCTCTAGAAAGCTATGGGGGAAGGCATACCCATGGATAACATTATCAAGGAGGAGGATAAATATAGAAAAGTGTGGAAGGAAACAATGATCAGGGAGATGACTTACTAGAAGCAGAGATCTAGGGTATTATGACTCAAAGTGGGTGATAGGTGTAGACACCTAAAAACCTTTAGAAAATAAAGTATTTTCATTTTCTGAAAAAGTCTTGATGACATCATCATTTATTCATTAATTATTTATTTAATTAATTTATTTATTTTTATGCCACTAAATCCCTTTATCTTAATTAAAAATATTTAATTAAGGAATCCCTCCCAAAAATATTTAAATCTTATGTAAACATTATTTCCTTATTTATTAATTATTTAATTAATAAATTGACCAAAAAACCCAAAATAAATTAAAAAATTATTTTTTGCCCAAAACTTGGCCAATTTCCTTAAGACAACTAACCTCTTCCAAAATCTTCTAACCCTTCTTTAATTTTGATTAAAGGCTAATCCCATCATTTCCTACCCCTAATCCCAACTCAAAATATTTAATTAAGATTAAATATTAATCCTCATGTTTATTAAATTTTTTTTAATAAATATCTCCTCAACCCAAACCCTTGAAATAAATAAAACTTTATTTATTTCCTAAAAATCTAATTTATCCTCATCCTAAGAAGTTCTAGACTCTTCTAGAAAGTCTTCATCCTCATCCTAAGAAATTCTAGACTATTCTAGAAAGTCTTTATCCTCATCCAAAGTCTAGACTCTTCTAGAAGATGTCTTTAAAACTAATCCTAATCCCCTCCTAACCTTGTCACATTCCCTAAACATGAGTTAAAACTTCCTAACCCAAGCCAAAGTTAACAAATATCTCCTCCTTCACCCACCCTTATTAAATGCTATCCACTTGCCTATCCCTAAGCTAATCCTAAACCATCCTAATCCATCCTCTAATCATTTGCACAAGCCTAAGCAAGCTTAAAACCCTCCTAATCAAGCCCAAGTCGAAATTGCTCTCATCTCCCTCAAAATATCTCAACCATAAAACTTTATGAAGTCCACTAGGCCATAAATGACTCTTCCAAGCCCTTTTATTGCTCTTACAAGCCATTATGAGGGTCTTTATGAAGATTTTATCCCTTGAGCCTCCTTTGTTGACTCATCCTTCCCCTTTCCTCCATCCTCTCACCTTGTGACATGTGTCACTCCCTGATTGGCTATAAGGAAGCACAATCCATGTGCTCTCCTCTCATGCAATCTGAGCCTTCCATAAGCTTTTTCCCATCCTTGCATCCTAGCCCTTGATCCCTCAAGCCCTTGGCCTATTTAAGGAATCCTCTTCCAAGTCATTTTAACATAATCCATGAAGTAAAGTCATAATGCCATTTTAAGAAGTCATTTTACATCAAAACCATACACTCACACCCAAATTCCAACTCCATTTGAAGCCCTTTTTAAAGCATAAGCTTGAGCATACATCCTATCTATTTAGACAAAGCTACTCAACAAGAGAGCTTCTCATTGAGAGAGCCCATTAATGGCTCATATTCTCAATTGAGAGCTCATCTTAGTCTATCTTGAAGTTTATGAATTTTTTTTAGTTTGTAGAAGCTTTACTTAAATTTGGTTTCTATTAGCATACTAACATTGCTCATATACATTTTGGCATGCGGGACCCCGCATGCTTCATCTTCATTAGCTATTTTAGTGAAGTTTTGTATGTCATTTGCTAATTTTGGCTAATTTTGTTTGTTTTTGTGATTGGTAGGATTGTATAAATTGGTTTTGTAAGTCCACATGAGCATGAAAAAGACAAAGGAACTCATAATCTATCTCATAGTGTTTGCAGATTTTTCAAGCTTATAGGTGGACAAAGCACTTGAAATTCTTCTTCCTCTTCTTGTCTATATTCTTCTTATTCCATCTACTTCTTTTTCTTCTTCTTGTGGGAGATCTTGGCCATTTTTTTTGAAGGAAGCAAAATCATACACACTTCTTTTTAGTGCTTAAAATGAACCCCTAAATCATACTTAAATCCATTAAAAACTAAAAATTTGCAAAAAAAAAAAAGCCTTTTAACAAGTGAAACTAAACCAATTCAATCATTTGAATCCTTGAAACATCAAGGTTTTAGATGCATTCATGCAAAGTTAGGAACACTTCATTTTTGGAAATTTAAAAAGAACTTCAAGTTTCCATTTCAAAAGGTTCAAAATCAACACTAAGTTCACACTAAAATCTAAAACAAACTCAAAGCATCAATCAAGGATAAAATGAACCTCATTTGCAAATATTTTAAAGTTCTTTTAAAAATCTCATGAAAACTAAGAGTCCTAAATGGTTGCCAAAAATTGTCCTAAAAGCTTTGTTATTTGTTCCAAACAAATGTCTTGTCGCAAAATCTTGAATGTTTCTTAGGTTTTTCATGCATCAAAACAATCTAGGAATATCATTTTTTGGCTTAAAATATGCAAACTAGAACACAAAATCTTGAATGAAAACCAAAGTCCAAAGAGTCATTTTCACTTTTGAGTCCAAAAAAATCTTGAATGATCTAAGGTTAAAACAAAGCACTTCAAAGTTCTTAAAACAACACACAAAATCTCAATCTTGAATGCTCAAAGTAAAAAACTTGAATGTTTAATTACTTGTCTTTGAATGCATGTTGCTAAAATCACTCTTGAGTGCCATGGATTAAAATCAAGTTTTTTTTTTATGAATGCATGATTAAAAGAACAAATCCAATCTTGAATTCCAAGGATCAATTAACCATTGCAATATCAAACACTTCACTTGGAGCTTCTAAAATTGAACAAAACAAATCTCTTTTCCACATGTAATTTAGGTAAAGTTTGATTTTTGGACATTTAAGAAACTTTGTTAAGTTAAATACAAATTTGCAAAAATGAATTTGAGTAGTTCCTTGGACTCACCTCTTTTCTAATCACGCATCAATTCAACCATTGGTTGCAATCTTAGTGCCATTTATGGGGATGGGTTTACTTGAAAAAGGTGTTAAATGTTCCACAATCTAACTCACTCACTTGGTCTTTGAACATTTGCTTTAACTTTATCAAAATTTTTAAATGACCAAAACTCTAGATTAAATCGATCACACTTCAAGTTTGGGCACTAACATTGAACAACTATTGACGTGGAGGGCCTCTGGGCGCACGCTTGACAAATCGAGTCTCACACATCTTTGCTTTGGGCTTAAAAAAAAATCACACCAACTCTTGAATGCTTTAAAGGAAATTAATCGATACTTGAAGTGGAGGGCCTCCGGGTGTGCGAGTTTTCTTTTGTTGACCCTAACTCTTCTTCTTGTTTTCATTCTTCGATCGATTTACTTTTGTTGGCGCTTCAAGTTGGAATTGAACATTGTCTCTTAAACATGAGTGCTTGCAAAGTCTAGATTAGCACACATAAGAGTCAGTTGGTAAAAGAACAAGCATATTATTTTTAGCCCAAGGCCATCCAAGTATTCTCTCCCTTTGTCATCTTTCGAGGCCATCTTGGGTGCATAAGATTAGGATCCAAAACCTTGTTTCTTTTTAGGAGGCTTGCTTGGGGATTTCATCACCCCTTGGACGACCTCAACTACCACGTTCCAGCGGAGTATAAGAACCAGGAGGTGAATCAAAAGAAACCTCTCTTTGGATCAAGATTTTGTCACTTGGGCTAAGCCTCAAGGAACTTTATACCCTTGAGAAGTGAAAGAGGAGAAGTGGGTTACTGCTCCTCTTAGCTGTGTGACATCTTTTTGGTTTCATCTACGGATTTGGGCCTCGAGTACCTTGGGTATATCAGGGACTCCCTAACTAAACCAACTATCAGCCTTGTAGACAACCATCTAGGATGTTAATGTGCTTGAAGTGACTGATTGAAACATTTGTAAAACACACACACTCCTTGGCGCAAGGATCACATCTTGGGAATCAAAACTTCTATCTGGTTGTTTCTATCTATTGCTTGGTCTTTTACTTATTGAATGAATGTTTGCCAAACTTGGTCAATCCTAGCTTAGGGCACACTTAGCGTAGTTACTGCCTATTCCAAAAGTTGAACAAGTTGAAGAAAAACAACCGAAGTCTCTCAAAGCCAAGCAGATTCAAGAATTGATGTTAGAGCAACCCAAACCCAAACAGAAGTTCCAAAAAGTTAAAACTCAAACCATCTTAGGCATACCAAGAACTTTCAGCCAAGAGAAAGGAACTAACACCAAGTCCTTGAATTGCCAAACTCCACAAAGTAGAGGATAAAGCTGTCGATGAAGCACTTCAAGAGGCCTGGTTAGAGCGCACCAGCAAATTTAGCCAACATCCAAGAGTTAATCCTGCTTATGCCTTACCAACTAGGCATGATTTTTATGATTAGACACCCTTGTTTCTCCACACCTTCTTGGATAAGCTTCACCTTAGAGTTATCTTTGTAGAAAATTTAGCCATCTTAGGTTATCCCCTTAAGCATTATTAGCTCATCCATCTCATTTAGGACCAAACCATCTAGCCAGCAATCCAAAGTCTTCACATCCAAGCTTTCAAAAATTGTTGTCACCTTGCTAAAAGTTTGCCATTCCTAAAAACTTTCAAAACCACCAATCTCACAAAGGTTATCCCTTTTGAAAAAGCTTTGTCTAGGGTAATCTAGCTTTACCACTTGTTATCCCTCATCACCTTGAGCTAAAGGTTGGGATCTACAAGTGGCCAATCTCGTGTTCTTCCTAAAGGATCCTCAGTCTATCCTTAAGTTGACACAATCACCACTGAGCTTGCACACAAGAAAGTAGACCTTTTGTGCTTTGGCAACATATCTTTGAAGTTAGAATCCCCAATCCAATCCTCCTTAGGTTTTTTCATATAGCTTTGTCTCAACCTAGGAAATCATTTGCATAGAAAAGCCTTCCTCCCTTTTGCATCCACCAGCATTTGTTGCATCTCATCCCTAGGAGCATTTTTCATGCCACTCGTCACTCACTTAGCCAAGAAGAAAGAAGCAATGGAGCCCTATCATTTGGATCGAATAGCCTCACCCCCCTTGAGCACTCAACCATCCTTCAGCCTAGAGAAAGCTATGCCATCATCTACTGACATTGGAGCTTTCATGAACCAACCAGGAAATGCAGTATTGGTAAATGCCATTATAGACAAGAACAAAGAGACAATAATGGCTAATTTTTGAAGGGACAATGTAGGAACCTTTGACTTTGGAAGACCTCCTCTATTATCAGATCCATCTCACCCATTGTTTGGCTAGCTACCACCACCCATAGGCTCTTATGATCCAAATTATCCTCAATATATGCCAAAAGAAGAGCCTCCAGCCAATCCATATGATCCAACAGACCCAAACATACCATCATCCACCCAAGTTGAAATCTCCATGCCGCAAGCCAACCTAGCCACCACCACTCCATCCTTGGTTCATACCTCTCCACTCCAAACCCCCTATATCCAAAACACCTCACCATTCACCCCCTTCACTATTGCTACTGCTGCTCCCCAACCCAGCCTTCCAAATCCACCCATCTCCCAAATCAGTACTAGCAAATTTGGCCAACCTCAGCAATATACAACAGGGATGCTGCCCATGGGGCCAAGTAATCAACCTTTCATCACCCCTAGCTTGTTCACCACAACCCAAACCACAATCCCATCATTTCCATTAGGTCTTGGAAGCTTAGTGCCATTAGCCACAAATCCACAAGCTACTACCCTCACTCCATAAAGCTATCAAACCCCACAAGCTACTACCAATGTTCTTCCTAGCTCTCAAGTGACCCAAGCTCCCACCACTACTCTACCAAGCTTCCAAATCTAGCCACCAAGCTATCAAACTCCATCAATTCCATTTCCTAGCTTTCAATTCCCACCACCTCCACCACCAACTAATCCATTACCTCCTATTACCAACTACTTTTCAATGCCACTTCTAGGAGGTAACCCACCAATCCAGCCAACCACCAATTATTTGTAGGTACCATCCCAAATGGGGGTGCAACCCACATACCTTGGTCAAACCCCACAAGCCCCACGATCCTTTCCCCAAGCTTCACAACCATCTTATACCTTACCTCCACAAAGCCATTCATTTATCCCACAATCAGCTTATGTTCCTCAATCCCAACCTCAAATCCCATATCAACAGCAAGCCTCGCAGCACATGCAGCAATATGTGCCACATCCCCCTCAACAACCCGTCATCCACCATGCAGTTGCCCAAACAATATACAATCCCTATCAGCAAATCCCTCACAACCATCCATATTTAGTGGCCCCATCTAGCACATACCTACCTCAAGGAACTCCTACATTGGGGGCACCCCAGCCATCACCTATCAATTCAGAATGAGAGCAAATGAAGATAGCTCTGAAATCCATCCAAGAAGGGAATGATCCGAAGACATTCAAGTTTGAGAATGTGTGTCCTTACCCATTTGATAGAGCCATTACCATGAAACCATTTCCCAAACACTTTGAGGTAGCCAAATTTGACAAATTCAGAGGAAAAGGAGACTCTATCACACATATCAAAGAATTTTACATGCACTGCCAGGATGTGGCACACAATGATGTCTTCCTCTTGCGCCTTTTTCCCAAAAGCTTGGTTGGACCAGCTCTTGAATGGTTTTACAGAATCCCCTATGGCACAATTAAAAACTTTTCTGAATTATCTGAGGCATTCATAGCCCAATATGCCCATCTTGTTGAAATAGAGCTATCAATAGTTGACCTTGTCCACACTAAGCAAAAAGGTGGAGAAAGCCTTTCTGAATACCTGCAAAGATGGAAAACCCTTACCACCCACATATCCTGCACCTTGCTAGAGCGCCATGTGGTGAAAATGTTTATTGATAATGCCCATCCTAGCTTGGCTCACCACATGACCATGAACTATTTGCAGACCTATAAAGATATCAAAGAGAAAGGAATGATCCTTGAGCAAGGACTCATTAAAGATGGTGTGGTCAAGATTTACAAAGAGGCCAACCAAAATCAATCACATTCCAATGAAAAGTCTAGATATTGGAACAAAAAAAAGCACGTTGCAATAGATGGCATCACTGATACCAGACATGTGAATATTGTTGGTCCTTCTCAGAACCAGTCCAACCCACCATATCAACCAAACAATCAACAAGCTATCAACTACCAACAATAGAATAACAAAAGCTATCAAAACCACAATCCAAGACCCAACTTCCAAGGGTCTAGCAATCAAGCTAATGCCATCAATGTAGCTGCAAGACAAAAGCCCAGATTCCAACCTACACCTAGAAACTATACACCCCTTGGTGAGCCATTGGACGTCATTTTTGAGAAATTAGTCAAGGAAGACCTCATTAAATTTCCTCCTACCCAGCAAATTGACCCAAGCCAATCCAAAGCTACATGGTACGAAGACAATGAGTACTACAAATTTCATAGGGTAAAAGGTCACACTACCCTCAGATGCATGAAATTGAAAGACTATGTGCAGGACCTCATTGATCGGAAGGAAATCACTGTTGGTGCCCAAACATCTCCCAATGCAGGCTTACAGATCTATGAAAATGCTTTTCCTCCTCACAACAATCAAAATCCTGGAAAAGCACCTATCCAGACCAACAACAACAACACCAACAACCGTTAGCCAAACCAACAGCATGGGAAGAACAATGACCACACTTCATCCTATATAGACTATGGTAGCCTTATAGGTTGTATATCCGAGAAAGAGCCTTCTATCAATGTTATCAATATCCAAGGACCAAACAATGAGTGTGCAGTCACCACTCGAAGAGCCCAATTTAACGTCATAGGCCCACCCATTTCACTAGCATCATCAGCTCCATCAAAAAGCTAGTATAATATCTTGGAACACCTTGGGAACATGCCAGCCCAAATCTCCATTTTAGACCTTCTTTGCACTAGTCCTGTGTACAAGAACATCCTTGACAGTGCTCTCATAGAATCCCATGTTCCTTCTGATATCAATGCTACTAATTTTTGTAATCTTGTTGGAAACCTTTCATCCTCATGTGCCCTATTGTTCAAACCTATAGACATACCCATGGTCGAGCCAGATCACACCCTTCCGCTTTGCATAGCCATCATGGTATCCAATTTTGCCATGAAAAGATAATGATAGATAATGGATCAGCCTTGAATATTTGCACCCTAAAATTCATAAAACAAGCTGGGTATACTAAGGCAGATATCATCAGTGAGGTTATCACCATCAAAGCTTATGACAACTTGGAAAGAACCATAGAAGGAACTATTTTGCTGCCAATGAAGGTTGGGCCAATCATCCAAGAAGCACTCTACCATGTTATTGATCTAAACCTACCATTCAAAATCCTCCTTGGTTGCCCATGGATTCATGCCATGAAATCCGTTCCATCCACTTACCATCAGCGCGTCAAATTTCTGCATCAAGGTACTGAGGTAACCATCCATGCCGATCCAGAACTCTTTGCTTACTGCAATGTGGTTGAAGCTTCATATACAAATGATTGCCCTGGAATTGATATCGGCACATCCATCGCCAGCTCATCCCACACTTGTAATAACCCAGAAACCATCCTCGCCTCTACCCTGTCTACCGTGAAGATCAATAACAAGGGCTGTGGAGAGTATAGTCTGTCAGATGCATTTGTTGTCGAGGCACTCCCACTTGATCCACATGCCCATGGATGACCAACATATCAAAAAGCTAAGGAGATTCCACCTCCTCAATACAAATATTTTGGCCCAACAACCTTTGTATCCTCGAAAATCCCTCTTCATGAGGAGCTCACTCTGGATATCAACAATTGGTTACATAAGGAGGCACCTCAAAGAAATCAAGCATGCCTTGATCAATTCAGCCAAAAGTATCCCCAAGAACATAAGCTCATCACTGACAAATGGAACTATCAAGGTGGTGGTCTAGGACCAGAAGAAAGAGGCATGTAGTGCCCCATCGATGCACACAAGTGGGAATTGAAGTCAGGTCTTGGATTTGGAATACCCACAACTGAGGGCACCAATACAAATGATCACACTTTTTTGAACATTCACTACGACCTTGTCAAAGTCAAAGACATTCTTGAGGAAGTTGAAAAAAGAGCCTACGATGATATCCTAGACCAAATCTCCCTCAAAGACTCTGTTCTCCAAGAACTATCCATCCACCTCATTGACCTACCACTCGCCCATCCACAACTCATAGATTGGGACCAACCAAGCGTCATACACATTGATGAGTTCACATCAGAGGAAGGGCTTTTGAGATTCATGGGAGCTGAAACACCTCACAAGAAAAAAAAGCCAAATTTTGCCTATATCTACAAGCTAGATCCCAAGGGGTATTTTGGAGAAAATCCCCAACCTAGTTCCGATACACCAAAAACTGGAACTAAGGTGAATCTGAGACTAGCTAAGGTAGCAAAGAGAACCCCTCAGCAAGAACATCCAGAGCCACAAGCAAAACATGAGGATTTAGCATTACCTCCTCAAGATAATCGACAGGAGATATCTTCTATTCTAATTCAGGATACTAGGGAAGTCAACATTGGTTCTTCAGAGATCCCTAGGCTTGTTCACATTGCTACATCCCTATCACAAGACCAAGCTGATCTCCTCTTTGAGGTCTTAAGAGAGAACATTGGCCGATTTGCATGGTCATATCAGGACATGCGAGGACTTGGTCCAAAGCTTGTAGTTCATCATCTTGCAGTTGATCCAAAGATCAAGCCCGTCAGACAAAAGCTTAGAAAAATGCACCCCAAGGTGGCATTATTGGTCAAAGTTGAATTAGAAAGAATGTTAGTTGCTAAGGTTATCCAACCTATCGACTACTCAGAGTGGATCTCCAACATGGTCCCTGTCACTAAACCTTTCGATGACATCAGAATCTGTATTGATTTTAGAGATCTTAACAAAGCTTTTCCAAAAGATGATTTTCCCTTGCCCAACATAGATATGATTGTAGATCTTACAGCTGGACATGAAATTTTGTCCCTCATGGATGGATTTTCTGGGTATAATCAAATCAAGATTGCAGAAGAGGATCAGCATAAGACATCATTCACTACACCTTGGGGAACCTTTTGCTACAACATGATGCCTTTTGGCCTAAAGAATGTTGGGGCTACCTATCAAAGAGCTATGACAGCCATTTTTCATGATCTTATCCATAACATTTTGGAGGATTATGTGGATGATATCTTTGTCAAGTCTCATACCTTCATGGATCATCTTGCTGACCTGGAGAAAGTCTTTGATAGGTTAGCCAAATATCATCTCATGCTGAATCCCAAGAAATGTGTCTTTGGGGTCACATCTGGCAAGCTTCTAGGCTTTATAGTTTCTAAACGAGGTATAGAGATCGACCCCAAGAATGTCAAGGCTATCTTAGACATGCCTCCTCCCCAAACACTGCGACAGCTTCATTCTCTTTAGGGAAAGCTTCAATTTGTTTGGCACTTCATCTCCCAGCTTGCAGATAAGTGTACACCATTTTCACATTTACTGAAGAAGGATGAGAACTTCAAGTGGGATCCTTTATGTCAGCGCAGATTCAACCATCACAAGCAGTATCTAATCAATCCCCCTATCTTGGTTCAACCAGTTCCTGATCGTCCCCTGATTTTGTACATATCAGCAACACCTACTACTTTAGGGGCACTTCTAGCACAGCTTGATGACTAAAGCAGAGAAAGAGCCATCTACTACATTAGTAGAACCCTAGTTGGTTATGAACTCAGTTACACTCCTATGGAAAAAGCTTGTTTGGTAGTTGTTTTCTCAACTCAAAAGCTTCGCCATTACATGCTAAGTCATACCATCCAACTTGTCTCCAAAATTGACCCTCTCAAGTATATGCTCTCCAGAACAGCACTTACAGGCCATTTGGCCAAATGGGTTATGCTCCTTAACGAATTTGACATCTAGTATGTGGACAGAAAGGCAATCAAAGGGAAAGCTATAGTAGATCACCTAGCTGATGTACCTCTAATAGATGCTTATCCGTTGATCACAGAATTTCTAGATGAGCATATCTATCTAATTGAAGAACAACCCCCATGGAAACTTTATTTTGATGGCTCACACGCATCTCATGGATCAGGGGTAGGAATATTGTTGGTCACACCTTAAGGAGATTACATTCTAAAAGCCTTCAAGCTACAATTCCCTAGCACCAACAATATAGCTGAATATGAGGCCCTCATAGCAAGATTAAACATAGCTGTAGAATGAAACATTGCTAAGCTACAAATCTTTGGCGATTCTCATCTCATCATCAAGCAAGGCCTAAATGAATATCAAACCAAAGATGAAAAGCTATTACCCTACAAAGAGCTAATTGATCAGCTAACCCAGCATTTTACAAGGCTTCATTTTACACAAGTGCCTCGAATACAAAACAAAGCAGTAGATGCTATGGCTACTATAGGCTCACTCTTGGAAATTCCCCAAGCAGCTACACAGTATGAGTTTTTAGTGGAGCAACTCCTTACACTTGCCTATGTGAATGAGGATTCAAATCGTGTTTGTATCTTGGTTGGTCCCCAATCCCCTTGGTACCATGAGATTCACACTTACCTTAATGATGGTATCATATCCCCTCACCTCACACGTACCCAATGCTAGAACCTCATCTGAAAATCCTCCCACTATGTTATCATAGCCAATACCCTATATCGTTAGAGTTATCACGATACTCTCTCTCGATGTTTAGACCAAAATGAGGCTGCGATGGTGTTAAAGGAAGTACACTCTAGACTTTGTGGTGCCCACATAAGTGGTATTGTCCTAGCGCGACAAATCCTTAGAGCAGGCTACTATTGGCCTACCATTGAAGAAGACTCCTGTGACTTTGTTAGAATGTGTCTCCCATGTCAGCAGCATGCAAATCTTGTGCACGCTCCAGCACAAGATCTACAGCCTATTGCACCACCTTGGCCTTTCGCTTGTTGGGGCCTTGATCTAGTTGGAACTATCACACCCCTCTCATCTGATGGACATAAATGCATAATAATAGCTACAGACTATTTCACTAAATGGGTGGAAGCAGTCCCCCTAGTCTCAGCTACAGGAGTTCAGGTCTCCAAGTTCATCTTGTACCACATTGTGTGCCGCTTCGACATCCCATGCACCATCTTCACCGACCACAGAGGTAACTTTGAAAATCTCAACATAGAAGAATTATGCACTTCCCTGCACATCCATCAACGCTTTTCTAGCCCATATTTCTCGCAAGGTAATGGCCAGGCAGAGGCAACTAAGAAAACCCTCCTCAAAATCCTAAAGAAAGTTGTCAATGATTTCGGTCGTGATTGGCACCTACAAATAAATCCAGCCCTATGGGCCTATCGAACTTCCTTCTGTACATCCACAGGCACAACTCCATACTCCTTAGTCTATGGTACCGAAGTGGTACTACCTATAGAGGTTGAACTTCCCTCCTTGTGCATATCTTTGCAAGGGAAAATATCAGATGAAGAATACAGAGTAGCTCAGCTCACCCAACTAGATCTCTTAGACGAGAACCAATAACAAGCCTATGATCATCTCACAATCTATCAAACTCGTCTCAAAAGGAATTTCAAAAAGAAGGTGCTTCCACAACACTTTCAGCTAGGTGACATGGTCCTTAAAGAAAACATGAAAGTCCAAGCAGATCGAGAAAAGAAAGGCAAGTTTGAACCTACATGGCTTGGTCCTTATGTTGTCACTGCTTCCTTTGGCTCTAGAGCCTATTAGCTATCTACACTGGAAGGAGAACTCTTAAATGATCCTACTAACATCATTCATCTCAAGAAGTTCTATGCTTGAAGATCCTTGGTATACCCAGCTTTTGAAAAATACAAAAAAAAAAAATATAGTAAAGAGAAATAAGCATCCAATGGTGAAAACTTGGCAATTCAAGCACCTTGGATAGGTACCTTGGTGAAAACCTGGTAATTCAGGCGCCTTGTGTACTAAGACTAATCCATTATCTATCACTATCCTATCCCTCATCCATTCACCCACCATCCCATAAAACACCTTCTTGTTCCCTTGGTGTTCCAACCAAATATCCAAAATCTAATGGAGCTTGTAAATACCTCCTTTACAACTTGTAAAATCTTGTACCTAAGCTTGTAAAATCTTGTACCAAAGCTTGTATTATAACTTGTAAATCTTGTACCATACCTTTTATATCTAAATCTTGTCCAAAGTTTGTACCATATTCCAGCCTATAAATAATCTTGTATCCTAGCTTGTATATTATAATGTGCACACACAAAACCCCATTTTCACTTAAGCTTTTCGCAAACCATCTACCTATCCACCTATCACCTATTATAGACATCCCATCCTTCACAAACATTTCCGTCTCACAAAAACCAAAACATGAACAAACTTGTACATTTGTAACATATCTTGGTCCATTAGCTTGTACATCCTCTTTAGCTTAGTACCATTGTATCTATCTAGCGTTCATGTCAGTTCATCCTTGAACAACATCTTGCACCCATCGCACATCTTGGTTAGCTATTCCAATGCATCCTTTAGCTAGATTTCCTATCACCAAAGTGTTATCATTCTAAGTTCAGCTTGCCAAACACATCATTCATCCAAATCCACCAGCTTAGGTGCTCTTCGATAGGTCCGTGCAGGATATAGCTTTCCTCATGTCTGATCTTGGTCTGTTAGTACCTCGTCCTACCCATCTCGTTGGCAAATGGTTCTCTTTTGGATTTTTGCTTTCTTTTGATTTGGACTCTTCCCTGTTGGGTCTTGAAATATCTTTTCCAAGAAATCTCCTTGTTCCCTCCTCAAGGTTGCCACGATCTTCCATATCATGGTATACTACGAATGGGGCAATCAGAGTGTAAGGTCTTGATCATGTCTTTTGCTTGTTTTCTTTTTTGCTTGTGGGTTACCCAGTGTCGTTTCCACACTGCTTCCTCTGGGATTCATGTGTGATACTAGGGCAATCCTTGCATGTTTGTTTTGAGTCAGTTCGTTAATCCTCTAGACGGTGAAAAGGCCTTGATGTTCTTGGTAACCTTGGCAATTAACCAACAGTCCAATAGCAAATCTAGTGCTCAACTACATGGTGGTACTTCTCTTTGAAGTATCCCCCCGCTCAAAAAGCTTCAATGGTTTTCCTTCATCTCCATTATCCCCCATCCATATCCAACATCCGTCTCTCCTACCCCAACTTATGCATCAGTATCTCTTTGAATCACTCCTCACCTTTAACTTTAGGGATCCACAATCCTAGTCTTAGAGATCCACCAATCCAAATCAATCCACCAAGCCTCATCTTTCGAGATCCACAATCCTAGTCCTAGGGATCTCTGAAACCCATCTTTCGCCAATCTGACACTTTGAAATCCTGTTGCATCAGATTTATAATCCCCTCATCCATCTCCCCATCCTGGATTCCTTTTATAGCACTCCGCTCCTTCATCCTCTGCATTTCTGAGATCTTAAGCTTGCTTCCTCTTGTGCCTCTGATTCTTCTTTATCATTCTCCCATAGTGAGAGTTTGAGTTAACTAAACCTCTTCTCTTAAGCCAATCTGTGTTTCCTTTCTCATCCGAGATTCTTGTACTTTTCAAGAAGCCATCGAGCCTCACTTTCTCTCCCCGCTGCCTTCTTGAGGGGGCATCTCACAGTCCATTCTCTCCTCTTCTGCTCTAGCCTGGGGCATCTTATTTTCTTATCTTTGATGCCATGCCACTTGCGGCATCACATCAAAGAGGGGCAAAATGTAGACACCTAAAAACCTTTAGAAAAATAAACTATTTTTATTTTCTGAAAAAGTCCTGATGACATCATCATTTATTAATTAATTAATTATTTAATTAATTTATTTTTATGCCATTAAATCCCTTTATCTTAATTAAAAATATTTAATTAAGGAATCCCTCCCAAAAATGTTTAAATCTTATTTAAACATTATTTCCTTATTTATTAATTATTTAATTAATAAATTGACCAAAAAACCCAAAATAAATAAAAAATTTATTTTTTGCCCAAAACTTGGCCAATTTCCTTAAGACCACTAACCTCTTCCAAAATCTTCTAACCCTTCTTTAATTTTGATTAAAGGCTAATCCCATCATTTCCTACCCCTAATCCCAACTCAAAATATTTAATTAAGATTAAATATTAATCCTCATGTTTATTAAAAAAGTTTTAATAAATATCTCCTCAACCCAAACCCTTGAAATAAATAAAACATTATTTATTTCCTAAAAATCTAATTTATCCTCATCCTAAGAAGTTCTAGACTCTTCTAGAAAGTCTTCATCCTCATCCTAGGAAATTCTAGACTATTCTAGAAAGTCTTTATCCTCATCCAAAGTCTAGACTCTTCTAGAAGATGTCTTTAAAACTAATCCTAATCCCTCCTAACCTTGTCAAATTCCCTAAACATGAGTTAAAACTTCCTAACCCAAGCCAAAGTTAACAAATATCTCCTCCTTCACCCACCCTCATTAAATGCCATCTGCTTGCCTATCCCTAAGCTAATCTTAAACCATCCTAATCCATCCTCTAATCATTTGCACAATCCTAAGCAAGCTTAAAACCGTCCTAATCAAGCCCAAGTCGAAATTGCTCTCATCTCCCTCAAAATATCTCAACCATAAAACTTTATGAAGTCCACTAGGCCATAAATGACTCTTCCAAGCCCTTTTATTGCTCTTACAAGCCATTATGAGGGTCTTTATGAAGATTTTATCCCTTGAGCCTCCTTTGTTGACTCATCCTTCTCCTTTCCTCCATCCTCTCACCTTGTGACATGTGTCACTCCCTGATTGGCTGTAAGGAAGCACAATCCATGTGCTCTCCTCTCATGCAATCTGAGCCTTCCATAAGCTTTTTCCCATCCTTGCATCCTAGCCCTTGATCCCTCAAGCCCTTGTCCTATTTAAGGAATCCTCTCCCAAGCCATTTTAACACAATCCATGAAGTAAATTCATAATGCCATTTTAAGAATCCATTTTACATCAAAACCATACACTCACACCCAAATTCCAACTCCATTTGAAGCCCTTTTTGAAGCATAAGCTTGAGCATACATCCTATCTATTTAGACAAAACTACTTAACAAGAGAGCTTCTCATTGAGAGAGCCCATTAATGGCTCATATTCTCAATTGAGAGCTCATCTTAGTCTATCTTGAAGTTTATGAATTTTGTTTAGTTTGTAGAAGCTTTATTTAAATTTGGTTTCTATTAGCATACTAACATTGCTCATATACAATAGGAATACTATGATTTTTTATAGATCTACCTCAATTCATAAATGAAGAAACACAATTGATAACATGAAAGATGACAACAACATGGAGTTATTTAAGCCTAAGGAGATAGGGAATTGGGTGATGGCTTATTTCAGAAACTCTTACCTAGAAGAGAAAAGAGACTTTAGAGAGGAGGATAGGCAATGGATGAATGATTCTATGTCCATAGTTATTTTGGTTGAAGAGAACAAGGAGTTACTACAAATGGTGACTGAGGAGAAAGTCCATAGAGTAGTGTTCTCTATGAAAGATTATAAATCCGTAGGATTGGATGGTTTCCCATTGATGTTCTTTCAACACTTTTCAGAGGTTATCAAGTTTTACCTCCTTCAAGCTACCTATGATCTTTTTTGAATTGGGAAGCTTCTTAAACAACTGAATAAAACTTTGACTATACTAATTCCGAAGGTGAAAGACCCAGAGGTCCTTTCCAACTTTAGGTTGATTAGTCTATGTAACACTACTTACAAGATTTTCTCTAAAATTTTGGTGAATAGGTTGAATTCGTTGCTGCATAAGATCATAGGGAAAACCTAGAGTAGGTTTGTCCAAGGGCAACAAATCCTAGATGTTGCTTTAACAATGCATGAAGTCTTGCACTATATGGAGAAAAGTGGTAATCTTGGTATGGCCTTGGAACTTGATATCTCTAAAGCTTATGATAGGATTAATTAGACTTTTTTTAATAATTTTATGGAAAGGCTAGGCCTTAGTTAGAAGGTTATTAGATTGGTGAAGTTGATGGTGGAAACTATCAGCTATTATGTGATGGTTAATAGGTCATTTTGGGGAAATTTTGGAGGGGAGAGGGGACTTAGGCAAGGTGATCCTATCTCTCCCTACCTGTTTACTATGGTTGTTGAGTTTCTAGGAAGAGTGTTCATGAGAAAATTGTATGGGGTAAAATCAAAGGCATTAAACCTACTTCCACACTACCTCTTGAAGTTATTCAATAGTTTTTGACTGACATCTTTCTTAGAAGGGAGTCCTCGGTGGGTGAAGCCAAAGCTTGGAAGTCATTGCTTGGGAAATATGCAATGAATGTGGGTCAAAAAATCAATTTTGATAAAAGCAAAGTGTTCTTCTTTAATATCCCCCAACCTCCAGTGAAGGATTGTTAATATTTTAGATTGCAACATTGCTGAGTTACCAGATACTTATCTGGGTCTCCCATTAACTATGAAAGAATGAGATTCTAGAAAGAATGGAGAAAAAGCTGATTGGATGGAAAGGTAAAACCTTGAGTAGTGTGGGCAAGCTACAACTATTGATTTCCTCCCTCAAGGATTATTGGTGTACTTCCTATCCTTATTTAAAATTACTTAGTGTATGGCTAATAAACTGGAGAAAATTCAACATAACTTCCTTTGGTTTGGAGGGAGTGAGAAGAGTAGAATAAGTTTGGTCAACTAGGAAATGGTTTGTAAACCAAAGTAGAAAGGAGGTTTGGGAGTAAGGAAGATAACTAATCTGAACAATGTTCTTCTCACTAAGATGGGGTGGAACTTGATGAAGGGAAAATCTAATTGGTGTAATATTATGAGAGCTAAATACCTTGGAAATCTATTGTTCTCTCACTGCACTTGGAGAAATGATCTTCTTGTGGGCTCTAAAATCTGGGGAAATATTATGAAAAATATAACCCTTCTGAAGGAGGGTGTTAGGTGGCTTATGGGGAATGGTAACCAAATCAATTTCTAGGAGGATCCATGGCTTATAGATAAACCTTTAATAATAATTTTTTTTGGGTCTCTCTGGTATTACCTACAAGACCAGCGGGTGGAATGGTAGCTGATTTTATTTGACAGGGAAGAAAGTGGAAAAAGTGAAGCTGCAACAGAATGTTATGGTTGGTAGGGAGCTGATCGATGAGATTAATTCTTTGCTAGAAGAGTACAAAATCCTGGGAAGGGACAAGATTGATGAGTTCATTTGGAAGGCTACCTCAATAGGGGAGTTCTCAGTTAAATCTGCCTACAAATAAATGGTTAATATAACCCTTGAACCTAATGATTTGGGGAATGTTTGGTTTAATAACTTAATCTTGAAGAACAATATTTTTTGGTGGACCACCATTCACGAGAAAATTATTACTATAAAAAACTTGACGAAGTGGGGGTTTTAATTAACAAGTAGATGTCATATGTGTAAGATCATGGAAGAAAACATCAACCACTTATTCTTACATTACAGGTTTGCTTCAAAGGTGTGGGGGAGAATTCTTCAAATGTTGGAGGTGAATTGGATGTTTAATGTGGACATGGGGAAATTGGTGATGAACTAGTAGGGCCCCTTTACCTACCCCCTCCTTATCAATCCATGGAAGATAATTCCCCCCATGTTTGTTGGGGTACTTTGAAAGGGTGAAATAACACGGTGTTCAAAAATGAGGAGAGAGAGAGAGAGAGAGGAGATTTTCGTGGTGGAAAGGATTTACAAATTGATAGACAAGAATATTAGTTATAGCAAGTGGAGAAAATTGGTGTTTTTCCCTTCTACCTTAGAAGTTAGAGTGGCCAAGTGTTGGTCATTAGCGAAAGGGATTATGGAAATTGATAATTCTAATCTTTTGGCTAGAAAAAGAACTCAATGGAAACCCATGCCTACTAATTTTGTCAAACTCAATTTTGATGGAGTAGCTAGAAAGGAGGGTTTGGTGAGTGGAGGGATAGTCAGGGATAGTAAGGGAAGGATTTTCTTGGTGCATACTAGTCAGTTAGGGAAAGTTTCAAATAATATAGTGGAGGTGATGGCTCTATACTGGGGCTTAAAATTGGTCATAATTGTGGGCTAGAGGGATGTGCAAATTGAAGGAGATTCTAAAATAATTATTAAGACTATCAAAGGTAATATGAGGGAGGGATGCACTATCAAATGTTTGATTAATGATATCAAATACCTATTAACCATTCTTAAAAGGTTTGATTTGAATCACATATTTCAGGAAGGAAATAGTGTGGCTGATGGAATGGCAACAATTAGATTAAAGGTGAATGGGCTTAGATGTTGGAGGAATTTGAATACATTACCAAAGTTGGTAAGAGAGTTAGTGAGCAATAAAGTGAGAAATGATGAGTCCTAGCTAGTTATTTCAATTATGCTATTGAGCTAGCAAGGAGGACATGTCCTTGAAGTACAAGTGGCAAGGAGTAAAGAATCGAGTACGAGTAATAATAAATATGCTTGGCCTAAAAACTAGAAGTTTGAAATGGGGGATTTTTTATTTATTTCCCTAAATATGTCATCATATGCTATGCAAAGAAAGGAATTAGTTTTTAAAGGTTTGATGTGCACTGGGAATGATGGAAATGATTGGGGGATAGATCGTTGTGGTTGACACATGATTTTTCTTACCAAGTTGGTTGTTTTCATTATTACTATTAATTGTGATTATCATCTTCACTTTTGGTTTTTTTTGCCTAAGTGTGAACTATTTTCTAGAAACTTTGTCTGGGCTCTGAGGAGAAAGAGAGGATAGAAAAATATTGCAAAGATGGGTGGCGATTTGATGCACATTGAACTGGCTATGGTTGATGAAAATATGAGGAAGCCCCTAGTGTGGTATTTAGTGAAGGAGGGTGGTTTTGTCTCATTTATGGAGGGAATTAATGAGCATGAAAAGAATTTCTCTATGTAATTTGTTAACTCCTAGGAAAACCAAAAAGTTACCATAAATGGTATCTCATTTCATATTTCAAAGGAAGTGATAGCTCTGGCAATGGACTTGGCCATGAAGGGTAGGAAATGGTAGAAGGTAACAAGGGTGACAAACGATGTGAGCTTGCAATGTTTCTTTGTGGATGCTGAAGAATTGATTTAGCATAGAGGTGGTTACATGCATGAGAAGCTTCCTAACACATGGAATGAGGTTTGTTTAGTTTTGACGAAATATCTTACCCTAGAAGGAAGGTATGGAGTTTGCTACAACTTATCACTTTCCTCTCCTTAATCATTTTTGCCACCAAGATTTGATTTTTCTTCCTTTCTTCCTACTGCATGAATTATAGGATACTATAGTCGATGTGAAAGAAAAAATGAAAAAGGGGGTTAATTTTACCATTTTACACTAGGGTTTAATTTTCAGGCTATATCAATTCCACCTTGCCCTACCACCCTAGGATTGCAAAAATTGACATTCCTGCCCATCCTAACCCTTGGCCCCAAATGGTTCCCCTTAGGATCATGAGTCCCAGAGCTTCTACCCTATAGCCTTCACCTAGTGGGTCCCCGACGAATCCCTCCCCCATGGGGAAAAGAGGGAGGCAAGAGAAAGGGAAGGAGAAGGAGTTGGTGGAGCCGAAGGATGAGGTGAGAAGGGGTAGGAGGAGGTTAGGGAGATTAGCAAGATTTAATGCTGAGAGGAAGTTGAAGGAGGTAGCCTCATAGGAGGAGGAGTCAGACTCGGAGGATTCAAGCTACCCCAAATAGAGGATGAAAGCAAATGCTGTAAACTTTGGGGTGGGAGGCATGGAGGAGGTGGAAGAGGATAATTTGGACTCTAGGTCAGATTTAGGTGAAGGAAAGGATAATAAGGAAGTTTCGCATGCTTCGGCAATAGTTGAGCTGGGGTGTGTGGACCTAACAAAGGATCAATTCCCTAGTATAGTGAATAGGATGCCTTCCCCCATAACGATCTCCTCCACTATTAAGGTTGTTTCTTAAAATGCTACTAACCCCCTGATTGTGCAAGATACTACAAAGATTGGTATTAATACCCATCTAGGTGGTTTGCATAAGGCTGGTAATGAGGTATGAGAGAGAATTCATGCACTAGAGGAGAGAATGCACTTACTGACCAAGTTCATGGTAAAAGTGACACATGTGATTGCCACCACTCTGTGCTTTCTCAAGGATGCTAAAGATGACCTATCTAAAGAGGATTATATAAGATGCTATTTGAATTCTTGGAAAAGACTGGGTGAACATCCTCTTGGGGAGGAAAGAGGCCAAGAAATCTTAATGGCTCTCTCCTTTTTCTTTTTTTATGCTGTTAATCTACTGGTTTTCGAACTTATTAGGTTGCAAGGCTATTATGCCTTTGTTAATATTTTTCTATACTTTCTTAATTTTGATAACAAGCATTTTTTTTAAGCCGGTTGATACTCTCTTAATTATGGTTGCGAACTTTTTTTTTTTGTTTCTAGCAGCAATAGGGGCTAGTTTAGTTTTGATGGTTTCCACTAGTAGTTGACCAATTTTTTTGCTATTGGCCAACCCCCTTGTTTTGGTTGCTATTAATTCAAAAACAATGAATGAATTATCAAAATCAACTAAATAATTATATTTCTAAACATTAATTTTTTTATCTAGTAAACTAATACATAGTAACTATAATACAATTTTAATAGAAAATATTAATTTTCATCTCTCTAGTAAATATCATAATCAATGTTAATTGGTTGAGATTACATAGACTAAAAACATGGAGAGAATCATGCAATCAAAACTCAAAGACACAGTTAAGTCCTCCTAATCCACAAAACTTGTTTTGCACCTAGTCTTGTTTCTATGTAATCTCTTATTTTTCTCTCTTAAAAAATTATATCTCTACTCCTAACTATTCAATTTTGAATGAATTTCAATATTAATAGCTTCATAATTGCTTCACCAAATACCTCTCGCTTCATTTTTTTTCAATTTATTGTCATCCCCACCTCTTTTACCTTTGTACACCTATCACCATTTGAACACCTCTTCTTTCACCCTCATGTAATTATTTTTCATTTACTCAAGGTAGAATAACTTAGAAACCACTTTACATTACAAATGAACCATTCAAGACCAAGAGTGACAGCTTACAATTCCATATTCAATGTTTGTTTGTAATATAAATTTTGATCTTGAGAATGGCAACTTAATATTTTAACCAATTAAGAACGACCCATTAGATAAGTCAAATTACACTATCAAGTATTATTCTTTTGTCAAAACTAATATTAATTTATTTTAACACATCATGCATATTCATCAAGAGTTCTTAATCTTTATTTGTTCCATTATCCATGAAGAATATATATGCATTTTTCAGTCATCAATTCCTACACTTAATGATGGATAATAATCTCTAAGTATTTATTGTCTTGAGTAACTACTCAAAAGATATTATACTGGATAGTGTTTTACATATTGTGGGGCTCTCATTCTGAGTTCATCTCTATATTTTGCGTCTATCACATCATATTTATTGCAAGATTATTAGGGGGTTTATGTATGGCTTCAAACAACAATGACTTAGTAGTTGGTGGTGGTGGTGGAGTTGTTAAGAAGAATACTCATTGTGCCTACACCAAATAAACACCCTCATAAGTTTTTTCCAAAAGTGTTTCACAAGGTAAGACCTACCCTAATATTGTTATTAATATTTAGGAGTTTTATAGTACTTATGATTGGTTGGAGAAGCATGAACTTTGATAGGATATTTTATGGGTAGTTCACTATGTTTGAAACCATGCTAAAAGAATGGATTACCAATGCCTAGTATCCTCATGTAATTCAGATTTATGGTATTCAAAGCCTCACCAAGGTTTTTCATTGTATCATTTTGGAAATCCTATCCAAGTTGACATGATTTTTACTCATTGGACTTGGAAAGTTAGTTCCTTGATCCTGGTTTTCTAGCACTATGTTAATATTTTATAGTCTTGAATGAAAAAAAGCTATGAGTCCCTATATGGGTTGACTTATTGGGTCTTCCCATGTCTTGCTTGGCATTCATTTATGACACTATACAAATTATTGATAAGGTGGTCTGTATGGAGCATGATAGACTATTTAATTCTCTTTCTCAAAAGAGGGTTAGTGTTGAGGTTGACCTTAAATAAATGGTTGATATCTAGATTGGATCCAACACCTTCATCCAAAAGGTAATTTATTTGAATATGTATAATGCCTATTATAGGTGTCAAGTAGTTTAGAACAAGATTTAAAGGAATTCTTATTAGTCATGCCTCATGAGAAGTTTCCCCCTAAGGAGGCTCGTGTTAAGCCTATTCATAATGTGAAAAATGATGAATGAACTATGGTGGTGTGCAAGGGTAAAATATTATCGACACCCAATAAATTTTTTATAGCTTTGGCTCAACCATCTTTGTATCTTACCTTGGTGGTTTTGGTTTTGATTCCAATTACTCTGGTGATTCCTCTTCTACTACTACCTATTTCAAACAGTGCTTCATAAAGGATAGACGCATTTACAAGTGTTCTTAATCTTTGTGAAAGTATCACAACCTAAATGGCCATGTTGAGGACCCATATGCCAATTTGAATAAGTACAGAATCATCTCTAGAGAAGATTCTTCTCCTAGATTTAGATTTAGTTCAACTTTCTTGCACAATAACTCACGTTCTCTCATGGATGAATATGACATGCAAGAGTTAAATTATCATTAATTTTATCTCTTGGAATGTTTGAGGTCTCATAAAAATTGAGCTAGGAAATGTCTTTTTCATGATACTAGACGTAAAATTGGTTCCCTGGATATTCTATGTCTCTAGGAAGTTAAAATATATAGGTTTGTGCTCAATTCAACTTGCCATGTCATTTGGTCAAAGAGCATTTTTTCTTCTTCACAACATGAAGTTGGATAAGATTCAAGTATAGGATAATAAGGTGTCCCTTGAGGTTGCTCACCTACAAATTCTACTCAACCACTATGGAAACCCCCCCAATATAGTGACAAGAGTTCCACCATATTCTATTTCTATTGATCAAACTTCACCTCGTGTTCACCATTGAGGTTGTATTTCCTCTACCTATCACTCCCAAACTCCTCATTCCAAGGCTCCTTTCCACTATTCTAGAAATAGGAATGATGGTTAGCATTATTTCTTGACTTCTCCACAATGACATGACTTTGGTTGGTCCACTCTTCGCGGTGGTTCTCCATGGCTTGAGGCCATTTTGTCAAAATTGTCATTTGCTTCCTTGGCCTTGGCAATTTTTCCTCATAGGATGGAGGAGGAAAAAGAGAAAGAAAATGAAGTTTATGATGATGGGTGGTCTCAACCCAACCCACATGTTAGCTTTTTGATCTTTCCATCATCTGAACTTTCACGAGGTGATATTATATCCCCCACCATTTTTTTGTGAATATGTAACTTTAAGTTTTCTAATTAACAGAAAATGAATTATTCATCAATATATTAGAATATTAGATTATATTCACAATCTCCTTAAAGCTATTTATAAATACTAGCAAAATGTTTATGGTAATTGCATTATTTTCAATTAAAATGTTTTTTGTTTAAAAGTTTCCTATTAAAAACTATAGTGCCCACTCTTGTTTCTTTGTAATCTCTTCTTTTTTTCTCCTTGAGAAACACTTTCTAATTGTTCCAATTTTGACCTAGTTTCCATAATTATGACTCCATTATTTCCTAGCCAAATACCTTGAATTTTGAACTTATAAATATTTTTCTTGTCTCTCTCTTTCACTTTTGCACACCTAACACCGTTTTAATGCCTCTTGTCACATCGTCATGTGAATATTTCTTTGTCTATTCAAAAAAGAAGAACTTAGAGACCACTTCACATTTGGAACCAACTATGAAAGACCACGAGTGATAACTTGAACTCAATATTGGATGTTCCTCTATGTTTTGAATTTGGGTGTCCATAATGAAAACACAATATTTTAACCAATGAAGGACAACCCTTTAAAAAAGTCAATTATGAACTCAATTTTTGTTTTAAGATTAGGCTTCAAATTTGTTTATATTGACCCCTTTTAATTAGTCATTGTGACCTATCTTGAAGCATGAAGCATTTCAACTTTTATTCTAATATGTACAGTAAAAGGATCAATCATATTTTATCTTAACACATTATGTAGATTCTGTTGGTGTTTGAAAACGTTACCCATTTCCAATTATCCCCATGAGAATATGACACATCTAGGGGCAGCTAACTCCCATTATCAACATATCATTTCAGACATAGGGCCAACTATAAGGCATGACCCTTCTTCTTCTTCAAGCTCTGCAAAACCTAGGCGGGTCAACCTATAGATTCCTTATATGGTACCAGTTGTCAAAGCATACACTGAATCTAATACAAAGCAGATAGAAACCCTTATTTCTCCTAATAACTTATGAAATAACATATATCTGCCGTAGCTAGATGCAAAATAATGAAATTCATAAGCTGAGTGAGGGCATTCTTTTTATAGCTCTTCAACATGAAAGGGAAATTCATTTGATTAAAGATGTTGATTCAACAAAACCTCAAAAATGCAATAGTATAACTAGTGATCCTATAACTGATCAATGCCTAATCCATTGGGCAATTCCATGAATTCAAAACATACATCTGTGACATCAGGACATATCTCATATACCCAGACATCATATCTATCCAACCACCTTGTGATTCAGACATCAGTGTTCATTCAGGTCTCATTCTCACAAAATATCCTTCTCAAACAACCAGTAACCTTGTTTAAACATATCGAGCATTTACTTGGCCCTTTGGTTCAACAGAAAAATACATCAAGCATACAACCTGAAAGGGATGCAAATGGGTCTCAAATCTTTGTTCCAAACCACATAAGACTTACAACTTGCTGAGATAGGAGACAAGAACCAGAACAAAACTAGTGAAATTGTTGCTCATATGTATTCATTTCCTTGAAACTATACATTTAGATGCATAAAATTAAAACATGAAACAACCTAATATCTCAGAACTATCTATATTATCTCTACAATGCTGTTTACATGAGAGTTTTGTTGGAGAAAATGGTGTCACAGTCATGGAAACATGTCAAAATACTAGAACCAATGGTCTCACAGTGCAAAAACTAGAATCCCTAATGGTATCACAACAATGAACTTCTTCTTCCCAGAAATTAGAACCCTTCAAATGGAAGAAAGAAATAATAATATAGGATGAAGATGAATTCCCGGATTGAACCTGCAACTGCCATCTGTCGACTTAGAAATCCATCTCTTGCAACTGCAAAGACTCTGTCTAACCTCTTTCTTCCATCTGATTTGATTTTCTGCTTCATCATTACACTCTAAGTGATTGGAAAATATCTCTATTCAAATGATGAAAACCTTTTATGCATCTAAAATATCTGAAATCTTATGCAATTCTGGTGAAATTATGAGTTTTTACTAATTTTAATGTAACCAATTCAACCCCAACTGCATTATTACCATCTTTTATGCATATCTAGGTCATTATCTTGACAAAAAAATCAAAACTGAACTTCCTGGTCTGAATATAGTTGCGATTTAGGTACCTGATGGAAAACCTTGTGTAGCTCAAACTGATTGATACCTGTGCAAAAACTAATCTCAGAATCGGAAAATTTAGACTTTCACAATTTTGACGGTATATGATAAGGCATACTTTGCCTTCCATAAATGCCTAGAATCTTGATTTGAAAAACACTCCTCTAGTTAAGATTGTTCAGGTCTATGTTTAAAATAATTTCAAAAAGTTTAAACTTTAAACTTTAGGAAATAAAAATTTCAATTTAAAAGACCTTGCATGTCATGTCAATTTGTTGGCAAAATAATTTTAAAATGAAAATTTTAAAATCATTTTATTTTTCCTAGCCCTTCCAAATTTGAGTCAACTCTAGGTTTGACCAATGCCATGTGGCGCATTCTGATTGGACACCTGATCTACATCATCCACCACGTATTGTCTCCTCGCTACTCTGCCATGCTTAACAGGTGAGCAACTTTGATTAGCGAGGTAATGCGAACCGTCAGATCTTCCACGTGGCGCAATCTGGTGCGCTCCTAACATTCACTCACCACATCATTACCCAGTCCTTCTGTTGCTAGCACTTGACACCATCCGATTAGCTATTGTCTCTAGGCGGGACCCACTTTGCATTCTAACTCTTGCCAAATTTTAGAGATTTTTTGGTGACCTTGCTATCTCGCTAGCCGGAGTTGCCAAGATTTTTCGGCTAGCGAGGTAGCGAGATGCCGGATTCTTGGAGTTTTTGGTTGCCTCAAACTGTGCTGACATCATCAGTTTTTAATTGCATGTTTGTTTAAAATTACTTTATCTCCATGACGTCCATGGGCCCCATGCGCCTGGGCACTTGTCTCTTCAAAAGAGCTCTTGTCTTAGACATTACACTTACCATGTGAAAATGTATTTAAATGTCAAAGACGTAATCCACATAGGAGATGTGGGATATAACAGTTTGACATACTCTTTCCCACACCTTGCTCATGGCACGGATTGCTTTTTCCTGATTTTAATTTGTTTGGCATTCACTGGCGCCTTCTCTTCCTTACTGTTTGGTGCAAACTCCTCTTTGACGTGGCTTCACTTTACTGGGAGTGGACATTCTTTGTTTTCTCTTTAAAACCTCTGACCTGCGTGGAGCTATTGGCTTCATGCTTCTTCCTATATTTAGCATGTATATCTTGCTACTGCAATCCTTCCTAAAACATGGTCCTCTATTTTCCACACCTATTATACATGATTTTCTCTATGTGGGTAATTATTCACATTTACTAGCATGTGGACCTCCTCTGCAATGGCGTGGATTCCATTTACAATGTGTGGGCTTGCTCTTTCAAAAATGTGAAGGCTCTTTGAAAACGCGGCTCCCATTTTAAGCGTGAGCTTGTTCATTTACAATGTGAGCAGCTTGTTACTTACTGTGCATGAATTCCCTTTTACGCAAGCCACATTTTATTACATTTTTCTACCGTCTGGTCTTTATATCAGAACGTGGGTGGCTTTCTCATTTGAATGTCTTAGCGTCTAAATCTCCAGCTCTGTTTATAACAGCACATTTATTTTTGTAGGGTACCTCCCTCTTGCTTTTCTCGGGATTCTTTATCATATAGTGGCCTTCTCATCCTTTGTCAACAGCTTCATGTTATTGGCATGTTCTTTTAAAAAAATGTGTGGCGTCACCTTCATTCCCTGCTGTAGCTTGTGTCTTGCCCTATTTCCTCAACACTTTGACTGCGTTTTTGGCTTGGACGAAAACCATACTGTGTCATTGGATCAAATAATCTGAACACACTTTGATAACTTGCATGTGTCATCAAGATCTCTAATTCTGGAATCTAGGTCAATCCCACTGAGTGTCTAAGTAGCTTTTCACCATTTATGTTCATCCTCATATAGTTCTGCAAGCTTTTCCTTGAGGTATCTAGATGAGGTTCTCCAGAAACATGTTAAATTTTTGAGATGACTTTCTTACTGACTATGTGTCCATGTGTGATCTTTGCACTCCTCTATGTTGACACTTCTACTTATTTGAGTTGCTATATTTTTACATGCTGACGGTGATGTGCGAGTGGTGGGTGCATTGTTCACACAATGCATTGCATGACCTTAAAAGCCATAGTTAAAGAACTAACCACTCTTTAAAACTTTCCACGTGATAATTTTAAGAGAGCAGGTGGCAGTATCCCATCAACTTCTTCTAGTTTAAATCTCTCCTTGACAAACAAACCTCAACACCAGATGATGACCAGTTAATATCTCCTTTTCAAAATTTACTACAATTGATTATTCATGCAAATGGAATTAGTCGGGCCTGAAAGTGCATTTGACTAAAAAAAATTTCATTTTCGGACAACTGTTTCCTCAAATTGATCCATAGAAAATCTGATACCAAGTTGAAACAAATTCGAACACTTCTCTATCATTAATAACTCATTTTATCATCTTTTGCAAACTGTCAGTTTGCGCTAGGAGGTCAATTGTCTAGCCTTAAAAAACTCACCCGAACAACTGACTTGTCTCTGAAAACTGGCACACTGAATCTCTGTTCCACGTACTTTCAGCCTGTCGAATCTCATCTCATGACAAGTTCGAGGTCAAAAGATATTGACCGTCAAAGTTGCCTTTTTGGATTCACCTGCAAGCAAACATGTCAGGAAACCACAAACTAGGTTTGGAATTGGCTTGGAAAACTAGACAAATGAACACTTGGGAAGATGAAAACTGGGGCATTGATTCTCTATAATGAGGACAATATGAATCTGCAATTTGGGCTCATGAAGAATAACTGGGCGCAAATGGTGGACGTTCAAAGTAGGCTACTCAGAATTTTCAGATTAAAAACATGGACATAAAACATTTTTTGCGAATGGAAGGACCCTGGTAAAGTGTGAAAACTGATTAGTCAAGTTCTAAAAATTGGTACACTTGTAGTATTTTCAGTATAGAACACAGGGAAACCAACCATTTGATCATACCTATCATAGATCAGGAGATATGACGTCCCGAACAGGGGTTATAATCAATCTGCAATTACTGACACTAGTTAAAACTTATAAATTGTGTTTGGAATCATGCTTGAAAACTGACCAAACGGATTCTTCATAAGCTGAAACTTGGAACATAACAAGTCTCTGATGTATATAATACAAAGCAAAAGGAATTTTCTCATTTTGGTCAACTGGTCAAAAGTTATTTCATGTCAAACAGGGCTTCCCAGAATTAGGTGCAAAGTGCAAAAGCATGAAAACAGTAACTGACCAATTTTAAAGGATTCAAAACCTATTCAAACGGACTCGAAACGACTTGAAATCTGAAACATAGGTTCTTGGGTATGGACACTAGATAATCTCAAAGTGGCAAGTCATGAAACATTTTTGGGTATGAGATATTCATATGCAAACTGGGCCTTTGGTCGCTATTTGACACTTGGCAGAATTGCAAATTTTGACACTAGCTAAAAATGGGACTTCACAGAATGATTCAGGATGGAAAAATAACATTGTGGATCACATGAATATGTCAAATGAAAGGTGTTAAGAAACTCAAACACCATCTAGGCCTCAAGCTACCAACTGACTACATATGCATAAAAGGCACTTTAGGACATGATTTTCCAAAATTTTCAAAATGTGACTACAAATGAAGCATGCAATTTTCAGTCCCAACAGTGGCTCTGTCTGGGGATGCATGTCCCTTGTGGGCATGGCAAGATTGCAGATCTCTGGGAGAAGTAGACCACACACTTGAACAACAAAACTTTCTCGAATAGCTTTATTGAAAATAGGGAAACTACTCTTAACTATGTACAAGAGATGGCCCCAGGCCACTAAAAAGTTTTAGAACTTTTTACCTCTATCATATACCTTATTTTCATTCACATTCTCTTGAGGCAAACTGAAACTCTCATTCTTCCTTGTCTTACCCAACACATCATTATTCACAATCAGCTCAATAGGTAAAACAAAACTATCATCATCTTCATAGTGCGGATAAAAATTAGACATACTTTCTTCATCTTGCCCACTATGAAAAAATGGATAAACATGACCATAAAAACTGATATCAAGCTGAAACTGATCACTTCTAACTGAATCATGGATTCTTTCAACTGGAAACACAAAGTTCTCATATTCAACTTCATTCAATAAGTTACATGGAGCAGATTGTAACTCACCTTGTGCCTCCGAGTGTGAAAAGTATGTAGGATATGATTTCTGCCTACTTGCAACCATGTTACTCATCAAGTCAGATTAATCATTTGTTGAAACCTCTTCACATTCTTCAAACAACTGATTAGTCACCAAAATTGAAAACTCATTCTGAAAGTGTTGATCTAAACTATGCTGATCACTATCATTTTCTTCATCAAACTGAATGTTGGAATACACCTTGAACTCATCTTTACAAGACTTATCAGTGCATGAAGAAAATCTATAATTGGATTGAGAACACTCATTGTTTTCCACTTCACCATATGAAACATCAAAACAATGTTTAGCAAGATCAACATGAAAAGAATCTGAAACAACATTAACCTTCCCTTCATTAACATTCCCTACATCCAGCAAATCGTCATGTGCAAAGACATTTGAGATTCTATTATCTACACCTCCAAAATCTAATAAGGATTGTTCAGATTCTAGATCTTTTTCTACATCAAACTTTGGGGAATTGATTTGACTGAATGAAAAAGTATTATGAGAGAAAATATGAAGATCCTTAGAAATACTTATGTGCTTTTCAAAATCACGAGCCAACAATTCTGAGATTTCACTAGAGCTCAAGAACATTACCTCACAAATCATCTCCTGGCTATGACTGTCATATAGACAATATGAAGAACTTACAATAGCAGGATCCTTAGTGTAACAATCTGGAAAATCAAAATTATTACAACATTCTTTCTTATCATGGCAATCATTAGATCTACTGTTGTTACAACTTTCTTCAACTTCATCTGTACTGTAACAAAATTTGTTTTCTCTTTTATATCCATCCTTTTCATGTTGATTGCTATTACCTGATTCATTAACATTTGAATCCACCTCTTCACAATCGGAAGATAGATTATCTTGCTCTATGGACTCATTGTATTCATTACTACCTTGGCTTTTAGCATACTCATTATCATTAGGAGATATTTCATGAAATCTATAATCATCATCTTCCATCTCCTCAATGAATTTTTCGATTTGCAAAATTCTTTGTAACCTTATAGGTGCTGGCCAATCGACTGAATCAGGTACTAGAACATCAAGGAAAACACTAGGCAGTGAAGATTCCTCAGGTCTACAATGAAAAGGCATCTTACTGATTACTGACTCAAGCCTTAAATAACATTGTTTGACACTTAGACCTTGAGTACTGCCTATTTCAGTTCTTATAATATTGACAATCCTTATGTAGATTAGTCTATTCAACATAGCAATGTTATTATTCACAGTTTCTAGACTCTCAGAATTTGGTAAACTAATCTCAGATCTGAGATCTGACTCCAGATCTGACTCCATTATAAAATAAAATTTCTACCTCTTCTTTCTAGTGCTGAAAATCACTGAATAGAGGCAACTTTTTTAAACACTTGACTTCCATGAAAAGAAGCATGAAAATCAAAATACCTCCAATGTTGATGCTGAACTTCGATCTGCTAATTTGGCATAGGTGCAAGACTAAAAATCCTTTACACCACTGATCAAACTTTGTAGAGTCGCCACCTCTTTGTAAGAGGAATGAAATAACCACTGATGTGATTCACTTCTTATATTTCAATTTCTTATAATAGCAGATTGCAACCAGCACTTAAAAACTTATCAAGAGTTTAAAACTTCTTTCCAAGATCTATCAACAGTCTCAGATCTACCCATACAACTGAAAATCCTTCAAAATTTTGCAATGAAATCAACTAGGAACAAACTGGTACAGAGATTTGAGAGTTGCCACTCACACTTGGTGAGAAATAAAACATAATTTGTCACTTGACAAATCTAAACCGGACCTTCAATGTAGGAGAAACTTGCAGACTACTAACATATTGAAAAGAATTTACACTTTATAAATGAATTCTTGACTCTGAAACTTTCTCAATAGTATTTGTCTTACATCTGATTCAATACAGTCTCCAGTAGAGTCGCCATTTTGTTGGTGTTTGAAAACGTTACCTGTTTCCAATTATCCCCATGAGAATATGACACATCTAGGGGCAGCTAACTCCCATTATCAACATATCATTTCAGACACAGGGCCAACTATAAGGCATGACCCTTCTTCTTCTTTAGGCTTTGCAAAACCTAGGCGGGTGAACCTATAGATTCCTTATATGGTACCAATTGTCAAAGCATACACTGAATCTAATACAAAGGAGATAGAAACCCTTATTTCTCCTAATAACTTATGAAATAACATATATCTGCAGTAGCTAGATGCAAAACAATGAAATTAATAAGCTGAGTGAGGACATTCTGTTTATAGCTCTTCAACATGAAAGGGAAATTCATTTGATTAAAGATGTTGATTCAACAAAATCTCAAAAATGCAACAGTATAACTAGTGATCCTATAACTGATCAGTGCCTAATCCATTGGGCAATTCCATGAATTCAAAACATACATCTGTGATAGCAGGACATATCTCATATACCCAGACATCAGATCTATCCAACCACCTTGTGATTCAGACATCAGTGTTCATTCAGGTCTCATTCTCACAAAATATCCTTCTCAAACAACCAGTAACCTTGTTTAAACATATCGAGCATTTACTTGGTCCTTTGGTCCAACAGCAAAATACATCAAACATACAACCTGAAAGGGATGTAAATGGGTCTCAAATATTTGTTCCAAACCACATAAGACTTACAGATTGCTGAGATAGGAGACAAGAACTAGAACAAAACTAGTGAAATTGTTGCTCATATGTATTCATTTCCTTGAAACTATACATTTAGATGCATAAAATTAAAACATGAAACAACCTAATATCTCAGAACTATCTATATTATCTCTACAATGCTATTCACATTAGAGTTTTGTTGAAGAAAATGGTGTCACAGTCATGGAAACATGTCAAAATACTGGAACCAATGGTCTCACAGTGCAAAAATTGGAATCCCTAATGGTATCACAGCAATGAACTTCTTCTTCCCAGAAACTGGAACCCTTCAAATGGAAGAAAGAAAGAATAATATAGGATGAAGATGAATGCCTGGATTGAACCTGCGACTGCCATCTGTCAACTTAGAAATCCATCTCCTACAACTACACATACTCTCTCTAACCTCTTTCTTCCATCTAATTTGATTTTTTGCTTCATCATTACACTCTAACTGATCAGAAAATATCTCTGTTCAAATGATGAAAACCTTTTATGCATCTAAAATATTTGAAACCTTATGCAATTCTGGTGAAATTATGAGTTTTTACTAATTTTAATGTAACCAATTCAACCCCAACTGCATTATTACCATCTTTTATGCATATCCAGGCCATTATCTTGACAGAAAAATCAAAACTGAACTTCCTGGTCTGAATATAGTTGCGATTTAGGTACCTGACGGAAAACCTCGTGTAGCTCAAACTGACTAATACCTGTGGAAAAACTAATCTTAGAATCAAAAAATTCAAACTTTCACGACTCCGACAGTATATGATAAGGCATACTTTGCCTTCCAGAAATGCCTAGAATCTTGATTTGAAAAACACTTCTCTGGTTAAGATTGTTCAAGTCTGTGTTTAAAATAATTTCAAAAATTTTAAACTTTAAACTTTAGGAAATAAAAATTTCAATTTAAAAGACCCTGTATGTCACGTCAGTTTGTTGGCAAAATAATTTTAAAATGAAAATTTTAAAATCATTTTATTTTTCCTAGCCCTTCCAAATTTGAGTCAACTCTAGGTTTGACCAATGCCATGTGGCTCATTCTGATTGGACACCTGATCTGCATCATCCGCCACATGTCATCTCCTCGCTACTTCACCATGCTTAACCGGTGAGCAACTTCGATTAGCGAGGTAACGCGAACTGTCAAATCTTCCACGTGGCACAATTTGGTGCGCTCCTAACATTCACTCACCACATCATTACCCAGTCATTCTGTTGCTGCCACTTGTCACCATCCAATTAGCTATTGTCTCCAGGTGGGACCCACTTTGCATTCTAACTCTTGCTAGATTTTGGAGATTTTGCAGCGACCTCGCTATCTCGCTAGCCGGAGTTGCCAAGATTTTCCAGTTGGTGAGGTAGCGAGATGCTGGATTCTTGGATTTTTCGATTGCCTCAAACTGTGCTGACATCATCAGTTTTTAATTGCGTGTTTGTTTAAAATTACTTTATCTCCATGACGTCCATGGGCCCCACGCACCTAGGCGCTTGTCTCTTCAAAAGAGCTCTTGTCTTAGACATTACACTTACCATGTGAAAATGTATTTAAATGTCAAAGATGTAATCCACACAGGAGATGTGGGATATAATAGTTTGACATACGCTTTCCCACACCTTGGTCATGGCACGGATTGCTTTTTCCTTAGTGTACTTTATTTGGCATTCACTGGCACCTTCTCTTCCTTACTGTTTGATGTAGAATCCTCTTTGGCGTGGCTTCACTTTACTTGGAGTGGACATTCTTTGTTTTCTCTTTGAAACCTCTGACCTGCATGGAGCTGCTGGCTTCGTGCTTCTTCCTATCTTTAGCATGTATAACTTGCTATTGCAATCCTTCCTAAAACATGGTCCTCTATTTTCCACACCTATTATACATGATTTTCTCTATGTGGGTAATTATTCACATTTACTAGCATGTGGACCTCCTCTGTAATGGCGTGGATTCCATTTACAATGCGTGGGCTTGCTCTTTCAAAAATGTGAAGGCTCTTTGAAAATGCGGCTCCCATTTCTAGTGTGAGCTTGTTCATCTACAATGTGAGAAGCTTGTTACTTACTGTGCATGAATTCCCTTTTACGCAAGCCACATTTTGCTACCGCCTGGTCTTTATATCAGAATGTGGGTGGCTTTCTCATTTGAATGTCTTAGCGTCTAAATCTCCAGCTCTGTTTATAATAGCACATTTATTTTTGCAGGGTACCTCCCTCTTGCTTTTCTCGGGCTTCTTTATCATATAGTGGCCTTCTCATCCTTTGTCAGCAGCTTCATGTTATTGGCATGTTCTTTTAAAAAAATGTGTGGCGTCACCTTCATTCCCTGCTGTAGCTTGTGTCTTGGCCGACTTTCTTCACACTTTGATTGCATTTTTGGCTTGGACGAATACCATACTATGTCATTGGATCAAACAATCTGAACACACTTTGATAACTTGCATGTGTCATCAAGATCTCTAATTCTGGAATCTAGGTCAATCCCACTGAGTGTCTAAGTAGCTTTTCACCATTTATGTTCATCCTGATATACCTCTGCAAGCTTTTTCTTGAGGTATCTAGATGAGGATCTCCAAAAACATGTTAAATTTCTGAGATGACTTTCTTACTGACTATGTGTCCATGTGTGATCTTTGCACTCCTCTATGTTGACACTTCTGCTGATTTGAGTTGCTATATTTTTACGTGCTAGTGGTGATGTGCGAGTGGTGGGTGCATTGTTCACACAATGAATTGCATGACCTTAAAAGCCATAGTTAAAGAACTAACCACTCTTTAAAACTTTCCACATGATAATTTTAAGACAGCAGGTGGCAGTATCCCATCAACTTCTTCTAGTTTAAATCTCTCTTTGAAAAACAAACCTCAACACCAAATGATGACCAGTTAATAGCTCCTTTTCAAAATTTACTACAATTGATTATTCATGCAAATGGCATTAGTCGGGCCTGAAAGTGCATTTGACTAAAAAAAATTTCATTTTCGGACAACTGTTTCCTCAAATTGATCCATAGAAAATCTGATACCAAGTTGAAACAAATTCGAACACTTCTCTATCATTAATAACTCATTTTATCATCTTTTGCAAACCATCAGTTTGCGCCAGGAGGTCAATTGTCTGGCCTTAAAAAACTCACCCGAACAACTGACTTGTCTCTGAAAACTGGCACACTGAATCTCTGTTCCACGTACTTTCAGCCTGTCGAATCTCATCTCATGACGAGTTCGAGGTCAAAAGATATTGACCATCAAAGTTGCCTTTTTGGATTCACCTGCAAGCAAACACGTCAGAAAACCACAAATTGGGTTTGGAATTGGCTTGGAAAACTGGACAAATGAATACTTGGGAAGACGAAAACTGGGGCATTGATTCTCTGTCATGAGGACAATATGAATCTGCGATTTGGGCTCACAACGAATAACTGGGCGCAAATGGCGGACGTTCAAAGTAGGCTACTCAAAAATTTCAGATTAAAAACATGGACATAAAACTTTTTTTGCGAATGGAAGGACCTTGGTAAAGTGTGAAAACGGATTAGTCAAGTTCTAAAAATTGGCACACTTGTAGTATTTTCAGTATAGAACACAGGGAAACCAACCATTCGATCACGCCTATCACAAATCAGGAGATATGGCATCCTGAATAGGGGTTATAATCAATCTGCAATTACTGACACCAGTTAAAACTTATAAATTGTGTTTGGAATCACGCTTGAAAACTGACCAAATGGATTCTTCATACGTTGAAACTTGGAACATAACAAGTCTCTGATGTCTATAATACAATGCAAAAGAAATTTTCTCATTTGGGTCAACTGGTCAAAAGTTATTTCACGTCAAACAGGGCTTCCTAGAATTAGGTGCAAAGTGCAAAAGCATGAAAACAGTAACTGACCAACTTTAAAGGATTCAAAACCTATTCAAACGGACTCGAAACGACTTGAAATCTGAAACATAGGTTCTTGGGTATGGACACTAGATAATCTCGAAGTGGCAAGTCATGACACATTTCTGGGTGCGAGATATTGATATGCAAACTGGGCCTTTGGTCGCTATTTGACACTTGGTAGAATTGCAAATTTTGACACTAGCTCAAAATGGGACTTCACAGAATGATTCGGGATGGCAAAATAACATTGTGGATCACATGCATATGTCGAATGAAAGGTGTTAAGCAACTCAAACACCATCTAGGCCTCAAGCTACCAACTGACCACATATGCATAAAAGGCACTTTAGGACATGATTTTCCAAAATTTTCAAAATGTGACTAAAAATGAAGCATGCAATTTTCAGTCCCAACAGATTCATCAAGAGCTTTGAATCTTGAATTGCACTGTCACCTATGAAGAACATATATGCACTTTTAATGTATCAATTCTCATTCTTAATGATCGATAATAATTTATATGTAGTTATCATCTTGAGTGATTATTGATAAGATATCTCACTAATGAAAATTTTAGCTTCTCTTAACAATCTGGTTAGAACCAATTATAAACACTAGTATTTTCTTTATAATATGAAAACATGTTTTGTTAATTACAAAACTCAATAGATCACTAAATCACTTTCATGCACTCCATCTAAATTCTCCAAAACTAAGATTATTTGTATAATATTTTTTATTAAAATATTTTTCAATATAAAATTATGAATGATCAAATTTGGATCTCATTAGCTAGCAACCCATGAGAATTATGATACAAAATAGTCGAGTCAATATCTATGAATTATCAAAATTGACTAAATACTTTTATCTCCAAACTTTAAACTAAATCATAGTAATTGTCATACTATTTTAATAATAAAATAAAATAAAAATCCCAACCCTCTAGTAAAGATAATAATCAATGTTAATTTGTTCAAATTACATAGGCTAATAAACACGATTTCATGAATTTAGTGTTTACTATTTTCAAACTGACAAATCTAAAAATAAATATGTGATGATTTAAAGATGATTTCATTCCTAATGTATTAAATAGTCAAAATTTACTTATTTTTCCAAACTTAATTTTCTCATTAGTATCATGAAATATACTAATACTTCATTGTAATCACCATATTATGCACCAAGTACAAATCACCCTACGCGTGGAGGTAATATGCAATCGAAACTCGAAACCCTTTATTGTATTATTTGTCCATTCTACCACCTGCAAGTTATCTTCCCAATTCCATGCACGTTTCCGAAGTTTGGCATAAGTTTTTACCTAAGTTTAATTGCAGGTAAATAGGAAGAAGCAAATACACAAAATAGAGTTTGCTTCTGGTAAATCTGAGCAGTATACCAGTCGAAATGGGCGATTCGGTTAACCATATCGTTAGCATTCTTGTAAACCATAAGGAAAGCATTGTAGTAGTGTGGTTTCTGATCGTTTCTTTGATTCTCTACAGATCTTGCAGGAATGGAAATGTTGAATCCTCCGCGAGATCCCGCAGAGCACATTCTGTACAAGAGGAAGTGAGGAGAAGATCCATCCTGGGACTCGATTGGGAAACCCTAAATGCTCTGCCAGTGTTTGTGTACAAATCTCAGCCTGTCAAGGAGAAGCTTGAATGCTCAATTTGTCTGTCAGAACTAGCAGAAAATGAGATGTGTAGGCTGTTACCCAATTGCAATCACAGCTTTCATGCAGAATGCATTGATATGTGGTTATTTTCACATAACAGCTGCCCTCTCTGCAGAACAAATGCACAACCTTCAACAAATGCAGGACCTTCAAATGCAGAAAATTCGGAAAATGTTGAAGGAGATAATATTGGAGGAATTAATTTATCAGCGGAAGAATTACCCAGTTCGTCAAATGCTGCATCGGGCAATAATAATAATGCTGGTAATGGGCATGCAGTTCCAGAAAACAGGAGATTTCGATTCTCAAATCCACCAAGAATATTTTTTTGGATGGATAATGGATCATCAGGTGAAAGAACAGTGCCACAGATTGTTATTCATATACCAACTGGCGCTTAGGTGAGAAAAACTAGATCTGTTATTGAAGTATTGGTATGAATTTGAAATACATTTTTGAAAGAATGTGAATAAATGATTTATTTATGCGTGACTTATGTTTCATGATCATCCAGATCGGTACTTTTCTTTATCTAATTATATATCTAATTCTAGGAAAGCCTGCAGGGATTTCATAAAAATGGTCATGGAGTCTATTTCCTCGTATTACGGACGCATCTGGTGCAGAAACTTTGTTTTCTGCCTTGGATGGGGTTAGAATGAAATATTATTTTGTATGGTCGGAGGCGGAGTAGAAATAATCTTGCTCATTGAGATTTGAATTGCTATCTGTTCGATTTTGGTTTCAGGAAAAGTTTGTAGATTGATTGTTTTCTCGAAACCTATATTCTGTTTTATTTGACTTGAAAATAGAGAATTTTGAATTTGGGATGTTAATGAAAGCTACAAATGTATTGACATACTTTGTCACTGTGGATTTACTCATTTTGCACCACTGCATGAATCGTCTTCTCATATATGATATTAACTTATGCTTTGTAAGGACTATAGTTCATGCAATGTGATAGAATGATATCACAGGCTAATCTATAGACTAGATGCACTAAAGTCAATTTTTTTTTTTTCAAATTCAGGAAAATGTAATGATTTCTTAACAATATTTTTGTTGTTTTCGACTACAAACTATACAGATCATGAAGATCAAATGCTGAAATTGGATAGCCCTGTTCTAATGATATAGAATCAATTACATTGTTAACTAGCGTCTTCATCAACAAGATTAAAGTTTATGCTGATAGCAATTTAAATAATAGATTTTGAAATATTTATGTTGTGATATTATCTTCCTCTCAAATATAGGTATCTAGAAGGTCACGAGTTCTTAAAACATGAGTTATGATCTTATGATAGTTCTTTGGACAAAAATTATGTAAGAAGCTTCCGTATTGAACTTAATAATATTTTTTAATGTGTATTGGTCAACTTGGTTAGAGATTTATCAAATTGGAGTATTTTTAATTAGTGCAATGGAAAGATATTACCAAAGGATATGATGAAGCTTTTACCAATGTAAAATGACTCACACTAGGACCATATCTACACAGAAACAAATAAATCCACTAATTAGGGAGTGACAAGGTCAAAGATATTTAAAAGATAGAAAAAGAGGGGAAGAAAATCACTCTCAGAACTCAGAAGCATAGATGGAAGTGCGCTTAATCAAGCTAAACTTACACAAACCTTTTTGATGCAGGAAGATGCATATCCTTCCCCAAGAAAATGTCCCTAACAAACAAAGATTAATAAAGGGTACTTAAAACTATTTAACTCAGAAATAATTATCAATTAAGAAACTAATCTTAGTTTAGAAGAAGAAGATTTTTTTTTATAAAAAAAATAAGTATCTGATGAGTAGATTGGGTTAAATTAATATGAGCATCAAGGGGATTGACTATATTTTTGTATTCTAGGAAGATAGCGTATGAACATCCCACTTATGTTAATAATTGGATATGTGGAAGAATCAAAAGAATCAACAATAAATTATCTTTTATCATTAAAAAAAAATGGTCCTATACAGAATAACCAAAGGTAGCCCTGTCAGAAGAATTAAATAATCACATTAATAACCTAAATTCTAAAATTGGAGGAGACTTCAATCCAATCTTAGACAAAAGCTAAAAATTTGGAGGATGTTCTCACATTCCCCAATCACAACTATATTTTAATGAATGGGTAGTATATAATAATTTCATCAAAATTAAGATAAATAATGGAAATTATACCTTGCACAACAAGAGGGTGTGGTTCAATTATATATCCACCTTTTGTTTAGAATAGACATAAGTGAACCCAGTAAGCCAACTAGGAATCTATTTAGATTTGACAACATGTGGCTACTAGAAAAAGACTTTTTAGAGTTAATTGATAAATGATGTTATGAAGAAATTTTTAAGGGATTCAAAATGTTCTATTTTGTGTCTAAACTGAAGGCCCTTAAAAAAAAACTCTTAAAATGAAGCAAGGAACAATTTAATAACATATTTGAAGAAAAACATAATCTCAAACATGAATTAGATGAATAGAACAATGAGGTAATAAAGAAAGGCATGGAAAAAAATAGATACTCCACAAAGAAAAAGAACTTCTATCTAAACATGGAGAAATTTTATCTAGAGAAGAAATCTTCCAAAAGCAAAAGTTGCATGAAACTTGGTTCATCGAAAGAGAGAAAAATACTAAATTATTCCACAATAGAAAAAAAGTAGAAGAATTATCAATAGGATCAGCAGAATTAAGGATATTAACAGAAATGTAGTTCAAGAAATTGAGAGAATTGCTAAAAAAATTGATATATATATATGATGAATCTAAAGGTTCCAACTTCAAATCTCAACAAGATATTCTAGTAGTAAGCCCTAAATTATTCATGCAAAGTGAAAACCTTTGTCTAAACAACAAACTCACATTCAAAAAAGGGGAAGAGGGGTCTTCCAAATGCACCCAAAAAAGGCACCAGGGCCATATGAATATAACACAAAGTTATTCCAAAAATGTTAGTAGATAATAGGCAAAGAACTATGTGAAGCAATAGAAGCAACCTACAATTCAGGAACCCTTTTAGCCAAAATTAATATTCTAATCCCAAATAAATTTGATTATATAGGACTAGGATATTTTTGACAAATAGTGATGTTTAATACAATATATAAAATCTTTTTTAAAATGTCAGCTAATATACTAAAAAATATACTCTTTAAAATCATCTTGGAGGAACAAACATGATGTTTCCCATATAAATCCAATCTAGAAGGAATCATTATTGCTCAAGAAATAACAAACATAACTCAATATAACAAGAATCCCAATATGTTAATAAAATTAGATATTTAGAAATAATATGATAGAGTCAACCAAAGGTTCTTATGTTAATGATTAGAATCCTTTGGTTTCTCCAAAAGATGGATTAATTTAATTTTTGGACTTATATCCAACCCAAAACTATCTATCCTTTTCAATGGTAATTTAAAAGGTTTTTTTCCAAATATCCAAAGGTATTAGTCAAGGTAATCCTATATCCCCCTTTTTGTTTGTCAATATGACCATAGAAGCCTTAGGAAGATCAATTGAACGTTCTAATTGGGAAGGGAAAATAAAAGGTATTAAGTCTCTGTCAATACAACTAACATAACTCATCAATAAATTGTTCATGACATTATTATACCATAGATTAGCTCTAAGGAAAAAACACACCAATTCAATAAAATACTCAATCTATATATAAAGGCATCAATACAAGTAGTTAAACTAAATAATTTTTAAAAAAAAGTTCAAACATGCAAAGATTGAAATTTGCAATATCCTAGGTTTCAAGTCAGACAATTTGCCATGAAAATACTTAGGGGTTCCTATAGACAAAGGTAAAAAAATTAATAAATTGTGGAAACCTCCAATATCAAAAATCCAAAATAATATGGAAAATTGGAAGGGAAGGTTGTTATCCAATGTAGGTAGAGTTATAATGGTCAAATTTCTCCTATCTGCTATTCCCATATACCAAAGGTCCATCCTTTCTATGCCCACTAACATATAAAAAGAAATTGAATCCAAAGTTAGGAACTTTTTATGGTAGGGTGCTTTAGATAATATTAAAATTCCAACAATAAAAGTGGACTACCTATGTAAGTTGTTAGACCAAGGAGATTTACATATTAAAAATGTAGCAAGTCAAAACTTAGTATTGGGAGTGAAGCTAGTATGGAATATGATTTAGGAACTATTGGTGTAAATAAGTATTTAGCATTTACACTTACTTAAGTTTACTTAGGTTAATGCATATTTTTATTATTTATTTATTAGCCACCTAGGAGTATGCATACTCTTGTGAGTTGTCATGTTGACAACATAGGAGTTCATGCCTCTTTTATGCACATGGTGTCTACAATACAAGAGTTAACACACTAATTAAGCGCATGGTGTCTACAACCTCCCCATTCTTATCCACTCATCTAGAATGTTGGATAAGGTGTGTGTGCAGTTGTCAATGCTTATCTTATCTCTTGTTTTTTTCTAGAGGAATTCTAAGTGCTTCTTGAGAGGCTTTTATATACAGGCACTTCTAGTGTGTTTGTATATACTAAACAGAGCAATGTAATAGGACATACTCTGATTAATTGATTATATTCATTTTTTTTCTATAGTTGTGCTTGTGTTTGAGTTCTTAGTTCTTGGGTGAATTTTTCCCTTAGGAAAATTCTTACATGGTATTAGAGCTATACCAAATTCTTACATGGTATCAAAGATTGGAGATTTTCTCATCACATAGCTGTTTGAGATCATTGTTGATTCAAGACCTTAGCTTGAATCCAGAGTACTACAGAAATTAAGTGTCTAGAGCTAGATCTGACCTCGCCATTGTCTTCGGAACACTGATTCGGTGAAGATTGACTATAAATTTGCCTACTCTAGGCCAAAGTCGATTGTAAGGAAATTTTTTTTTGCAAACCGACATCCAAAGGACCAGTTTGCAACATTGGTATGATCATTTTAGATCTATACATTTAATTTTTAGATCTACATTTTTTTCATCTGCATCTCTGCCATTTTTTTTGGATTTGCATTATTTTCCAAAAAAAAAATTGGCCATAGGGCCATAGGAGAGATTTTTTGTAGGTGAAAATTGGAGCTTGCTAGTGCAAATCAGATATTTGCATCACATTCAGAAGTTCCAAAAACCCCCAGATTAGAATTTGTTTCATCCAAATCAGATATCTAAGGCAAAATCTAGAGTCATTTATTTTTTGGAGGCACAATGATGATTTAGAAAAAATAACAGCAACAACAAATTTCAAATAATGATATCTTCCTCATACAAACTCCTTTTTGCGAGCAATTTTTTTGTTTTGGGGTAGAATTTCATGATCTACACATTGGTGTAGGTGGTATGAGATCTCTATTCCTGATTTTTTTTGCAAGTCACAAATCCCAATTTTTGCCACTTCAAATGCTTGATACGAGCTCATCTGGACACATAATCAGGTTCCATCTTGTTCGAAAGTGCATTTTTTTTTTCTACTTTCCAGATCTACAATTAGATTATAGGTTCTATGGATAGAAATACTACTTTCAAAAATAGCCCCTAAATTGACAAGTGGCTATCAAGTGCTTAAATCATACATTGTGGGGGGGGGGTTCTTTCATTATTCTTTTATTTCTTGGAGGTTCATTGATTGATCTCATGGAGTCTTGTTAGATTTGTCAGTCTGGTATTACACCATAGTTTACAAAAAGGAACTATCCCAAATGGAGTAGTTTGATAGTTGATCATCTAAGAGACCATCCATAATTGCTTTCTTATCTCAATTCAATGCCACCACATTTTAATTGGACACATCTTGTGAACATTTTAATGATATTCCTTGGAGAATTTTTCGCTTAGGAAAATTCTTATAGGAACCTTATAGAAAAAGGGCTACTATTCTTTTAAACATATGTGTGCTAAATGTGGATCTCGTTAATTTGTTCAAATCTAAAAATCACCCCAATGGATCTCACATTTGGAACTTTATGCTGACATGCAAATAAATCATTGGACTCATATGAAATTTATTCCAACATCAAAAAAATGTTTAAAAAAGAATGGTGGGATACATTTAAATAATACATTGAAATTGATGATAATTCTTAGCCTTTATGCTAGAAATACAAACACATATGAGGAACCCATCTCGCAAAAGGTTAGAAGAATTAATTTTCTAAATTTCTAAGCAATGTAACTTTTTCATTAAAAGATAGGGAGGACAATATTATATGGAGTGGGTCCAACATGATTTCACAGAGGTGACACATTCTTATGGGTGAAAATACAAAAATGCATTCTAATTGTAGAGTGGTTCCAAACACTAGGATTTGAAGGCCTATCTCAATATGTGTTATGCAAACACGAAGAATCAATAGTAGATCATATCTTTTTCAAATGCCCTTATGCCCTTTCATGTTGGAAAAGAATATGTGAGAAACTTAGTTGGTTAAAAATTGTGTCATACATAATTGTAAAGGACATACTTTAGCAAAACTAGCCAAACCTATAGGAGATTCCACTAACAACATGGCAAAAATTACAGCTTTATCAGAAAGTCTCTAGCTCAGTAAGGATCTGGGTTTCGAGTGTCTTAATATAGAAGGAGACTGTCAAATTATTATAAATATGATTAGAATAGGCATAACACCTAATTGGAAATTGTTTTCTTTATTGGTGTGTAATTTACATATTTTAAGCACATTTACATAAACTGAGTTCAACCATATAAACATAGAAGGTAATGAATTCATTGATGAACTAACTAACAAGGGTGTTGATGGAAATTTTTGTAGAGAAATCCTATAGTAAAGAGTTAAGAAACTAAGGTAAAATTAATACTTAATTTACCTAAATAAAGTTATTCATGATGTGTTGTATTTAGTTAACATTTGAGTCATCATAGTTATGCAATTTTGTGTCACCACAGAATGTAAATAACATAGGAAGAATACATACTACTCATTAGATCATTTTTCTATGCTCAATGAATCTAAACTAAAGAAGCTCATCACAAATTTTAGGATACTCGCAGTTATTGATGAAGACATCGTTAGGATAAAAGATGGTTATTATCTATACTACATATTTCACACGTGTTTCTTTTTTGATGGATTCTTAGATGTTCACTTACTCAAACATGTTCTAATATTGTAGGAGACATTTACTTGTCCCTTTAAACATTACAATAAAATTATCATACTAACCCCTAAATAGACTATTTCAAGTTAAATTTGGTGTATTGTCTGTCATACATTCCCCTATTTCTCACCTATTTGTCATGATTATTTCTATGTCCAAAGAGTAAAATATCTCCACTTTGATTTTGACGTATAACTTATTAAACAAAAAAAATCAAAAAGCTCCTAACAGTTCTATACTGTGAAAAAATTACTATTGCAGTCACTAATTATTAATATCCTATTTTAAATAATATTTAACTATAAAAAATCAATTCATAGATAATAATGAAAAATAACACAATTGCAACTTTACCAATAAAAAATATGGAAATAAATTTTCAACACAATGACATAATATTATTGGACAAATTGTTCCTAGAAAAACCACTAAGAGAAAACTAGTTCTAAAGATAAGGAATTATATTAAACTTCAAAAAATTAGGAGATACAAAATTCCTTGCCACTTATTGATAGAACCTCGACAATCTCCCATTTTCTCTAGCTGATATTCCCCCACTACTATCCCCAATGCTATCACTGTGTCATTTCTAATAATACAAAAAAAATTGTTATCACTGTAAATACATTTGCTATCACTGCAAATGCTTCTCAAAATTATGTATTTTAAAAGCCCCCTAACTACCTATTATACTACTCCTATTGGGAAACATGACCGAGATCGATTCCCAATCAATGATTGAGATTAAAATTAGCCCAACAACCAATAACAAAATTGGTTTCAAGTTTCTTCCAAAAGTGGCCAATTACTTAATAATGTTTTCCCTACTCTAACTAATTTTTTAGTAAAACAATTATTTATTAATAATCACATATGGACAAATAACACTTGAAGGTAACAAAAGCTAACACCCCCTGTTTACAAGTAACTTTTTTTGCATGACATGCAACTTATCTCTAAAGAAGATGAATTTCATTATCTCCAATGCCTTAGTCAGAATGTCTTCTACCCACTACTCAGTAGGTATGTACTATAGCTAAGAAATCCCTTGCTATACATAATATCTAATGAAGTGTTATTTGATGCCTTTAAATTTTGACCTATCATGAAACACTCGATTCTTTTAACAATTTGATGTAACTATGATTGTCACAGTATATCATAGTAGTCTCAACCCTCTAACCAAACAATGATACTATCAATTTTTGAAGCAATATAGATTTTACATGTTTCCATGCAATTTTCTATGTGTTATGCTTATGGTTAACTGAGAGGGACGAACTTCTTCTTCCCAGTGAACCAAGAAATGACTCTTGATCCCAAACTGAAAGAACACTGTGAACTACTCCTTTTGTCCATTTTACTTCTTTCCCAATCTACATCAGTAGATCTTATCAACTTGATTCCTTCACCTCAAACATGTCTAATCCCACACTCAACTCTAACATGCAAGTAATACAACACAAGGTTAGCTATTATCTAATGCACTCTCTTTGGTTCAACCATATACTGACTAAGATATTTTACTACAAATCCTATATCTAGCCTAGTGTCACTAACCAAATACATGAGAGAACCAATCAACTACCTATATAAGGTGTGATCTACATCCTTATCCATTTATGTATATGCCTTCCTCCAATTCATGATCATAGGTGTAGACATGTCTTTCCAATCTTCCATCCTAAACCTCTTCAAGATTTTGATGCAATATTTCCCTTAACCAAGTAAAATCTCTCCATTTTCCTACTACACCTCCATGCCTAGAAAGTAGCATATAAATCCCAAATCCTTCATCTCAAACTCTTCTAAAAGTTCCCTTTGTCACAAAATTTTTCACCCTTTTCCAAAGCTTTTACCTAAGGACAACCTTGTGAAACATGGAAACAACCTCCAACTTGTGGGACTTGAACAATGAGGTCGAGTCTCTAGAGAAGGCCAGCTTCCTTTTCTATCAAGATGCACCTAGACTACACTTGGAGAGGAAAAGGGAGAACGAATGAAAAATAGAAATCTCTACCTAATCTATTCTAAGGAGGTGATGCACCAAAATAGAGTGTTCGTACTACCCATATATGCAGAATACAACTATCATAACAATCCAAAGATATTCAGATTCAAACTTGTTTTAATCCAATAACCACATGAAAATCAAACAACCAAATGAGTGACACAAGGAAGAAGAGATTCACTTATATCATTCATAGGCCAAAAGAGATACATTCATGTACGTTATAGATATCCACAATACATTGAAGATAGTTAAATAAAGCTTGCATAGTGCATCAATTGCTTAAAGATATAAGACATAGTATCATATAGTTCATAGGCAAAGGGAATTTACAGTAGTATGCCAGAGAAATACCAAAGAAACAGAAAAGATCTAACCATTCAAAAAATTACAAAATGTTCTTTTATAGCTTAAGCATAACTCAGATAGCTTCTACCCTAAGGTAGAATTCAATAATGATATTCAAGATTACAAAGAATAGTTACTACAAATCTGGGAAAGATATGATCAAAGCACACATCTAGACATAGGGAAACCACTTCCTCACCAAACAGAGCCCTAAGAAGATAGAAATGGTGGCCATAGACATTCTAAAATATTAGATGGACCAATAGGCAATGATGGAGTGTCTTTCTTCATTTATCAAACATGGGCAATAATGAAAGTGGTTGCAAGAGATCAAAAAGATTAGATCTTCCATCAAAGAGTTTCTTCCTCTACCATTAGAAAACCAAATCAGCTATGTCATCAGTCAATTGGAGTCAAACCTTAGGCCTTTCCACATGGACCAATCATCTTTTATCATTCTGCCACTTTGTGAAGTCTTCCTACTTTGGCCATCTCATACGATCATGGCTTTGCCACCTTTCCTTTTGATTAGCATTAGATGCTTGCAACCAAGAAATAAACTATGATTTGAACTTCCAACATGACATTTGCACTATTGTGACATGAACCTCAACTTAACATGAAGTGACTATGACCAAGAGAACAACCATTATCACTGCTTGCAACTTTCCCTCAACATTTCCCACTAACCACTATGACCCTGCAAAGAACTATTGATCTCATAGTGGTTTTGACAATTAAGTGTCAACACACCTAAGACATTTACTTAGTTCATGTTGAACTAGTAATGCATGCCGAGTATAATATGTAAATAAAATATTGTGTCGAGTTGCAATGAGTGCCAAGTCACTCATGTGTTGAGTCATTCAAGTGCTGAGTAGACAGACCATGTCGAATGATTCAAGTGTCGAGTGAATAGTTGATGTTGAGTAGCTCAGGTGTTGAGTTGAAAATAAAACTACAGTATGTGCCAAGCATAAGTAACTTCAAGTGTTGAGTAACAAAGATTGGACATTTTTTTTGTGATTGCAAAAATAACTATGTAAACCATTTTGAAGTTGACATAAGGTTAGATTTAAATTATTTAAAGATAAGGACAAATCTATTTGTAGAATCCCTATATATTTGCATGCAACCAATCCGAAAATAGGAAGGATTAAGTGGGAAAAAGGTTGAATCTCAGCCATAGAGTCATACCTAACCCTAAGCCACCAAAGTATTTATAAGGAAGATGAAGCCCAACAATGATAATGAATGGAGAGAGTGAAGGAGGTCATGTTATCAGAGGTAATAAGGGGTGAATGATCAAATTTATTCATAGAGAATTCAAGGTGACTTAGTAGTGAGAGTGAATTGTAGAATTAGTTAGAGGAGAACAAAGAAATAATGATACAACAATTTTTATATCAGATCAAAGAGAATCAAGAAGGACACTGTATGGATTTGATATTTAATCAGGAAACCAGAGCCAATCACAAGATCTATGTTGAAACATCCTAACAAGCAATTTTAGTTAAATCTCCTAGGTGGAGTGGTCCAAATAGGCAATATCAAATCCTTTAATAGGGTGAAATTCCAAGTGGATGTTCTAAAGTGCTTTAACCAAGCACACTTCTAATATGGTTTTAAAATCCTCTAACAAGGTGGGACTTAATAGTTTTTGTGAGCCTTTAACAGGGCATGCCTTTTATAGGGTAGATCATGTATCATGGTTAAACCATTGTAACCTTAATTGGCTACACTTTATTGATACAGTAGTGAAGATTTTTGGGTGTCATCCCCACCCTAGTTTTACCTTCTCATTTGGAGAGTTTCTAGCTAATCATATCTAGTGTAAAGTGTGTGTGTATTTGATTATATGCTTACATGATTTAGATGTATATACTTTCCATGTTATTTTTAGTTCATATATTACATGCATCTAATGAATGGTGAAAGTTTTAATAGCCGAAGTTTGAATTTCTAATTCCAAAAATTTGTATCAGAGCTAAGTTCTCAGAAGAAGAAGCTTTACAACTTAGAGGAAAGATCTTGAAATGGAAGTATACAAATTGGGAAAGACCATTGAGAACTAGGAGATCAAGATACATCTTATACTACATCAACTAAAGGAAGCTAGAGATGCTTTGAAGAGGTCCTTGAAAAGAAGGAAAGAGATTTCCATAGTAGAAAATGACACATAATACAAAGAGATTGACAACACAAAGTTATTTTTAGATGGTAACTCTAGTGAATTCGATGAAGCAATTGTAGATCTAATGCAGAAGAATAGAGCACAAGGTGAAGAAATTAAAAATCTCAAGTTGGAGCAAGAATCACAAGTCATGATGCTATGTGAAGTGATTGAACAAAAGAAGAAAGCTATAGGAAACAAGGCCATGATTGAAGAAGACAAAAGAATTTTGGCAAACATATTTGAAGAAAAGTCAATAGAGCTATCCAGGATCTCAAAAATGCAATTGGATACCTTGTGTTGAAATCTGATTGAAAAGATCATTATTGAAGAAGGGAGATTGTTGATAAAGAATGTTTTCAATCATTGTTTTGTCAGTGATGTCAAGCCTACTATTTTCTGGAATGAAAAGTGCTTATAAGATCCAAGTACTATCACTTAGTTGATTGATGAAGAGTATTTAATCAATAAGATGTAAAAAAAGCACCTAAAGGAAAGGTTGAGTTATGGTTTTATAATGAAGTAAAAGGATCAATTAAGACAATGGTAAAATGATGTATTGATAATAAATTTGAAGATATAGAGGTTTCTTGCACTTAGAAACTCTAGAAGAATAAGTTATAACATGACTATCTACAAAGCTTGATTAAATTCATTAGTGGATACTGCGCAAGTTAGTTCATGCTGAGTAGATTATCAATAAGTGCCAAGAAAATGAAAAATCTAGTGTGTGTGCTGAGTGAAACAAAAGGTGTTGAGAAAGTTCAGGTGTTGAGCTAGACAAAATGCAATAGGTTTTAAGCATCAGTAAAATTTAGTTGATGTTTATAGGTCCAGAAAATGGGCCAATGTCTAACATACTATGAGCAAATCACAAACTCAATAATCATATATCAACACCCTCTAGTCTACCATGAAAGCCAAATGAACAAGGAATGCAATAGAATGTTAAAAAATCCCCCTTTTACTTGTAGCTCCCATGTCCTTCTTTCCTCTCCATGTGATGTTCCTCCAATTGCCTATAGTGCAAACAATTTGGAAGCAAAAGCCTAGGATAATGATAGTTCTATGAGAATACTTGAAGATCTGATTTTAACATGAGAGATGGAGCCAAAACTAAGGACTGGAAATGAGAGAAAGAATGCTCATTTTATAATCAACACACAAGGTGAGAGCATTAGATTTGTTACCCTTGGATATGTGACTTGGCAAGAGATTCCTTTGAGAATCCATGACACATATAATGCAGGATGCCAAGTGTAGGATTCTATGATGCTCATAAGTCAAACTTGGCTAAAGAGGGAAGAGAATCTACGATGTGTCATATGACACCTCAAACCCACTTAAAGTCAAGAATCTATGACAATGGAGGCCAAATATGGATATGCATAAGAGAATAAGAATATTGGATTATGACATATCTTAGCTAAGTGTCAATGGAGAATCCATGAGGTGTCACACCCATGTGTCATGGTGATGTCAATATTTTATGGAATATTTTAATTAAAAATCCTTTATTCCACAAAATAGAAATTAGTGAAGATGGAATTAATGGAGGAAAATATGACTTAGGAAATTGAGAATTTCCATGGTTTTTAAATGATGCACCAATTAATTAATAAAATTAATTAATTGAGGAATTTAGTCGAAGAATAATTAGTAATGACATGGGATTAAATTATGGGTTGTTTAATCCTATAGGAAGAGTTAGTAGATGATTGGCCAATTTGATTAAATAAGTGCGACAATATCCTTTGATGAAATGTGATGATGATTGAGATTGACTAGGATGATGGATGAGTAGACTAAAGCCATGGTCATATTGATCAATTGATTGAACTTGATAACATGCCAAGGAAAAATGACATGAATTAAGGATATGTAACATTTAACTGACATCGTAAATGCTACAAGATCGAGATTGATTGGTAAGGTTGATCATAATAACATCAATGGACATTGTCAATGTTATTAAATTGTTGATAGGGCCATGATCTAACATTGAGAAACTCAACAATGTCAAAGATCGGATGATGTGAATGATAGTTTGACCTAACACTAAGAGCCATGACAATACTAAGGTCAAATTGATAAGATTTGATAGATTGATAGGTTTCCAAGGCATTGAAATCCACAAAAATGCTTAGGATTGGACAAGTAATGATAGATTTGGGATGTTCAACATGTTTTGGGTTGGTTAAGACTGATTTCAAGTGATTTTGAGTTGATTTTGGATTGATTTGATATGATTCTGAGTTGATTTGAAGTGGTTGTGAGTTGATTTGACATGATTTTTGATGATGTTGAAATGGTTTCGAAATGACATGCAATTAATGTGAAAGAGGATACAAATGGTGAAATATGATTAATTTGGCCAAAAGATTAGAGTTAGTGGAATAAGAAAAATGGGATGAAATAGTATGAAAGTGTGATGAAACTGTAGTTATGAACCATTTTTGGGCATCTACATTTTGCCTCTCTTTGATACAATGTGATTTAAAGTGTTGTGTCAAAGAATAGGTAATGAGAAAGCCACACCATGACCTAGTAGGGATGATATATATGGGTGCCCCCTTGAGAAATTGACTAATATAAGCATATGATAACTCAATTTTTTGACAACAAGAAGACAAAACCATAGCATTTACGAATCACAAATCAAAGCTAAAATGTGAAAGTTATGAGGTCCAGAGTGCAAAACGGGGTCAATGAGGAGCACGAGAGTAATTGCATGGCTTACCACTCAAGAAAGTAAAAAAATGATGAAAATGATAGTTTATTTTATTTTCAATGAAGATAAGAATCCAATGTAACTGATAGATTGCAAATCAGAGTTAAAATGCAAAAGTTATGGGCTTCAAAGTGCAAAACAGGGGCTCTGGGAGTAGTTTTGGACATCCTATTGCCCCAAGTGCGCCCAAAACACACCCAAGTGCACCTTGTACACAACTGGTAAGCCCAAGTGCACTATGATAGTACCAAGTGCACCCATGGTGCACTTGTGAAGCCCAAATATACTCAGAAAGTGCACAATGCACCCTACAAGGCTTTAGGGGGCAAAAAATAGCTCGATTAGACTTAGAATGACCCAAAACTATGTGTGCATGCCCAAAATGATGGAAAGATGTCATAAAATGAGTGAAATCATAAAAAATGATCAAACTTGGTCAAATATGGTTAGAAAAATGTTAGACTAAGGTTGGACTAGGTGGAAAGCAATAGAAAGTTGACAGACAGAGTAGGATGATGTAGGAATGCATGAATGCTAGATGAAGATGATATGGTGTTTTCAAATACATGATCATGGTGGTGGATCAAGAGATGAATGATAGAATACTAAGGAGATGAGATGAGAACCAATTAGATTGAGGTGAAGACGTTTACTTTCAAAAAGTGCACTATATGTCAAATGGAGCTTTATTTTGATATGGAAAATAGAATGCAATGCATCATGGTAGAAAGTGTTAGAGCGCTAATGCAAACCTTTTTGCATAAACAAGCACAATGCAGATAGAAAATGACCTTGTCCTTCCTGAGGCATATTTACATGCCCTAAACTCTTAAATGTACATTGTAATAGATAAAAAATAAAAGATGACCATGAGCCATCTTGGCCACTCTCATAGATCAAATTATATCATCAAGTGGCATAGGAACATGATCAAAGGAAAAATAAATAAAAATAAATAAATCACTCACTAAAAACATGAGCCAAAAACTATTCTTGTCCATTATTACTTAAATTTTTAGTGTTTTAGGTTTGCAGATAATGTTTGACAAGTTGTTCATGTGATAGTTTGGTTTGTTGATTAAGTTGATAGGTTCATAGTGACATGTTAGATTGACTGTCAGTTCACATTGCTCAAATAGTGTGATTTTCATGGAAGTGTGGTGCTTTGAATTTCAATTTGCAAAAGTGTGAGTTTTTATACAAAAGCGATGATTATGTACAAGGTTTATTACAAAATTTTAATGGGTTTTGTGATTTTTAGGGTTTTTGGGGATATTTGATGTTTTTATGTGACTAGTTTCTTCAATAAATTTTATGATTTTTAGGTTTTACTTCAGGACATTTTATGATGTTTATGGAATTTTTCAAGACATTTTACTAATTTTATGTGATTTTTCATGACATTTTATGATTTTTAGTGCTTTTTCTAGGACATTTTATGGTCTTTAGAATATTTTTAGGATCATATTTGAATGTTTAGGAATTTTTTCAGGATCGTATTTGAATTTTAAAGATTTCTTCAGGATCATCAAATCATATACAAGTGTTAGCTCCAATACTTTATGCGATAAGTCCAATGGATAAAAAGTGCTTAGGGATATACCCCTAGTTCAAGTTCAAACTCATGCACTATGTAGGTAATATGCCCCCAAACAAGACATAGACTATGTACAAAGGCTAAAGAAAAAGTATGTATAGATTGATGATGCTTTAGGTAAAATGACAATGGACATTAACCAATTCATGAGCCATGCTAAGGGACCAGCAATGTCTTGCAATACGAAAGATATGATTAGGGAATGACAAAAGGGGAAAAAACTAGATGGAATCCTGATAGATGGAGGAGCAACAATTGATTACACATGGCACCTGTTTGCCAAGTTTTCACCATGGTACTTTCCTAAAGTGCCTATTTGCTAGGTTTTCACTTTTGGATGGAATTTTTCTCCTAACTCAAATTTTCATGCCAAGACACCTATCTGCCAGGTTTTCATTAAGGCATCCATTTTGTCATGAAATTTTTTACTTTTTTCTGTTCTTTTTTTAATGATTTTTTGCTATTTTTTTAAATTTTTTTTAGGACTTTTAGATGGAATCAAGAAGATTGCTGACAAATGATGAGAAGAAATCTTTTGTTAGTGTTGCTATTTAATAATCTTTGTGTCCATGACTGACCGTAACTACGTAGGATTTGTTCTGAGTTTGTAGATAAAATCAAACCACTCAAAAGGCCTTGAGATATATCATCATGTACCATATGTAAGTGTCTATCTCTCATGAATCAAGGCATCTAAGGATAATTGGGTCAAAAGATTCTTTGTATGGGATGTCACTGATGATGATGGGCTCAAAGGCTTGATGGATAGAGGTTTTATTTTGGATGTTGGATAGGTTAGGTAGTTGGATTTTGGGATACACAATTGGATATAAGCAAGGATTGGGAGGATTGAGAGCAATGACTTCCCACATGAACACTAATTGGGAGAGCTACAAAAGACTTTGTGGCATGTTGAACACTGGAACATTGATATTCATGGCATCGTCTTTTTTCATTTTGTATCCTTGGGAGATGCTTAGCTTTTGATTTTTCACAGTCTAATGGCACCTTTTGGTTTTCACCAAGAGACCTATGCTCATTATTTTTTTCTTTCCTTTCAGTTTCATCACTGGAAGATGGAGTTGACTTCCACCAATATGCCAATGTGTTCACTTTAGGAGAAATTGATTCTATATGAATGTTGTTCATAATGCCTCCATATATTTCAAAGTCTATTATAAGAGTGACATCATTGTCAAATCAATCAAAAATTGGTGGTCCACATTGGTCCCATTCCAATAGTTCAGGATAACTTGAGGGGATGTCATCATCAGTGCTAAATGGGCTTTGGTTAAAGGTATGGATATGGACATTAGATTCCATTGTATCATTAAGGTTATACTCAAAAGCTAGAGGATTTTTGGTTTTAGTTGGGATATCCTCAGATGCTTTTTCATCATTCAAAACATCCATAGTCTTACACATAGGTACCATAGTACTAGGAGAACCTATTCGTAATGGTTTAAATCCAAGCCCCAAACTAGGAGGTCTTCCTTTTTTAGTGATAGTTTCAATTATACCTTGTTTATGAGGTCCAAGACCACTACATCCATCATAGCCTTATTTCTACATGATAGTAAACCCAAGTCCATACTTGCTAGGAGATATCAAAGTGGGTTTTTGTTTTTCTTGTGATTTCTCCATACAAAAGGAAGTATTCTCATTGGTAGAAGTGGTATTTTGTGTACTAATCTCAAAATGTTGTTTTTGCAATAGTTGTGATTTATCATAATATTGGGGAGAAAGTGGTGACTCCCTAATGTGGGATACTTGAGACAAAAAGTACTCTCCGCACCCATTATCTTCAATCTTCATCTTTTCCTTGGCCTTACTGAGGAGTATATCTACATCCACATATTTAGAGGAATCTATGGGTCATGTTGCATCCATAGTAGCATCTCTTAGATTAGCACAAAAATAGAAAGGGTCTAGCTCACTAGGGATGGTAACCTTCACATTATTATAGGAAAATTTTACACATTGATGATATGTAGACGGCACCGCTTTCATATCATGAACCCAAGGGTGTCTTAGTATCATGTTACAATTCATTTCTATATCTAGGACATGGAATAATTTGTCTTTAGTAGCTAGACCAATTCTTATGGGTAATATGATGACACCCTTGGAGAAGCGTTCACCATCATCATAAGCTTTTATTGTGATTTTGTGGGAGGGATCCACATCATCCTCAGAATAACCCAAACCTTTGACAACCTTAAGAGTATAGATGTTTAGTCTTGCTCCTCCATCTATTAAGACACATCTTAATAGTTTGGCATTATGGATGAAGACTTCAAGATGAAGGGGATCATTGTGGTTGGGTCTATCCTTTGGAATATCTTGAGGGGAAAATGTTATATGTTGTGAGGTGGATAACTTCCCAACCATGGCCTGGAATTGAGAAACATCCATGTTATCTAGGACTACTAACTCTTTAAGGCCTTGATCCAAGATCTTTTGGTGTTGGGGAGAGGCACACAATAGGTCCAAGATGGATATTTGCATAAGGGTCTTGCCAAGTTGTTCAACAAGGCTATAATCAGATGAAGTAGGAGCATTAGGTCTACTAGGGGGTGTAGGTCTAGTAGAGGTAGTAGCTCTAAAAGGTGCTCTAGGTAAGGTAATCTTCATATAGTGTGTAGTGATAGCATAGTGAGGGTCTTCAGCTTTCATAGTGAATGTGGATATGCGAGAATCAGACTCATTGAAATAGTTGATCGTGTAGTCATATCTAGTATGTGTGTAATTCACGTTATCTTGTGAGTTGGAGTTTGAACTGGAGGCCTTCTCTTTGTCATGATTACCCAAAGGATCTTTGAAAATAGTGTGATTAGAGTTGGATGCTAGTAGTGATGGATCAACTATGATTACACCATCATCAGTAAGGTCTTGTATTGCATGCTTTAGTTGGAAACATGATGAGGTCTTATGTCCTTTGGTGTGGTGGTAATCACAAATTTTTTTATCATCCCACCAATCTAGTTTAGTTAATGATTTTTATTTGATCAGGGATAATTGTAGAAATTTATTACTAAGTAACTATCATAGTGCAGTCTCAAGAGGTATCCCTAATGGTGTGAATTTCCTATCCTTGGTTTGAGGATGTCTTTAGGGTTTTTCCTGCATGGATGTCTCAGTTTTCTATTGTTGAGGTCCTCTTTGATTGGGAGTTTGTGAATTCGTAGAGTTTGCACCTTTCAAATTTAGTTGAGGTTGTACTATGCTAATCATATGGGCATCCATGATGCCATCATTAGTCACATTCTTGTTTTTGGAGAAAATTTTTGCCTTCTCATTAGATGAGTTGGTGTTTTTGTTTTCCTTGTTTCTCTTGAGGATTCCCTTATAGATAAGAGCATCTTCAATACTAGCCCCTTTTTTCATCAGTTTAGAAATGGTGCTAGGACTTTAAATTTTTAGTTCATACATTAATTTAGGGACTAGGTTTTCAATGCACAAGTTGACTTTTTGTTCTTTAGGAATCTCTAGTGAGTATTGACTGACTAAGCTTCTCCAGTGTAGTAAGAATTTGATAAATGGTTCTCTTGTCTTTTGTATAGTTGAGCACAAATCAGAGAGTGTCACCTCATTTGTAATGTTAAAGGAAAACTAGGAGATGAAATTGTCTACTAGCTCTGACCAAGATTTGATAGTACCTAGAAGTTTGGAGTACCATTCCAATGTGGGCCCACCTAGAGAATGGGGGAACAATCTCATGAGGCAAGTGGGCTCATCATTGAGTTCAGTACAAGAGGCACAAAATTCTCAAATGTGATCAACAAGGTTGCCTTTTCCTTGGTATTTTTTGAATCTTGGAGCCTCAAAGTGTCTTGGGAATATAGGAATATACAGACTTTTGTCAAATAGATTAGGAGATAGGTCCCTTTCTATATATAGAGCCTATTTCTTTTGGATTCCCAATGCCTCGACTTATTTGGAAAGCTATTTGAATTGTTGCAATAGATCTTCATTAGGGTTTTTCACAATAGCTTTCCCTTTAAGTCTTTTTGGCCTATGAGTAGACCATTTTCTATGGCAGCAGCTATGTCTACTTAGTTCTAAGATTTCTGTGTCTAATGATTTTGGTGATGTGTCACTAGGTGGTGGAGGTATGTTAGTACCTTGAAGACAAAAGGGTCCCTGTTGTGACACATGTTGGGGTACTGATTGTGGTATTTGATGTGGAACTTGTTGTAGTATCAACTATGATTGATGTACCATGTGTTGTTGTTGTGCCATTTATTTTGGTTGTTGTTGGGATACCTTTTTTGGTTGTATGTGAGACCATGTATGTATTTTTTTTGTAGGGGTAATTGTTGAGGTTTTTGTGGCACATGTTGTTGTTGTAAAAAATTTTGCTAGTAGGCAATTTGTTGCTGAAGGCATCTTTGGTATTCCAACTATTGTTTGAGTTGTTTTTGTTTTTTAGAAAACATGGCTTATTGTTGTTGGATTTTTTGTTGATACATTTCATGGAAGTCAAGTGGGTTTATATTGGATTGAGTGTTAGGGACATTGGATCCTTGAACCACTTGAGGTTGTTGTTGTTGTTGTTGATATAGTTGTTGATATGTCAAATGTGTGTTGGAAATATTAAGTCCTTGGACTATTATAGGTTGATGTTGTTAAGGTAGTTGGTTATGTCCTTGAGAATTGATCACCATGTTGGTATTGTTGTTTTGGAACCTTTGTGTGTTAGATGTTTCTACTTGGGACATCATATTGACTTGACAATGAGGTGCATTCCTTTTGGGGATAGGTGTAATTTCAATAAGACTTTTATTTTGTGCATCAATAGGAATTTTTGTAGTTGATGTTTCACATGGTGTACTTGTGGGAGGCTCCATAACATTTGACGTCATAACACTTGGTAGAGTTAGGAGAAAAGGTGTACTTTGTTGATTTGTCTCCAGAGGAGGTATGTTTGGCATCCCTAGAGCACAGGTCCCTTTAGGTATGTCTTGTTGTTGCGTCATGTGATTGAGGTCAAGTCTTAACATCCTCTTGGGATACTTAGGCAAAGTTTTCTTTCCCTTCATTGGTTATGGTTCATCAAACATGGGATTAATGTCGATGTGTTCAAATGTACTTTGGAGGATTTCAATGGTTCATTCTTGATGGGACCTTATAGGTGCCATTATTGTGTTTGAAAAATCTAGAGGTTGTTTACCTTTTTCTAAGTCCAAATTGATCATTGTTTGTATGTTTTTGAGTGTTGAATTGGTTTGATTTTTGGACTTAGTCCCCTCCAAGTTTGGGTTGGATTTGACAATTTCTTGGGCTGCCAAAAAATTGAAGTTTTTGAGAAATATTTTGTCTTGACATGTCCTAGCCATTTCTTCATTAGTGATGCCATAATCAGTGTCAAAATCATCACTTAGGTGTACAATACCTTGTTGTGTGTTTGATGTATTGCAGTTGAAGGTACTTGTGTTGGGTTTGCTGAATTCAAAGGAATGCATTTGTTCATCATCGAGTGTGGTTGTTATACTTCCACCTCTAGGTGGTATCGACATGAATATAGGTTCAAAGTTAGGACTCCATTGAACTATCCCATGTGTAGGGGGAGTGTTTTAAGGAAACCTCATAGTAGGTGCATTTTTTAGGGTTTGTTGCATCATCTCTTGGTTATGGTGATCTTGTAGATACATGTTTAAGGGGTCCACAAGTAAAGTTTGTAATGCCTTGATTTGGTCTTCGTCAAAGGTTTGTTGGGATTTCTTAGTCTTCTTTTTTCTTGGACTAGGTTTTGGTTGTGTTGGAGCCTTAGAAAACAAAGGTTTATAAAGTTCTTCAGGTCTCTGAGCTGATTGTGTCCTAATGAGTGTTGGCATGATACCTAAGGATGCAAATGCAATGGAGGGAAACCTAAATGGACTTTCTACTTCCCAAGTGTGCACCTAAACTACCAACTACACTCAAATAGTACCAAGTGTGCCCTTAGTGCACTTAGGGACCTAAAAGTAAGTAGTTGGTAAGTATGAGGTATGCAAGTGATAAATAGAGGTATTAGGGTGCTTAAAATATAAAATTTGAATGTTTTGAGTGATTTTGAGTGTTTCAAAGGTTTACGGATGTAATGCAAGTTGTGGAAGTGCAGATTAGGGTTTTGGAACCTAGAATAAAATTCCTAATTACTAGGTGCAGTCTAAAACTACCAATTACATACTAAAACTACCAATTGTGCACCTAAAGTGTGCAGTTGGTAAAACAAGGGTGCAATTGGTAAAATAGGGAAAAATTTGATAATTAGGATGTGGGTATGCAAGATATGAGTGCTTTTTGAGTTTTTAGGTGTTTAAAGATGTTATGAAACCTAAGAAAATTCCAAATGAAGTAGGGTTTTGATATGAAAGGTGCAAATGTCCTAGGAAAACTATTCAAATTCAAATGCAAAGTGTTTTTTTGGAGGTATGGAAAATGAAGATTATGGTATGCAAAATGAAGGTTAGGGTATGCAAAATGAAGGTTAGGGTTGGGCCTTGGACTTGGTAATGACACTAGAGTTTGATGTATGCAAGGTGGACTATGCAAGGGATGCTTTTCTAGGGTTTATAATGACATTTTGGACATGCAAAATGAGGATAAGTGATCACAAAGACAATTTGGTTGATAGAAAAGTTGATAGGGTTTGATAGTGGAAATAATTCTCAGGTTTTGAACAATGCAAGATGAGAGGGATATCCCACTAGGGTAAATCAAAATGATGTTTAGGGACACTAGTAATATGATTATTCTAATGATAAAGGTATATGCAATCTTTGAACTTAGGTGAAATCTTTAGAAAGTATTTTGTCTACGAGTTTAACCTTGTGGTAATGGACTATGGATCTTGACCAAAAAGTGATAAAAGACAAAAAGATCAAGTTGATAAAGATGACAAGGTCAAATTTATCAATACATAGATATATTTTTACCAAAGAAAATGATAATAAAAGATAAAAAGACTAGCCAAGATCCATCATCCATCAACACTAGGACATACTCTAGGACTCATACTTTGTTCACATTTTTTACTAAATTCAAAGATTTTGTGGTTCAAAATGATGTTTAGGGGACTCAAAATGGTGGTTATGTTGATAGGATATGCAATATTTACATGTCCTAAGATGAAAAATGAGGTTTTGGGTGTTAGATGTCATTTTGGGTCAAATGCAGAATGAGGATGTAAAGAGGCTTCTAAATGCAGTTTTAGGATCCTAAAATGCAGTTTGGAGGCTCAAAATGGTCATACAGGTGCCCAACTACACCTTGAAAAAACCAAGTGCACTCCAATAGTAAAAAATACACCTATGGTGGAGTTGGGGCTAGTTTGGACATAGTTGGTAGTTTCATGGCACAGTTGGGAAGCTGGGTTGAATGTCTGCTATATCTAAGTGCAGTGGTTGCCAAATTGTTCTACTAGAGAGCTAGGATGTTGTGCTTGATGTTTTGATGGATTAGGAGATAAAAATGAAGGTTAAAATGTATGAAATTATTTCCTAAGTGAAGACAATGAAGGTTACGGGATGCAGAATGCAAATCAAGGCATGCTACTGTAGGGGGGGCCTATCCAGGTACCTATGAACACCTTTGAAGCCTCAAAATTCAATCTAGAAGCCCAAACTAGTTTCTCAAAATACCAAGTGCACTTAGATAGTACCAGCTACACCTATGATGTAGTTGGGGCTAGTTTGGGCATAGTTGGTAGTTTTAGAGTGTAGTTGGGAAGCTAGGTTGAAACTAAGGCAATTTTAGGTGTTATGGTTTCTAGATTGATGCCATAGTGAGCTAGATAGTAGAGGACAATGCTAAGACTAGAATGAAGGTTCAAAATGATGTTTATGACACCTAAAATGATGGTTGAAGTGTTCAAGATGAGGTTTGGGTATGCAAAGATGTAAGATGGACAATGCAAAGTGCAAATTTGGAAGTTGAAATACAAAGAATGTAGGCTAAACCCCAATGAATGCAATATGAAAGATGAGCAATACTAAGTGATGAATAAATGATGCAAGATGAAGCCAATATGATGCAAATATGAGGTCTAAACTAGGGTGAATGCAAGTGGGTTATATGCAAGGAAGAAACCTATGTTATGCCAAGTACATTTAGGATCATAAGTTTACAAAGTTTTGACAAGAGTTGAAATGTTTTGATAGTGTTTGGTATTTTGACAAGGTGTAAATTTGAATGTTGTCTTTATCTTGATTAATGTTTTACACACATGTGAGAAACATTAAGAAAAGAATAGTTGTTGTTAAAAGTGAAAAAACACACCACAACCTAGGCTTTAGGACTGTATCCATTGAATTCCTACTTGAACCAAAGTTCAGTCACACTTATCTAGAGTGGAAAGCCTAGGATCTTGGAACCATAGGCTCCCCCTTATAGTGCACTCACTTCTTGAGGCTACCAAGATCTGCTTCCCAAGGGGTATGACTTTAAAACCATTTCTAACATCACTGTCATGGACACTTTCAGCATATGAAGAAGACAAATCAGAATCATATGAAGACTCAACATCCACTCCGTCAACGAAGCATGTAGAATACAAATCAAAGTTACTTTCATTGTCTCCATATAGGTGATTACCATGTCTTGCAAGAAAATCATCATTTATCGTACCAATAGGTGTTGATGCATTAATCTCAGGATCAATCACGTACTGATCATCACTGCACTCATCCTCAAGACACTCTTCTACACAATTAGGTAATATGTCTCTATGGATAACCTCTTTGTCTTCATATTGTGTAGACACATTTTCTTCATAAATTTCAATCTCAAACTGATTTACACAATTCTGAAATGGACACTCACTTTTAGATTTAAGAAAAGAATTCATACCTTTACTGACATACAAGCACTCACTTTCATCATTACTTTCTTCTTCCCAATCAGCATCTGATTCACATGAAGACACATATGTACTATCACAATCCTCTTCTTCACTTGAGCAACAAGTTTCGCCATTGTCTTCACATAATGCTTCTTCACAATATGTCGGATCAGCAATTTCATCTTTATCACTTGATACATCACTTCTAGGTTCTTCATCCTCATACTGAGATAAATACCTTTCCTCTTCCTAATTCATTATGTTTTCAACATAATGCAATCATCAATGGGAAAATGAATGACTGGATTTATATCTTGCATGGATAACTCATCAAATGAATAAATTCTATCATTCGTTGTTGTAATACCATAAACATGTGCATTCAATTCAGCTTGAATGGAATCATTTCTTCTTTGCAACAAAGAGATTTCATGTTCACATGTTTTTATTTTTGAATCTTCAACAAAACTATTTACAACAACAAGGGTTCTTATTTGCTGATCTGAAACTAAACACTCCTTATGAAATTGATTTTTTCTTTGCACCTCATCTTGTCGAAAAATATTTCTAGAGAAGTGATTCCTGGTTAGGCCATATTTTATGTTATTCTCAATCTCTATTGCTATCATGAATGCCTGATGCAAAGTTCTAGGTTCCTTATCTCTCAACAGATAGTTCATCTTTTTATCAAATGCACCGAGATAAACCACTAAACACATTTGATCATTCAGCTTCTAACTTTCAAGAATTTCATTTAAAATCTTTGCAAATCTGATATTGAATTCAGGAACTAACTCACCATTCCTGATTTGAATTTTCAAAAACTTATCAAAATAATTAGAGATGCTTACTCTTTCCCCGAACTGCATCATGAAGGCTGTCATTAATTCATCACAAGATAAAACTGAACATGCTAGTAAGAATGAAAACCAATCCCTAGCATCATCCTCTAAAGTTTGAACAAACAATTTCATCTGAATGTCTTCATGAGCAATTTCAAAATCACCAACCAAGTCACTAAACAACTGAACATGATGACTGGCTGAAATTTCATGGTTTCCACTAAACTTAGGTAAATACTTTTTGAGATCATAAGGCATAATATTTGGAAAACCATGAATACCATTAAAATTCAATGGCATATACCTCCTGGTAGAGATGGATCTAGGAACTTCACTAATAGGCTACATACTAGATGAGATAAAACTCGGCATTCTTCAACTCAAGACTCATTCATCATTAAATACTTTCAGAATACATAACTTGCAGCAGATCTTCACAACCCTCTACCAAATGAATGCTTCAAATACACTTCACAACTTTAAAACAATAATTGAAACCAAATCTAGTGAAATGTATAAAACACAAAACTATTCTCCTCTTCTTAGTGCTTGAACTTCACTTGATGGAGAATACATATGTAGAACTAACTTTCATGGGAAATAAAATTGCATGAAAGTATAAAATACCTCAAGTGTTGCTATATGAAACCACTGATCTGCTGATTGGCCTGGTGCTAACATGAATTCCTCACACCACTGATCATAACCTTACAGAGTCGCCATCTCCTTGAAGAGAGAAATGAAATCATAGCTGTGATTCATCTTTATCATTACAAGTTCTTACGACAACAGATCAAACAACACTTCCAGACTTATTTGGCAGAAACTTATAATAGATCTCTCTTCTTGCTTGCAAATTCATCTAACTTTCAGATCTACTTGATTCCACTAAGAACTCTTGAAAATAATTTATACATCACTGATGTATAATGATTCAGAGATCCTTTAGATAGAGTCGCCACTCACTACTGTGAGAAGGATTTTAAACATGATTCATAACACTACAAATCGGAACTAAAAATTCAACTTGAAAACTTTGCAAAACTTTTAAAAATATTTAAAAGAGAGAAAACATCTTTCACCAATTCTGACTCTGAATTACAACAGTATTCTGAAAACAACAACTGGTTGACATGACTGAAGATGAACACTCTTAGCAACACAATCTGTATTCAACCTTGAAAAATACTACTGTAAATGGATAAAACTTGCTGGGGTGCATGATTTGGAATAAGAAAACTGGAAAGAACATCAGAGAACTTACTGCTGAAACTTTTTTATTCACTTCTCCTACTGTATTGAATCTCTTCTTTTCAAATTCTCAAGGTTTGTCTTAAATGTGATTCAATACATTCCCCAGCAAAGTTTCCATTTTTTTGGTGTTTAAAAATGATATCCATTTTCAATTACCTTGATGAGAACAAGACACATCTAGGGGCAGCTAACTCCCATTTTCAACATGCCCATTCAGACACTAGGCCAACTATAAGGCTATACTCCTTCTGCACTTCAGGCTCTGCAAAACCTAGGTGGGTGAACCTCTTTAGATATGACTATGTGACCAGTGCAATAACCATATTCAGGATCTAGAATAGTAGATGAAACCCCTAATTCTTCTATGCTTAACCAAGAGATCACAAGCATGAAATAGCTAAGGACATGACTCATGAAACTGATAAGCTAAGTGTGGGTTATACTTTGAATACCTTTCAACATAAAATGAAAATGATTTAATAGATTGATGATAGCAAGACCCAGGTACGACCAACAAAATTTAATGATCCTATCTATGATCAGTGCCTTATCTATTGGGAAATTAAATGAATTATAACCATACATCTCCTAGAAATCTCAAACATATTACTACATCCAGATCCCTGATCTATCTTTCACCTTGTGAATAGATATCTGCATCAAAATGAATCTCATACTCAGAATATCCCATCATGAAATCAGTAAACCCTGTGCTAAACACCAAGTGGTTACATGGCTCTTTGTTCCATAAGCAAGGTATTTCAATCACATACATCACTAAATGAGATGCAACCTAATCTATGGTCTTTGATCATAAACTAGAAAAGATTACAGATCCACAAACAGGAGACAAGATTCAGGCTGAATTTGAAACTCCTTGCTACACTTTATTTGTTTTCCTTGAAACCAAATACATGGAAGATGTACAAAATACTTCACAAATCACCTAAGAGACATGAACTATTTGCATAAAACTCAAAATTCTATTCCATACAAGAAGAAATGCTGAAGAATAGTCTCTCAGTAACAAAAACCTGGAACCCCTCAAATGATAGAAAGAAAGAATGATATAGAAGAGAAAGAATTTTTGGATCTGATCTTTACTTGACAAGTGTCTACTTGAAATTCAATCTTTTGGCAACTGAAAAATTCCCCCTTCCTTCTCTATCTTGATCTAATCTTGTTTCATCATTTTTTGTAACTGATTTGCAAATGTCTATTTTTGAATGATGAAAGCTTGCTGAGTCATCAAAATATCTGAAAACCTGTTGAAATGCTTGGCAAAAATTGGGTTAAATTTTAGTGAATGTGAGAAAAGTGAACTCCAACTGCATTCTTACCAAGTTTTACTGATCCTCTAACTAGATTTTTAGTTTCTACCCATTCCATAGAGAAAGCCCCAAAATTCACATTTCTAGCTATAGCTCAAACAAGGAAGCACTTGTGCAAAAATTGAATTCAGAAATGGAAAATTTGGATTCTCATGATTCCGGCGATATATGATAAGGCATACTTTGCCTTTCGAAAACACCTGAAATCTTCGTTTGAAAAATTGTCCCTTTTGTTTGAAAACTCAGACTTGCAACATTTGATTTTAAATTGTGGAAAATTTAAAATATTCTAAGGTCAGAACTTTATATTAAAATCCTTTCTGAGTTTTTTGAAAAATTTCATGGGCATCTATTTTGCATAAAATGATTTAAAAAATATTTTTCATTGGCCTTCACAACTTTCCCTACCCTTTGAATCTGAAGTCAAACCTCTATTGACCGAATGACACGTGTCACTTTTTGATTCGCTCCTTCAATGCATAGTCATTGCCCAGTCACTCACACCACATCATCGTTGCTAGCTCACTATATTAACTTCCTTGCAACTCTTCCATAGCAAGTTAACGACAACCATTGGATCGGCCACATTGCGCAATCTGGTGCGCTCCCGACAATTGCCTGCCACATCATCATCTACCTTGGAACTTGCTGCCACATGTCGCATGTTGATTCACTGATGGCACTGTAAATGGGATCAACATAGCATTTTGACTCTCAACAAATTTCGCAAATTTTTTGGCTAGTCGCTACCTCGCTAGCTGGAATTTCTCACCACTTTCCGATGGCGAGATAGCGACTAGCCAGAAAATGGACTTCTCTGGCACCTTCAACCTTTGCTGACATCATCAACTCTAACTGGCGTGTTCTTTCAAAATTAGGTCTTTGATTGTGTCAACTACCGAAATCATATTATTTTTACCCTGTGGGCCCCATAGTCAAGGCCGTGCACTACCTTTGAAAGGCTTGTCTTTAAAGACAATTACACTTGGTAAAGATTTACATTTAAAGAAATAAAATTCTTCTCCCACAATGGATGTGGGATATTGATTTATAACCATGTTCTCCTCTGCGTGGACTTCTGACCATGAAATGGCGTGGGAGTTCTTGGCATGAGGCGTCTTGGCTTTGAAATCATGGGTGTGGCCTCTAAAAGTTGGTCAGTGCTTTTCAAAACGTGCTGGAGTTCCTCTTCATTGAATGCGTAGGCTCCTTCTCTCTTTCTTAGGTTGACTAGCGCTTTGGCATGTGATTTTTCCAACAGCTTCTTATTTTCTCACCAGCTGTTTTGACTTCACTTGGCATGGGATTGCTCTCTTTATTTTGCCAGTTTTCTTATTCTTATTTACTGTGGTTTCTTGCAATGGCTTGGGCAGTTCTTTTCTCTATAGTTGACTATATTTTTTTTTAATTTAGTGGCTTCTTTTATTTCCATTTGCATATAATTCAAAATATGCTGGCTCAGATTTGGAATTGCATCTTTCCAAATACCAACAAACATGGCATGGTGGAGGAGCATTGAGATCAATACGGTTTGATTAAAAGCAGATGGCTGGTGAAACTTTTATGTTTTTATTGCATTGTAGTCAGCACCAGTACATATGTTACTCCTCACATACAGTTCTTCTAGTTTAATGGTTGACGCCATTTTTCACTCTATTGCATAGAGCTCCCTTTCTTGTGATATGTCACCTTGGACAAAGAATTAGCAACAGGCTTCAAAATCTGATGGTGTCTCATCCTCTCGCCCGACTAATTCAGTTAGAGGTGCGATGATGATTGTTATTTATTTTTCCAACATTGTAATTATCAATTTTTTTTGTTGTCCATAGAAGGCATGTGGGGATTTTCTCCATGTAGCGGCCCTTTCCTTGTTGCAATGTGAGTGGCACTACCTTAAAACATGGGGACCCTGCAGATTTTTTGTTGCTGGTTACCTTGTTACTTTAATGTTGGCTCTGCCTCCCATATGGATGCATCTTCTTGCAAGTCTTAGACATGGAGCTTTAGTGATGATGCCATCCTTTAACCTCCTTTGCAAATAATTATTAGCTTCTTCATGCCCAAAGAGAAAAAGCCCTAATTCATCACTTTTGTTAGAGGATACCTTTCTCTTTACAAGTATGGACGCAGTCCTTGCCACACTTAGTGAACTCAGATGATGGAAATGAATACAATGAAATATTATAATCAATTAGCATGATTATCATTTCTTCCTTGAAATATTCATTTGCGCACAATTAGCATTACTCTGATGGAATCAGTCAGGCCCCAAAGTGGGCCCGGCTAAAAAAAAATTTCATTTTTGAACAAATGATTATCTAAACTGATCCATCAATCATCTTGAACTAACTAGAATCAAATTTGATCACTAATTGACCATTAAAACTCATTTTAAAATATTTCTGCAACACTGTGAAACTTGTGTCTGGAGGCTTGTTGCCTGGCTTTAAAAACTGACCAGATCATCTGACCAAGTTGTGAAAACTGGTACACTGAATCCCTGCTCTGCACACTTTTACCCCGTCAGATCTCATCTTATGATGAATTCGAGGTCAAAAGATATTAATTGTCAAAGTTGACCTCTCAGAATCACCTACAGATAAACAAGTCAAAAAACACTAAACTGGGTTCAGAATTGACTTCAAAAGCTGGGTAAACTGACACTTGGAAGGACAAAAATTGGGGCATTGGTTCTCTGTCATGAGGAAAATGTACTTCTGTGATTTGGGCTTATGACTAATCATGGGGCGCAAATGGCGATCAGTCAAAGTGGGCTACTCAGAATTTTGCAGACTGGACACGCTGACAGAAAGCATTTTTTGTGAATGGAATTGACCTGGAAAAGTGTGTAGACGGACTCGTCATGACTTACAAACTAACACACTTAAAATATTTTTAGAGTAAAATACAATGATAGAATCCATTCGATCTCACCTATCATAGATTAGGAGTTATAACATCATGAACAGGGGTTCCAACAAATCTGCAAATGTTGACACCAGTTAAAAGTTATAAATTGTGTTTGGAATCATGCTTGAAAACTGATCAAACAGATTTGTCATAAGCTGAAACTTGAAACATAAAAATTCTCTGATGTCTACAATGCAATGCAACAAGAATTTCAACATTTGGGTCAAATGGGTCAAAGTTATAGCATGTCAAACAGGGCTTCCCAGAATTATGAACATTTTGCAAATGTGTGAAAATAGTAAATGACCAACTTTGAGGGATTCAAAACCCAGTCAAACGAACTCAAAAAGACTCAAAATATGAAACATAGGTTCTCAGGTATAGACACTCAATACTTCCAAAGTGGTGAATCGTGACACAAGTCTGGGTGCAAGATATTCAAAGGCAAACATAGCCTCCTGTCGTTGTTTGACACAATGTAAAATGCTGATATGACCATTACTCAAAACGAGACTTCACGAATTGGCTCAGAATCTCAATCTTTCTTAATGGAATGCTTAGACAAGCTGAATACAGGGTGTTAGAAACATTAAAACCTTAGGGGGCTCAAACTGGCAGTTGGGTACATAGGCACCAAAAAGCTTTCATAGGGCTTAATTTCTCAATAGTGCTCAAAATCAAGGCTACAATTTTGAGCGCAAAAATCACCAAAAGAAGTCTTATCTAATCTAGGAAATCCACACACATGGTTTTGACAAACACATAGGGTCTTTGGGAACGTCCTACAAACAAACATTAGTAGTTTTTTATGATCATTTATTCATCCAAAAATTGCCATATGCTAAAAATAGACCATCACTAACACAAAAAAATCTACCCTATGTCCTAGAAATAAACAAAAACCCTAGATGCAAATTCTGATTGAAACATGTGCTTTTTGTGAACCAAGTGTGCTCTGATAGAGTAGACTGCACCCTAGGAGGCCAAAATGACCTAGAATGCCCCCAAGTGCACTCAAATAGTGCTAACTATGCCCATGGTGTACTTGGTGCCTAGAAAGGAATTGTTGGTTGTTTTTGGGTGCAGTTGAGAGGTCAGTGGTAAGTTGTGGGGAAATGATGCCTAAATAAGACCCAGAAACTAGAAATTTTGAAACCTATACTCCCAAGTGTACCTAGACAGTGTAGACTACACCTATGGTATATTTGGGGCCTAGAAGGGCATAGTTGGTAAGTTCTAAGCACATTTGGTGACTTGGGAATAACAAAAATGTGTTATGGTAGCTCCTGGGCCCTTAAAATTGCCTTCTTGGGGACCCAAGTGCGCCCTAACAGAGTAGAGTGCACCCTAGGATAGAAAGCTAAAAAAATCTATAGAATGAAAGCATATAATCATATTACTAACCCCCTAATTAATCTAGGTGTGATAAGGAAGTGCAAATAGTTGTTATACCCTTCCAAGTGAGCTCCTTCCTTGCACCTACAAGCACAAAACAAGAAATCCCAAGTTAGATAAGCATGTTCATATTAGAATCACCATTTGTAGGATCAAAAAATGGGTTAATGTCTAACATAATATGAGAAAATCACAAGCTCAATAATCATATATCAACACCCTCTAGTCTACCATGAAAGCCAAATGAACAAAGAAAGCAATAAAATTTTAAAAACTCCCTCTTTCACTTGTAGCTCCCATGTCCTTCTTTCCTCTCCATGTGATGTTGCTCCAATTGCCTATAGTGCACACAATTTGGAAGCAAAAGCCTAGGATAATGATGGTTCTATGAGAATAATTGAAGATGTGATTTTAGCATGAGAGATGGAGCCAAAACTAAGAAAATTAAGGACTGAAAATGAGAGAAAGAATGCTCATTTTATAATCAACACACAAGGTGAGAGCATTGGATTTGTCACCCTTGGATATGTGACTTGGAAAGAGATTCCTTTGAGAATCCATGACACATATGACACAAGATGCCAAGTTTAGAATTATATGATCCTCAAAAGTCAAACTTGGCTAAAGAGGGAAGAGAATCTATGATGTGTCATATGACACCTCAAACCCACTTAAAGTCAAGAATCTATGACAATGGAGGCCAAATATGGATATGCATAAGAGAATACGAATATTGGATTATGACATATCTTAGCTAAGTGTCAATGGAGAATCCATGAGGTGTCACACCCATGTCTCATGATGATGTCAATATTTTATGGAATATTTTAATTAAAAATCCTTTATTCCACAAAATAGATATTAGTGAAGATGGAATTAATGGAGGAAAATATGACTTAAGAAATTGAGAATTTCCATGGTTTGTGAATGATGAACCATGTAATTAATAAAATTAATTAATTGAGAAAGTTAGTCTAAGAATAATTAGTAATGACATGGGATTAAATTATGAGTTGTTTAATCCTATAGGAAGAGTTAGTAGATGATTGGCCAGTTTGATTAAATAAGTGTGATGTTATCCTTTGATGAAATGTGATGATGATTGAGATTGACTAGGATGATGATGAATCGACCAAATCCAATGTCAAATTTATTAGTTGATTGAAATTGATAACATGCCAAGGACAGATGACATGAATTAAGGATACGTAACATTTAACTGACATCGTAAATGCTACAGGATCGAAATTGATTGATAAGGTTGATCATAATAACATCAACATATATTGTCAATGTTATTAAATTATTGATAGGGCCATGACCTAAAATTGAGAGAATTAATAATTTCAAATATTAGATGATGTGAATGATAGTTTTACCTAGCGCTGAGACCCATGACAATACTAAGGTTAGATTGATAAGATGTGATAGATTCATAGGTTTCCAAGGCATTGAAAGCCACAACAATGCCTAGGATTGGACAAATGATGATAGATTTGGGATGTTTGACATGTTTTGGGTTGATTAAGACTGATTCCAAGTGATTCTAAGTTGATTTGGGGTGATTTTGGGTTGATTTGATATGATTCTGAGTTAATTCAAAGTGGTTGCAAGTTTATTTGACATTATTTCTAATGATGTTGAAATGGTTTCAAAATGACATGCAATTGATGTGAAAGATGATACAAATGATGAAATATGATCAATTTGACCAAAAGATCAGAGTTAGTGGAATAAGAAATTGGGACAAATTAGTATGAAAGTGCAATGAAACCATAGATGCAAACCATTTTTGAGCATTTACAATGTCGAGTAGCATAGTAGGTGCCAAGTAACACAGTATGTGCCAAGCATTAGAAAGTTAATAGTGTTGAGCTGCTACATTATTTGAAAAGTCAAAATTTTCTAGATCTAAGCTGACAAGTTTGTTACCTTGAATTTTGTGAACTAGATAAAAGATAAGGATGTTGAGCTGGTGGCACATAATTTTAGGTAAACCATTTTTGGGCAAATTCAGGTGGATTCTACATGATGTTTCTAGAAGAAATGAGATAAGGGGAAGATACATTGTATCTTACCTAATCCATTCAAATCCAAAATAAGTGTAGGAAGATTAGAGTGAGAAAGGTATTCCAAGAATCTATTTAAGGAGTTATAGGTCAAGAAGTAAGAGTGGTTGGAGAGAGGGAGGAACAAACTATAATGACTCTACTCCAATAGGTGACCATAGAGGTGATTATATTGGCACAATGAGCATGAAAACTCAAGGAGAGAAAGCTTGAAAAGAGGTCAAGCTATTAGAGGTGCAGAGACTGAAAGCTAGGAAAATTTGTGAATTGAATTGAGATATGAAATCTGCAAGTTATGTTGTGAGTTGTATTAGATCAAAAGCCCTTATTGTTACTCTCTAGCAATTGTATTAGTTAAGGAAAAATTCTATGGACTTAGGTTGGTTTAACAACCATTTTGTCAATCCTTTAATAGGGTGACATTCCAATTAAATGTTCTAAAGTCCTTTAACCAAACCCACTTCTAATAAGGTGGTTGAAATCCATTACATGGGTCACATTTAATAGTGTGTTTTGTAGCCTTTAATAGGGCAGGCCTTTCATGGGCCATCATTTCAGAAGAGTGAGAAAGGAGTAGCATGTTACTAGTGGTTTATCCCAAATTAGGTTTTCACATAAATCACTATGTTATGTGTTGATCTTTCATGTCTTATTCCTACATGTTGCTTTATCAGTAACTTGCTAAGAAGAATGTTTAGCTTGGATGCATGGTTAGTTTAAATGGGCTTACTATACTTAGTGAAAAAGTTTTTTTAGGACATTTGGACCTTGAATAACTAATTCACCTCCCTCCCCCCCAGTTATTCTAAAGAATTTCTAACAATTGGTATCAGAGCTATCTGTTGATTTGGTTTAAAGGTACTAGAAGTAGAATGATCAAGATGTCCAAGAGAGAAGTTCTCAAGCTCAACAAAGATAACTTCATTTCATGACAAAGTTTAATTAATTTTCACCTTGGGTCAATAGGCGATCATGTGAAAATCTCAATCAAAGTGGAACATGTTGATCCAGCTGGTTTCCTTACTACAGAAGATATGAAGAAAAAGAAGGAGCACAATTAGGTAATGTTGGAGATTGCCTCTGCTCTCAGCTATGCTGAATTTGATGACATGAAGGGATGTACCTCTGCATTCAAGATGTGGGAAGTCTTGTCAAATGTTAATAGAGGAGATCAAAACATCCAAAGAGAAAAAAGAGAAAGCCTCAGAGGAAAGTTTGATGACATGAGAATGGAGGAAGGTGAGAATATTGCTCAATATGCCTTTAGAATAAAGGAAGTAGTAAGTGCAATAAGAAATTTGGCTAGCATTTAGATGATGAAACTATTATTAACAAAGTCTTAAGAACCTTTCTCCCCATCTATGCTATTAGAGTATCAGCCATCCAAGAGTTGAGATGCATACCAAGAAAAAAATTAACTCTTGAAGGTATAGTGGGAAGACTTACTACATTTGAGTTACCCAACTTTGATAACTAAAAACCTTAGAATATTGATTTTTCTTTCAAGGTCAAGCTATTATTAAAAAACACTAAAGAGGTGAAACCAAAGAAGAAGAAAAGAAAGATAAAATATGCATCCAGTGACATCATCACAGATGAAGAAGATTTGGAACTATTGGCAGCATTGCTAGCTAGAAGATTTCATAGAGGAAAAGGTAAATTCAAAGGTAAGCTTCCTATCATTTGTTTTAATTGAATTGAAGTAGGACATATAGCTACAAGGTGCACATAGAAAAAGAACTATAGAGAAGGCAACAAGTACAAGAACATAAGAGAAAATGATAGCAGAGGTTACAAAGACAAAGGCAAAAAGTGATACATTGTTGAAGAAGAGAATTCTAATAAAAATGATGATGAGGTAGTCTATGTAGCCATGAAGGATGAGTCAAATGAAGATGAAGCAACAACACTAGTAACCTATGTAAACAAGAATGAAAGATGGATCATAGATAGTGGCTGCTCACCTCACATGACATGAGAGAAAAGTAATTTTGTTACCTTAACTTAGTATGATGGAAATAGTTTTAGCTTTGGAAATGATGCTCTATGTCTAATCAAAGGAAAAGGTTCTATTAATCTTATAGAAAAAATTTCATTTGATAATGCATATTATGTTGAAGGATTGAACTATAAAATATTGAGTGTGTCACAACTAAGCAATGTAGGATGAAAAGTATTATTTGGAAACAAAACTACCAAAATCTATGACACTGATGGAAATCTGATAGGAAAAGGACACCAAACTAGGAGTAATCTATTTTACCTAGATATGGAGGATGCTACTTATCTTATTGTAATATTTTATTATGTGTGGCCTTGGCATAAAAGGCTCTATCATGTCAACTTTGATAATCTAATTAGCATCAACAAAGTGAAGAAATTTAGAGGTTTCCCTAAACTAAAGAAGCGTTACAACAAAATGTGCAAATAATGTTAGCTAGGAAAGATGATCAAGACAAGTTTCAAAAGAAAAATCTACACTTTCAAAGAAGTATTAGAGTTAACCCATACTAACTTATGTGGACCAATAGAAGTGAAAAGTTACAAAGGATATAGATATATAATGTTGTTTGTGGATGACTGCTCTAGAATGATGACTGTAATGTTCTTAAAGAAAAGGCCTGATGCATTTCAAATGTTTAATTGGTACTTGGCCAAGGTTGAGAAAGAAATAGGGAAGAGTCTAAACTACTTAAGATAAAACAAAGGAGGAGAGTTCACATCAAAACAATTTGAGACATTTTGCAATGATAAACGAGTTAAGAGACAAACATTAGCACCTAGAACTCCCCCACATAATGGAATTGTAGAGAGAAGGAATATATCAGTGATGGATTGTGCCAAAACATTAATGATGGAGAAGAATGTTGCTTTAAAGTAATAGAGAGAAGCTCTATGCACAAAAATATACACCCTAAATTGAGTACAAATGAATAAAGGAATAAATGCAACACTTTTTGAATTATGGTATGGTCACTCACCTAATGTATAACATTTCAAAGTGTTTGGTTGTAAGTTTTATATTCTTAAAGACTATAGAAATGGAAAGTTTGATGCAAAGAGTGATGAAGGTATATTTCTTGGATACTCCACTAGAAGTAAAGCATATAAGTGTTTAAATACTAACACTAAAAAAATTGTGGAGAGTGCAAATGTAAACTTAGATGAGCAAATAGAAGTTCAAGATGATGAATCCATCAAGAAACTAGAAGAGTATATATCCTTTGTATACTTCTATGGAGGAATGCCTACTAAGGGAGAAGCTACCAATCAGGTTAGGAATCAACAAAAAAATTAGTATTAGTCGAGTCACAACTAGTACATGTCAAGTTGCATTCAGAAGCTAAGTTGCAGAATGAAGAAAATGCACATTCTGACTCTGAAATTAGTACACATGAAAGAGATGTGCATAGTAACTCTGAAACTAAAAGACCAAACATGGAAATAAGGAAAAAATCAAGGCTATCCAAGTATGTGAGAAGACATCACCCTACTGAATGAATCATTGGTGACAAGGAAGCCAGACCAATGACAAAGAACAAACTAAGAAATGAATCATGTCTTCTAAGCAAGATTGAACTCAAAATAATGAAAGATGCACTACAAGATGATGACTCGTGTAACACTATGTAAGAAGAGATTGAACAAATAAAGAAGAAAAAAACCTAGACTTTAGTTCCAAGGCCAATAGGTAAGAATGTGATTGGTACCAAGTGGGTATATATGAACAAGCTAGATGAGAATGGTGAGATCATAAGAAATAAGGCCAGACTAGTCTATAAAGGTTATACACAAGAAGAAGGACTAGACTATGGGGAAACATTTTCCCCTATTGCAAGGATGGAAGGAGTAAGAACTCTACTTGCATATGCTACTTACAAAGGTTTTTAAGTCAACCAAATGGATGTAAAGTCTACTTTTTTGAATCCCCTAGATCCAAGAGAGATACATCAAGATCGGGCTATATAAGCACTAAAGAAGGAGAATCATCCAAAGCTATTGAGGAAAGGAAAAACAAAGGTAAGAATTCCAAACCTACTTATCATAATTGTGGAAAGAAAGAACATATTGCTAACGTGTGTAGGAGCAAGAATACAAATCAGAATGCTAAGCCTAAGAACATGGTTCACTATCATAAGTGTAATAAACAATCATCAGGAACATAAATGTAGAACTAGAACCATGCATGAACCAAAATTTGATGGATTTTGTTACAACTATCAAAAGTATGGACATAGAACCTTTGAATGCAGCTCCAAGTCCACATGGTCATCAAACAAGAAAAAAAATGTAAGAAGCTATGAAAATTCTTATCACTAGGATTACAATACAAGATATAGCTGTCACTATTGTTAGGAATATGGACATGTACCAAAGAATTGCATTAGGACTCACTTTAGTGGTAATTGCAAGAGGTGGTTGAGTCAAACTATATGTTTCACCTATTTGAAGACTGGTCACATCAGTAAACATTGTCCAACTAGGTCCAAGGGACCAAGTTGTGAATTTGATAAAGTAAAAGGCAAGGGAGATGTTGAACACATCAAGAATGAGATGAATAAGACATGGAAGAAGAAAGAAGGATGCAATATATCAAATGGAGAAGGGATCACTTCACCCAATGGGTCAAGTGGTCACACCTCATAAAACCAAGAAAATAAGAGGTATGTGGGACTAATACTTAAAGTGTTGCATCACACATAAATTCCAAAAGAAGTAAGAACTAAAAGGATTACATTAGCATGAATGAAGATGCAAGAAGTTGTAGAAAATTCAAAGCTAAATCTTTTAGTTTTCATGTTGTTTCCGAGCATAAAAGTTCTTTGTATATACTGAGTGGAACACTAGTTACTATTGAGCTACTAGGCAAGCTCGTTGACACCGAGTCTATAGTAGTTGCAAAGTGATGGTCATGTCATTAGATGCCAAGTGAAACATAAATCATGTCGATGCTAAGTTTACAACTGTACAAGCATTAAGCATTAAATGCAAAATTTTGAAGGGTATAAGATCACTTTGCACTCATTTTTTTCATTCGAGTGAATATAAGGAGAGAAAAAGGTTACTCAAAAACTGGTTCAAAGTATTTGCATAGATTCTAGCAATGATCCAACACCAATTCATCAAATTTCCAAGGTATTCTTCAAAAGATGAGTCATGAAATTTAAAATTTGTGTAAACCCTAGTTTGTCAAATGGTGTCTAGTTCAAGGAATGTAGAGGGTCAAGAAGTTTTAAATGTTCAATTAGTTAGCAATGAAGTGAAGTAACTAGATTTTAAAGAAAATCCAGATGTTGATTATAAAAAAGACCCTTCAAGCACACTTTTAGTGATTCCCTTGCAAGCCATAATGGTCCAAGACATTAGAAAATGCTACAGCTACAAGATAGGAGGAATAGGAGACATGGAAACAAGGCAAGCCTATGAAAAGTTGTGTGAAAATGGCATTCTAAAAGAAGAATTTAAGATTTTTGAAAGGAAGGGTTTGACCTATGCCCTAGACTTTCTCATGGTGTTCAAAATGGAATGGATCAAGATAGTGTTGATTAGAATACACGACGGATGTTTACGGTTGGAAGATAGTCCTATCAAAATTTCAAAGAGAATAGTTCATAGGGTGACTAGTTTTCCAACCCTAGATTGGCTGAAGACTCTACAAAGCAATTCAAAGGAGGTTATAGAGAAAAACATAGGAGCCAAATGGAACAAACATGCAATGACAATTTATACAAATCGCATACCCACTACTTGACTTTTCCATAGGGGTAATTTCTCATAAGTTTTTTCAATGAAGCACATTGAATAGTGTATGGGTTGTATTGTAGTAGATGTGGGCTATAAAATTGTGAAGAGTGATCATACGTATGATCTAGCTAAACTACAATTGTAACAAGCAATGGAAAACCTAGGTGCCATAAGAAAAACCAAAAGTGCATAGTGAAAATTTGGATCAATCCTAATTTTCATATTTTTCTATTTTAAGAACACATTACCATCTTTTGGCAAGGTTATTTGGAAGACAAATAGATCAGTTACAGTTCAAATCAATGAGTATATTGAGCAAAAGGGAGATAATTTTGAAACTATCATGACCGACTATTTTGAAGACTTCAAGAAGTCTATGAAACAAAGGATGAAGTCCAAAGTTGAGATGGAATTAAAGACTACCTCAACATTGAAGAAGAAGGAAAAATTAGTGAAGAAATTAAAGGCCAAATTTGGTGAAGTTACAGGTGAAGAAGAAGATGATGATGATGAAGAGGAAGAACAAGAACAAGATCAAGAACCTCTTGAATTAACCCAAGGATTAGTAGAAGATAAGGATGAAGAAGAGGTAGAAGGTGCTAAGGAAGAAGAGACTAAGGAAGAACCAGTACAAGTAGAACCAAAGAAGAGAAAGGCCAAGGCATAGCCTATGGAAAAATAAAAGGCAAAGAAGATTACTAAGCCAAGCCTAGAAAAGCCAACAACACCAACAACTAGGGCAAGCATAGGGGCCACCACAAAAAAGGCCAAGGAGAAAAAAAAAGAAAAGGCCAAGGCTATAGAACAAGGAGGTTAGGATAAGAAGAAACAAAGAAGGAAATACATTGCACAACCAAAAACTAATGATGAGAGAATAGAATTAGAGGATACAAGCCAATTTAGAGTGTTAAGTCATCCACCAAAATATGATTTTGAAAATATCTGTGAAAATATTAGAAACAATATAGATTTGGTTGGTTTGAAAAGTATTAATTTTGGAAAACTTGGTGGACAAGATTAGAATTTGATTGAAGAATCAATATATGAAATGATGTCTAAATTCAAGAACACCCCACTTGAATTAGATAATACCATGCCAAAGGAATTATATACTATTGTTGAAAATAAATGGCATTATTGTTTAAACCTAGAGAAATAAATTATAGAATCTACATTAGCTCAAGTAATGCCAGAATTGACAAAAGAGAAAATTATCAAGGCCAATAAGAAATATGGTGGAAGGTTTGCACCAAAATATAGGGTATTCAACATTCTTCAGAAAAACATTGAAGATGTTGTGAATAAATCCACTCAAATGTGGAAATTAATTTATGGATTGAAAATTGTCAAAGAAGGAGAAGAAGATCCCTTTGAGGGAAGAAATAATGGTGATGATAATAATGATAAGGAGGATGACAAGGAGGAAGATAAAGAAAATCATAATACTATGGAGGAAACATAGAAGAAAGATGAATACATGGTTACAACTGAAGAGCAGTAGGAAGAATAGAGTGTGCAAGACACACAAATGCCTAGTATGTGCCCTCATCATGACACTAGTATACCTACAGAAATCATAACTATTAAGGATGTTCCTGATAGTTCAGCTTAGAACATCAATCCTTTAACTATAGAAGATCTAAAAGAAGATTCTTGACCAATCTATACTACAAGAAAGATTATGTGAAAATCCAGTATTGGTCATTATAGATGAAATTCAAAAGGCAATAAGTGACATCACAAGGGATAAGGTGAATACAAAAGAACCACCTTCTACCATACGTTCAACTACTAGTGATCAACCTTTAATTCAAACATCAATAGGCACATTGACTAAGGTTGACACAAATGTTACAGTTGAACAAAGGCAAGCAAAAGAAAAGGAGATGATAGAAGAGAAAATAGGATAGATAGATGAATATATACCTAAAGAACAAACATAAGAACAAGGTGCAACTCAAATCATTGTGATTGATGGGAGAAAATCTAAAGAGAGCAAGGATACACCAAAGGAAAAGGAGCAAGAAGCTATTCAAGCATTGGTAACATTACCAAAATTAAGTAGTCCTACAAAAATCCTTTAGAAACCAACCACAAAATCTCCACCTCTGCAAATTTCAACAACAAGCTCAAGCTCTACAAAAGTTGACAAGGTAATTCACTATGGAGATGTAACTTTAGATGAAGAAATAGTGATACCTCAATTTGATTATGTAAAATGACTATAGAGGAAATAGTCTAATATTACAACAAGCTTTGGAAAAGAAGAAGCACCACAAAGTGCTTAGAAAGGAATTTAGGCAAAAACAAGCATTACAAAACATCAAGGATATCTTCTTAGACGTAGTCAGCCTGCCTACACTTGAAGAAACAAAGCCTCTTTTGGAAATTTTTTTAGAAATTGTTGAAAGGGTCAATAATGAAGATATTGACACAAGTGCAAAACTTCTTGAGTGGTTAGGGAAGAAATTCTAGAGTAAAGTGAACAAGAATATATTTGGTGAGATAGCACTTACTCAAGTCACACTAACTACAAAGGTTGAAAATGTGAAGAAGGTACTTGAGAATATTTTCTCATTGTAAACTAAACTATGTGACCCCACACTCTTCACTCAAGACACAAGCCATAGAATTCTAAGTCTAGAGAGAAATCTCAATATATTAGGTATGCAACTATGTCAAAGCCTAGCTTAGAGTGAGAAGCATTTTCATTCATTTCTTCAATCATAGAGTCAAGTAGCTATGTTAATAGTAGAAGAGGCTAATATAAGAGCCAAATTGACAAAAATTCAAGCCTCCCTCACCCAACATAAGAAATTACTCCATAAAGAGCTAGGATATGTAGAAACTTTGTTAAAGAGCAATCCTCATCTTTCAATAGTAGAAGAACTAGTTCACCTACTATCCAAGCTAGCAATCCAACTCAAGTAATTGGATGTAGCTTTGGAGATAATTATGGAACTCAAAAAATCTTTTTTGGACAAATACACCATAAGTGTATAGACCCTATGACATAAGTGTTAAAAAGGGGGAGATAAACTAAAGGAGGAGAGTAAAATAGAAAGAAAAGGAAATAATGAAAGGAGTAGATAAAGAAAGAAGAGAATAATGAAATGGGGAGAAAATAGAATAAACAAAGGAGGAGAAAGATCAGAATAGAAACATAATATAAATAGAGCATATAAGATGAAAGAGTATCAACAAGAGACAAATCTACTGAGAATGTGAAGTCAAAGAGTATTAGCAAGAGACAAATCTACTTAGAATGGTGAATAGATTTTTTATACAAAACATGCACATTAACTTAAGGGGAGTTATAAATTTTTTGAGGTATATAGGTTATTGCAAAATTTTGAAAGTTTAAAGTTCTGTATATAAGCCAAGTTGTGAATATGTTATACTCAAGAAGATTAGATTGATTATGTATAGTTAAGTTATTTTTACACTCATGTCAAAGGGGGAGATTTTTGATCTTAGATTGGTTTTGACAATTGAGTTTCAACACACTTAAGACAATTACTTAGTTCATGAAAAACTAGTAATGCATGGCTAGTATAATATGAAAATACAAGATTGTGCCAAGTTGCAATTAGTGTTGAGTCACTCATGTGTCAAGTCACTCAAGTGTCGAACAAATAGACCATGCCAAGTGATTCACATGTTGAGTGAATAGTTGATGCTAAGAAATTCAAGTGTCAAGCGAGAAATAGAAGTACAGTACATGCCGAGCATCAATAAATTCAAGTGTCAAGTAACACAAATTGGCCATATTTGTTTGTGATTGCAAAAATAACTATGTAAATAGATTTCAAGCTGACATAAGGTTAGATTTTGATTATTTAAAGATAAGAAAGAATCTATTTGCAAAATCCCTATGTATTTGTATGTAGCTAATCAAAAAATAGGAAGGATTAAGCAACAAAAAGGTTGAATCTCAGCCTAGATTCATACCTAACCCTAAGCCACCAAAGTCTTTATAAGGAAGACAAAGCCCCAACAATGATAATGAAATGAGAGAGTGAAAGAGATCATGTTATAGGAGGTAACAATAGGTGAATAATTTAATTTGTTCATAGAGTGTTCAAGTTGACTTAGGAGTGAGAGTGAGTTGTAGAATCAATTGGAGGAGGACAAAGAAAGAAGGATACAACAATTTTTATATTAGATCAAAGAGGATCAAGAAGTACACTACACAAATTTGATCTTTAATTAGGCAACTAGAGTGAATCACAAGATCTATGCTAAAATAACCTAATAGGTGATTTTAGTTAAATCTCCTGGGTGAAGTGGTCCTAGTAGGCCTTATCAAATCTTTTAACAGGGTGACATTCAAAGTGGATGTTGTAAAGTCCTTTAACTAGGCACATTTTTAATAGGGTGTTGAAATCATCTAACAATGTGGGACTTAATAGTCTTTGTAAGCCTTTAACAGGGTGGGCCTTTCATAGGGTAGATCATGTATCATGGTTAAACCATTATAACCTTAATTAGCTACACTTTATTGCTACAGTAGTGAAGATTTGTGGGTGTCATCCCCACCCTAGTTTTACCTTCTCATTTGGAGGGTTTCTGGGTAATCATATCTGGTTTCAAGTGTGTGTTTATTTGATTATATTCTTACATGATTTAGATGTATGTGCTTTACATGTTATTTTCAGTTCATATATTACATGCATCTAATGAATGGTGAAAGTTTTAATAGCTGAAGTTTGAACTTTTGATTCACCCCAACTCTCAGAAGTACATGTTTCCCATTTGTAATCCCAACAAGACCAGGATCCTTAACTATATTTGTGCCATTTATATCTTGACCCAAGATTCATTTCTTAAACTTGCAACTAAGAAAAAAAATGGGAATTACTTGATCGCAACTCTAACTGCAGTCTTCTCTTTAACCATCATGAACTTGCAATACAAGGAAAATCAAAACATTACCACTTAAACCTAGGTTAGCTAGTCCACCCTTGTGACCATGTGTGAACATTTGAATTTTACCATCAGGGCCTAAACCTAGCCAAACCTTAACCCATAGTGATGGAGCAAAAATAGTACAATTGCCTCATTGTCACTCAAACTCAGGTTAGTTCTTACTCTTTCATGATTGTACAATACAAAGGGTGATTCTCATGCTCACAACTTAAAATATTTCAAAGGCATGACATAAAAATAAAGGCCATGAGACTTACCATAAATAAATCCTTATACAACATTTGATCATTTGAATATTTGAAAAGGTATAACTGTTGGACATTTTGATAGGAAAACTCAAATTTTGGCAAGAGGGAAAAAATGACTAACAATTTTGGTGACTTAGAGGGGATGCAAGCCTAGTATGCATGAAAAAATAGCCAGTGCATCCATTGGGCTAAAGAGTTATAGAAATCATGAAAATCCACCCAACGAAACCCTAAAATCACAAGAAAACATGGCCAATGAAACCTCAAAACTGCTCTCTACAACTACAAAATAGGAACCAAAACTTTTTGCAACAAAACATGTGCTCTTACACTTCTTGAAAAATAGAAACGAATCAAAATAAATTAACTAACTATATACATGAAATCATTTATCAGAAACAAGGCTTGAAGTATATTCCATTGATGGCAATAGGCAAGATTTCACCATTAGGCCTACTTAATTGGAATGTATTAGCCTACTTGCAACTGACAATCACATAAGGAACACTCCATAATACATAAAATTTTGAGTGTCTCCCTAATTTTTCTATACCTACATCTCATTTTTACACAAGATCACCTTCTCTGAAAACTCTGAATTTAGCCTTCCTATCGAAGCTCTTTTTCATTTGTTGCTGATGTGTCCCTACAGTATGCATAGCTTTGTTTCTCTTCTCTTCCAACTCCATCAACTCTACTACTCTTACTATCATATCATCATCTTTATTCAACTCTAATTAATGAGCCAATTCAAGAGCAAGAAACTCTAATGAAACAAGATGCCTAGCTTTCCTACCATGTACCAACTTGAATGGAGAATTTCCTATGACTCTCTTAGACATTATCTTTTCAACCCATAGAGTTGTTCTTAGTTTTCGGTGCCAACACCTCTGATTATCCTCAATATTTCTTTTCATTATCCTAATTAGATTCTTGTTGGATGATTCAACCAATCCATTACCCTGAGGATAGTAGTTAAAAGATAAACTGAGCCAAATGCCATGATCCAAAGCCCATGAAAATATCTGAGCTCCTACAAATGACTTTTTGTTATCTAAAATGATAGTAGGAGTAAAAAACCTCATGATAATACCATCAAAGAACTCAACAATCAAATTCTTAGTAGCATCCTTTGATGTAATTGCCTCAGTCCATCTGGTAAAATAATTTGTAGTAACTAGAATCTATTTATGACCAGAGCTAGAAGGAAGATTAATAGGACCAATAAAATCTAATCCCCATTGAGTAAAGGGTTGGTCAACTTGGATAAGATGAAGTGGAAGGGTGGCAAGCCTCTACTTACCTAAAAAGAAAGTGCATTTTTCACATTTTCTTACATGCCTATGAAAATCATTGAATAAGGATGGCCAGTAATATTTTTCCCTCATTATCTTCATGGTAGTAGTTCTCGCTAAAAAATGGCCACCATCAGGAGCATCATGAACCTCCTTAATCATCCTTTCAACTTGATTTGTATCTATACATCTTAGCAATGCACCATTGAAATCTCTCCTAAAAAGACTACCATCAACTATGAGATATGGGATTGACTACAATCTAAATTATTATCTTTTAGCTTTATCTAATCCTTGAGGATATCCATTTCCTAATAAGAAGGTCATCATGTTGTTTATCCAACTCTTTGGATTCTCATCTCCTGCTTCATGTTGTTCTGTCAATACCAAGGAAGCTTCCTCATCTGATTCCTCACATGAGATCACTTTCTTGCACAAACCTTTTCTTTGTACCAGCTTGGTAATCTGGATGTCCACATCATACTCCATTACTTTGGTGATATGAAATGCCCCTTTCTCACTAATATCTTTTCTCAAAAGAAAATCCTTGACATTTACATGAGGCACTAATAGGTGAATCTTATTATGAGAGAAAAGATGTTTGAATCTCGTCAAAGATCTTCTGACTGCAAGGGCTTGCTTCTCTACATAACTATAATTTTCTTCATACTCCTTAAGCCATTCACTAAAGAAGGATATGGGATACTCTTCATTCTTACCATTCAACTAAGTCAAAATAGTAGAGATGCTTGACTCACTACCCAAGGTGTAAACAATGAAGTCCTTCTCAAAATTAAGATTGATGAGAGTAGGGGTTGAGGCTATGGCTTCCTTGATCTCTTCAAAACTTTATTTCCCTTCCTTGGTCTAGAAAAGACCATATTATTTTTAGGCATAGCTGTAAGAGCTTTTACCATGGTAGCTAAATTAGGAATAAATCTCCTCACAAAATTTATTCTACCAAGAAAACTTTGCAGACCTTTCTTGTGATTAGGAAGAGAGAGAGAAAGTATTGCTTTCATTCTTTCTAGATCAATAGTCAAACCATCCTTGGATACAATATGTCTTAAAAACTTTCCTTGGTTAGGGGAAAATACACACTTGCTTGGATTCAAATATACTCCATACTCTCTACATCTTATGAATACTTATTTGAGATGGCCAAAATAATATACTAAATTTTTTGAATATATTGTGATATCATCAAGGTAGACAAACACAAACCTTTTAATAATGTCCTTGAAGGCCATCTCCATTGCCTTTTGAAATGTGGCACCTCCATTTTTTTATTCCAAAAGGTATTTTACTATAGGCATTGGTGCCCCATTTGGTGTTGAAAGAAGTCTTATATTTGTCAGCCTCCTTGACTAACACTTGGTTATAACCTAAGAATCCATCTACGAAAGAGAGTCTCACCAAACCACTAACATTAGACAATATCCATTCCATGGAAGGGAGAGGGTGATGATGTTTAATGGAGGCTTGGTTAAGATCCCCAAAGTCTACACATAGTCTAATTTCTCCACTCTTCTTCCTAACAAGGACACGGTTACCTACCCAAGAGGAATTCTTGAGGGGGGAAATAATATTGGTCTCAATCAATTTGATAGCTCTTTTCTCATTAATGGCTCAATCTTGGGGTTCACTAGCCTTTTTTTTTTCCTAATAGGTTTGACATCATCAAATAAATCTACGGTATGTTGAAAAAAACTTGGGTCAAAGCCCTTTAAATCATCATATGTCCAAGCAAATACATCATTAAATTCTTGACATAGATGAACAAAATTTTCTTGCTTGGTTCTAGAACATACCTTCCCCCTATTCAGAGTCCTTCCATCAACAATTGAAATTGGTATACATGATCATCTTTATTTGAAGCAAGGTTCATGCCTCTATCTCTTGCATGTTCATTAGGATTGAAGGCACTCTCTATGGTAATCTGACCATTAGGCAACTTGTTAGAGCCGAGATTGATGATCTAATCCCCATACTAGTCATGTAGCCTTGATTGATTTCTATTTGAGAACTCTGTTTCTCCAAGAAACTTACAATTTGTGCATTAGATTCAAAGACTTTAAAATTGACATTATTATCAAGGACCAAGTGAAACAAAGGGAATCTCTCGATTGCAGCTCTAACTGCATTTTGCTCTTTTACCACTATGACCCTGTGATACAAGGAAAATTGCAATGTCACCACTTAAACTTGTGTTATGCCCTCCACCCTAGTGACCATGCATGAATATTAGAATTGCACCATTGGGGCCTAAACCTTAGTCAAACCTTAACCCACTAAGATCGAGCAAAAATAGTGCAATCGCCTCATTGCCACTCGAACTCAGGTTAGTCCTTACTCCACCATGACCATGCAATATAAATGGTGACTTGCATGGTCATGACTTAAAATATTTCAAAGGAATGACATGAAAATAAGGCCTACAAGACTTAGGATAAAAGGATATGGCCAAAGTTTTAAATAAATACTTGTACAACATTTGATCATTTGAATATTTGAAAAGGTTTGGAAATGTTTGATAGGAAAACATAAATTTTGGTGGGAGGGAAAAAATGGGTAATAGGCCCCTCTTGTTATCCTTGATGAGACCTATTGAACCTATAAGAAACAAGTTTTCAACATATAGAATAAGAATGAGAACCTCTCTCTGAACCACTATGTAGTAGAGATTAGTATCTTCCCTGCTCTTTATGAAGCCCATCTCCTGTAAGTATGCATCAATGTGCTCATGCTACACTTTGGGATCCTCATAAATTTGTAGAAGGATCATTTCAATCTACACATGTAGGCTATTTATTGTGTGCTACAAAACCTTTCAATTTTTTTATGTATATCTAGACTCTTTCAATTCACCACTAAGGAATGTTGTCTTGGCATCCATTTGATGGATCTTCCATCCTATATGTTCTACAAATGAGATGAAAATTTGTATAGAAGTGTACCTAGTCATTAGAGAAAATTTCTTCTCATATTCTATTTCATCCTTTTGAGAGAGACTCTTTTCTACAAACCTTGCCTTATATTTCTTGATGCTATCATCTACAACATGCTTTATCTTATAGATTTAGTGTGATCCAATGACTTTCCTATTTTTTGGTCTATGCACTACCTCCCACACATCATTTTTCATTATTGAGGTATATTTTAGTGAAGCATCATACTTGCATGATGGAAATAACATAAATTTGTGAGAATCACTCTCTTGAAAAGTTGATAAAGTACCAACTAAAAGGTTTTGGGAGTCTATTTTTTAACTAAATAGGTAGCTCAATTTAATATAAATGTTTATATTGAGGAGGAGGCCTTGGTTGGTTCTATAAAATCAAATATATAATTTTATGAAACTTGGAAAATAATAAGTGGAAAATAGTATATTTATTTTTAATGAATGCAATTCTAACATGCACCTAATATGAATTTCCAATTTAGGTGGGTGTGTGTGTGTGTGGGGTAGGGGATTGGGGTGTGTTGTAAAGAAAAATGCAAAGAGATAGGGTGACAAGAGATAAAATGATCAAAGTGAAATCCTAAGTTGGCATAAGCAACAATGACAATGCATCTAGAAATTAAATCTTCAAAGGCATAAGCAACAATGACAAGAGATAAAATGAATGCACATATACAAATCTTTTGTATTGTTTATGTTCCTTCTTGCTCTCCTCATTGTTCCTATCTACAAACTCATAAATTATAACATTTGCACTTTCAATCATTGTGTTATTCACCATATTCAAACATTTTGATGCCTTCCTCATAGTATAGTAACCTAGAAATATATATTTATCACCTTTTTAATCAAACTTCCAATTTCTTAAATCTTTGTGAATGTAGAACCTACTTTCAAAGATTTTGAAATAACTTACATTTAGTGTATGACCATACTAGGTTCATATGGTGTCTTGTTTGTTCCTTTCTTCATGATGGGGACACAACAGAAGAACAGAATGGAACCAACAGAAAGGGAAAATTATATTAATTGAGAAAATAAGCTAGTACAAATAGTACAGAAAAAATAAACTTCAAAACATGCTCTAAGGGCTTACAATAACATAAATCTGGAGAATATTTCTCCTTTTAGCACCTCCTCTCAAACTCCACTTCGAACTGCCTTTTACAATGCCAAAAATCTCCTTAAATAGACCCCAGAGGGTTAAGGACTAGGAGTACATTCTAGAAAGGGTTAGTAGGCATCCACTGACGAAATAGAAGGTTCTGGAAGCTGCGATAGAAGTCGGTGCAAATCTAGAAGAATCTAGAAATGGTAACCGAACTTCCAGGAGGCATAACTTTTGAACCGTAGCTCCGATTGACAAACCATTTACATTTTTGAAAAGCTCTCGAAGTGATCTATAGCCCTATGGACCAGCTTTGCTTGTCCCCCATTTTTTGACCCTTTTTGAGGTAATTTAATGCCCTAAACCTGACTTTGAAGCATTCTTAGGAGGTCTCCAAAACTTGAAAAACTATAATAACTTTCAAACCATGGGGCCTATTGACCTGATTCTTTTTCTGGAATGCTCTAAATCATGATTACATTCATCTAGCCAATTCACACCTTCTAGTTTACCGAAATGATGGCCCAAATACATGCTCCAATTTTTTTGGGATTTTCAAACGCACTGATAGTTGAACTATGAGAGTTGGAACCTTTATTTGAGCCAAATGGGTATCCAAAAATGTAAAGACATGAAATAGAAACTAAGTCTAAGTACATTTTTTAGGTGACATAGGATTGCCCTTATACCTCTGGATGCTCCTGCATCAGACACCCAGGGTAGATTGAAAAGTGACTCTGTCACTTTATGGATGGTAGAGGAAATCCAAAATGGGAAACCTCAGCTGCTAAAATCCAAGTTGAGTCCTTGATTGGTCATCCTTTCCATTTGACCAAATACTCTTCATACTGCTTGTTTCTGGTACTCCTACCCACACGATGATCTAGAATGTCTTCTATCTCCTCCTTCTTAGAAGCAAAAATTGGACATGGCTCTAACACTAGCTCCTCATCTACACCATCATAATGATACTCTGTTAAATCTGCAATGTTGAAAATGGGAGAAATCTAAATACCATCTGGCAGCTCCACTTCATATGTGTTTCCTGAGTCATGTTTCTTCAAAATTTTGCAGGGGCCAAATTTCTTCATTTTTAGCTTGTTGTAAGTACCGGCTGGAAATCTTTCTTTTCGTAAGTGTACCATGACTAAATCTCCTACTTGGAATTCCTTATGTCTTCTCCTTTGATCAGCCCTAGCTTTATAATCTTGATTCATCTTGGTTATGTGTGCTTGAACCTCCTCATGTAGATGCTTGATATGTTCAGCAAATTCCTCAGCTTCAGCACTTGTCATCTCCCCTTGTTCTATCTTCCTCAGCTTTGGTGCAATCCTTGGGCTATTCCCATATACAATTTAGAATGGTGATTTTCTAGTACTCCTATTTACAGAGTTATTATAAGCAAACTCTACCTATGGTAGAATCAAATCCCATCCCTTGGGCTTATCCCCAACTAAACATCTCAACAAATTTCCTATACTTCTGTTTGACCATCAGTCTGTGGGTGATGCATGGAACTGAATTTTAGGTCTGTTCTCAACTTCTTCCACAATGTCCTCCAGAAATACCCCACAAATTTAGTATCTTTGTCAGAAACTATACTCCTTGGAAGACCATTTAGTCTTACAACCTCTTTGAAAAATAAGTCTACAATATCGATAGCATCATAAGTTTTGTGGCATGGAATGAAATGTGCCATTTTGGAGAACCTATCAACCACCATGAATACTGAGTCATTACCCCTTTGTGTCCTTGGCAATCCAAGAACAAAATCCATACTTATGTCCTCCCATGGCCTTGATGGAACAAGAAATGGCTGATATAGGCCAGTATTTTGACTAAACCCCTTGGCAAATTGACAAACCTGGCAACTCTGTACAAACTTCTTCACATCCTGTGTAATTTGAGGCCAAAAATAATGTTCTCTAAGAATGGCAATGGTCTTATCCCGACCAAAATGTCCTACCATCCCTCCACTGTGTTTCTCCTTAATCAAATTTTCCCTCATGGAACTCCTTGGAATGCACAATTGACTACCTTTGAACAACATGCCATCCTGAATCAAATAGTCTAACCACTTGGTTCTATCTACAGCAACAGGTTTTTTACAAGCTTTCCATGCTTCAGCAAAATTAGGATCCTCGGGGTACAAATTCTTGAGTTCATCAAATCCAACTACTTCAACCTGCATTACTGTAAGCAACGACTGTCTCCTACTTAGTGCATCTGCAACCCTATTAGATTTTCCACTTCTATGCTTCAACACAAATGTATAACTCTGCAAGAATTCTACCCACTTCATATGCCTCTGATTCAATTTACCTTGGCTATTTAGGTACTGTAATGCCTGATGATCAGTATACAAAACAAATTCCTTTGGCAATAAATAATGCCTCCATTTCTTTAAGGCCTGAACTATTGCATAGAATTCTTGATCATAAACAGAATACTTCTTCTTTGCATCATTCAATTTTTCACTAAAATATGCAATAGGCTTACCTTCTTGGCTTAATACAGTCTCAATAGCACTACCACTAGCATCACAATCCACCTGGAATACTTTTCTAAAATCAAGAAGTGCCAACACAGGCTGTTCAATCGCCTTCTTCTTCAGCAATTCAAAACTTCTTGCAGCTACTGCAGTCCATTTGAACTCTTTTCTATCTCCTCTTATTGTATCAGTTAGGGGTGCACATATGCCACTGAAATTCTTAATAAACTTCCTGTAAAAACTAACCAGATCATGAAATGATCTTACCTCAGTAGAAGACCTTGGAGTAGGCCATTCCAAGATGGCTTTTACCTTCTTTGGATCCATTTTGAGACCTTTAGGTGATATAACAAATCCCAAATAGACTAACTCCCTTTTTGCAAAGACACACTTCTTTAGATTAATTAACAGTTTCTCTTCCCTTAGCCTTTCAAGGACACTACGAATATGTAGTAAATGTTCTTCCAAAGTCTTGCTGAATATTAAAATATCATCCAAATAGACAATAACAAATTTTCCCAAGAACTTCTTAAGTACCTTGTTCATGAGCCGCATGAAGGTGCTAGGGGCATTCGTCAATCCAAAGGCCATGACTAACCACTCATAAAGACCCTCCTTGGTCTTGAAGGCTTTTTTCCACTCATCTCCTTCTTGAATCCATATCTGATGATAGCCACTCTTCAGATCTATCTTTGTGAAGTACTGAGATCCACTCAAGCAGTCCATAAGATCATCCATCCTTGGTAAAGGAAATTGGTACTTGATGGTTATCCTATTTATAGCTCGAGAATCTATACACATCCTCCACTCTCCATCCTTCTTTGGTGCAAGTACTGCAGGTACTGCACATGGACTCAGGCTCTCTCGAATCAAGCCCTTCCTCAACAGCTCCTGAACCTGTCTATTTAGCTCCTCTGTTTCAGTAGGATTCATCCTGTGAGCAGCCTTGTTAGGAAAACTAGCTCCTGGAATCAGATCTATCTGATGACTAATTTGCCTTACTGGTGGCAATCCATCTGGAACATTATTAGAGATAATATCTCCAAAATCCCCTAGTAAATTTGAAACTTCAAATGTTATTTCACTACTACCTTCTTTATCTTTCCTAGGAATCAAAGCACAGCACATATGCTGATGTTTCATGCCATCTAAAAACTTCTTTCCATCAACAAGACAAATCCTAGGACTGCTACATACCTTTTCACCTTCCTTTTTTCATGGGCTTCAATTTGTTGTGAACTCCATCCTTTGTCAAAGAGTATGTGTTTGCATGTCCATCATGTATTGCATGTCTATCAAACTGCCATGGTCTACCCAACAATAGATGGAAAACATCCATCGAAATAACATCACAGAGAACTTCATCATGGTAACTCCCAATTTTAAATTTCACTAAACATTGTTCACTTACCAGGACCTTATGATCATCTTTTACCCAAGAGATCTGATAGGGCTGGGAATGTTTCTCCCTCTTGAGCTTCAGTTTAGAGACCATCTCTTCTGCTACCAAGCTATCAGTACTACCACCATCAATGATCACATCACAACATTTATCCTCACACTTGCATCTGGTACGAAACAAACTCCTCCATTGTCTTGGTTCATTCTCACCACTTAGTAGGACTCTTTCATTTACCAAGGTCTCTCCTCTTTCTGCATCCTCTGAATGTGATGATTGTGCATCCTCATCCACATGAGTAACCCTAGCTTGGCCCTCAGCTCTCCTATCTGTCCTTCCTTGTCATTGAGGGCATTCAAAGGCACGATGACCTTCTTCATTGCAATGGAAATAGGTACCATGCAAGCCTCCTCTTCCTTGTCCATGTCCTCTACCTCTTCCTCTTTGATTTCCAAAGTCTTGATCATGGGACCGGTTGAAACCCTCATTCCTCTGGTTTCTGTTAGTACCCACATCTTCATTTTTCTTTTGGGTTTCATTGTGGCCTCCAAATGATCTACCGCTTCCCCTTCCTCCTTGACCACACCCTCTTTGTCTTCCTTCAAACCTTTTATTTAGCTTCTCTTCAACTTGTAGGGCAAACTAGTATGCCTCTTCAACGCTGGTCATTCTTACCAGACTTAATTCCTCTTGGATGCTAGGTTGCAACCCATTGATATAACGAGCAACCTTCTCCTTATTTTCTTCTACATGTCCTACTCTAATCAAGAGTTGGTAAAACTCCTCTGTATATTCTTGGACTGATCTTCCTGCTTGCTTTAACCCATGCATCTTCTTAAATAGATCAAGCTCGTAGTCCACAGGAATGAGCTGCTTCTTCAATTTGTCCACCATGCAATCCCATCTTGTGATCTTCTCCTTTCCTCTTCTAAGTCTTTCCAGTTGAATCTCTTGCCACCAAATTTTGGCATGGCCTTTCAGTTTGGCCTTTGCAAACTTAACCCTATCTGGGTCCCTTATATCCTCATACTCAAAGTATTCTTCTAGTTCATTGATCCAATCGATCAACTCATCTGGTTTCAGATTTCCTAAAAATATACCCACTTCAATTGTAGGTCTTTTCCCAAACTTAGTAATGGCCCTAAAAAGCCTTTCCTCTACAGGATTCAAAACTTCCCCATCAACTTCCTCTTCATTGTCATCCTCACTATTGTCACCTGTGGCAACATTTGCTCCTCTACGAAGCTCCTCTTGCAATTCTTGTACCTGCCTCTGGAGGGCTCTAACCTCCTCAGGATCAATAGCTCTAGCCCTTCTGCCATGCTCTCTTCATGGAGGCATCTTCTAACTCGAACCCACAACCACACAGTCCTGGTGCAAACTGCCTCACAGTCAACGCTCTATCTACACACTTAGGAAAACCCGCTCTGATACCACTTGATGGGGACACAACAGAAGAACGGAATGGAACCAATAGAATGGGAAAATTATATTAACTAAGAAAATAAGCTAGTAAAAATAGTACAGAGAAAATAAACTTCAGAACATGCCCTAAGGGCTTACAATAGCATAAATCTGGAGAATATTTCTCCTTTTAGCACCTCCTCTCAAACTCCACTCCGAACTGCCTTTTACAATGCCAGAAATCTCCTTAAATAGACCCCAGAGGGTTAAGGACTAGGAGTACATTCTAGAAAGGGTTAGTAGGCATCCACCGATGAAATAGAAGGTTCTAGAAGCTGCGTTAGAAGTCGGTGCAAATCTAGAAGAATCCAGAAATGGTAACCGAACTTCTAGGAGGCATAACTTTTGAACCATAGCTCCGATTGACAAACCATTTACATTTTTGGAAAGCTCTCGAAGTGCTCTATAGCTCTATGGACCAGATTTGCTCGTCCCCCATTTTTTGACCCTTTTTGAGGTCATTTAATGCCCCAAACCTGACTTTGAAGCATTCTTAGGAGGTCTCCAAAACTCAAAAAACTGCAATAACTTTCAAACCGTGGGGCCTATTGACCTGATTCTTTTTTTGGAATGCTCTAAATCATGATTACATTCATTTGGCCAATTCACACCTTCTAGTTTACCGAAATGATGGCCCAAATACATGCTCCTATTTTTTTTGGATTTTCAAACGCACAGATAGTTGAACTATGAGAGTTGGAACCTTTATTTGAGCCAAATGGGTATCCAAAAATGTAGATATGAAATAGAAACTAAGTCTAAGTACATTATTTGGGTGACACAGGATTGCCCTTATACCTCTGGATGCTCTTGCATCACTTCAACTCAACTTGGTTGACAATATAGATAGGAAATTTATAGCTTTTCTCCAAAATACCTATGCAACTCCTTTTCCAATTGGTGGTTTTATAGCACAATAAATAATAGATCTATTCCTTCTCTCTGTAATTACATTCCATTGTGGTGTTGTAGGGGTAGACAACTATCTCTCAATTTCAATTATTTACTAGTTTCATTTTCAAATCTAGTTCTATACCATTTGAACATGTCAATCACATAGGATTTACATTTCATTAACATATCATTCATCATTCTAGAATATTCATAACAAAATAGCCTAAAATGTCTCTCCCAATAGTAGCTTTCAACTTTCATAGGACCACACAAATTAGTATGAACTAGCTCTAAAATATAATTGGATGCATGTGAATTACTTGAAAACGTAGACTTAGTCATCTTACCAAGTTGACATTATTTGCAAATAGCATTATCAAGTTTTGGTAAGCCTCTCACTTTCATAATTCTACTCATGTTAGTAATATTATCAAAGTTAACATGAAAAATTATTTTTTCCTAACCATACATCTTCAACTTTATCAAATAGGCATGTACTTATAGTAGAATGTAGATTAGATAAGTTACCTCTTATTTTCTCTCCTGTTCTAATCAAATATCCATCGCCATCATAGATATTTATCATTTTGTTCTGAAATTCCAATATGTGACCTATATTATTCATTTGTGCAACACTCAGTAGATTATACTTTATATCTTTAATCCAGTAGGCATCATCACATTTAATCTTATCATTTAACATCAAGTATCTTCTAACTTTCATAGAACATGGAACATCATTTTGAACTTTAATAGTTCCACCATCATATTCTTCTATCTTATCAAACTTATCTATATCACCAGTAATGTGATGTGAACAAAAACTATTAATAATCTATGTATCATTCTTATTAACATGATAAATAAGGACTTTTTCATTCTCATACCTTTCCTCATTTGAGTCGTCTTTAACAACATATAAAATTTTCTCACCTTCATTCAGATCATTAAAATATGACTTGATGTGATATTTCTCAACAATATAAGATGATTTTTTCCTTTTGCTTTGTATTCCTTGTAGTTTTTGTTCCTTCGGTACTTTTTCTCCTTCTTATCATTCTTTTCATTCATGTTCTTTTTCAAACATCTAGCTACAAAATGATGGTCAACTTCATTACAATTAAAAATATTTGAGGGAGTTTACTACCTTCCTTTACCTCTAATTAAACATCTACCTAGTAATGCATCAAGCTTTTCATCATCTTTTTCATATGAATCTTAATCATTCTCATCTTTTCTACACTTCATTTTCTTTGAACTTATAATAGTTAGTGATGTCTTGAAACTCAGATGTAGTCAATCTATTAACTAGGGAATCAAAAGAAAGAGCATTACTAGGTATACCTTTGAACTCTTGAATAGAAGATACTCTAATAGAATAAATAGGTATTAGGGTTCTAATTACTTTACTTACAACTTCTTTCAAACTAATGACTACTCCAATGACTTTGATGGCACTCACAACTTTCTTGATTGAGTTATTGTATTGAACAATGTTCTCTCCTTATTTCACCCTCATCTCACCATACTTTCCTCTTAGGATTTTAGATTTGTTTCTCAACACATTTATGTCTCCACCATGAACAAGTTTTACCTTATCCCACATCTCTTTAGCAGGAGCACAATCCTTGAACAAGGGGAAGGAGTTTGTTAGTGCCAAAATTTTCCTTCAGAAATATCATAAGTGAAAGATTTCAATTTTGTTGTGTCCAAAAAGTAAATTTGACGAGCAATATGAGGAATAAGATGGATAAAGTTACATAAATTGACTTGGGATGGGCCCAAGTTTTTGATCCAATTTTGATAGAGTTTAGATGATACAACCCTTCCAATATGTACAATTTATTCACCAAATCTTGGGTTGTCAATGTTTTTCCACTTAAATTTTCCCAATTTTCAAACTTAATTTGATAGACATAAAAATCAAACCCCTCAATAATTTGATAGTCTTGAGTCCATTTTTAGGATCAAAATCAAAATCCGAGATCATTCAATTAGTCTAAATTGCAAATCAAAATTTTGGTCAAACACACTTGACCTCTTATAAAATCACTTATCATAATGTGTAATTATCCTAGACTCAATTTAAAATATTTCTTAATTAAATTTATGTGTTAAACATTTTGGTTAACCATAGTAAATTCACAGTCAAACCTATTCAAATCTAGTCAACATAACCCCAATCAAGTGCAGAATGCAATCTTAAATATACATTAAATCATTCAAAATTATATCAAAATTTTCCTACATTTCTATTTGAAATTCAATTATTTATATCAATCAAATTTCCTAAAATCACTTTGTTACCTTATAATATTTTGATTTCACTCCCAATTGGGCACAATCATCATCAAAGATCAAATTTGTATCAAGAAACCCTTTTTGAATCCTCTTCATCAATCAAATAAGACCTCATTTCTAAGAACATTTATTTTTATGGCCATCTTGGTTTCATCATAATCCATATCCATGTGAGATTATCTAATTCATTTGAACCATCTCATCTTCACCCAAATCTATATCATGGTGAGGTTCTTTGATCCTTTTTAAGGGGCATCACAACCACATTAGAAGCCATATAAATTTAAGACTCTTTGATCCTTCTGAGTATCTCAACTTCATCATAACCTATATCAAGTTGAGTTTGTTCAATATTTATGAATGAATAATTTTATCAAAATACACATCAAGTCAATGAGACCTATTAGAATGTTTGGAATAAATGAGAGGGGGTGAATCAATTATTCCCATGTCAAGATGTATAGATAAAACACTTAAAACTTCAACAAAATTAACCCAATAACTCATTGACAAAAACTATTAATAATAATCCAACTTATTCATTCCATCTTATCTCTCTATTCAATACATGTTTAATTGTAGAAACTTATAATAGTCAACTATAAAATTAAACTAGGAGAACCCCAAAATTTTAAATGACTCCCCTGACACTATCTCCTCCCTGGTTAAGAAAGATGATCTAGAAAACCTGAAGGCCCCCACTAACAATCTTGTTGTGTAGAGAAATAGTAAATCTTTGGCAAACAACAAGGCTCTAAAGTTGGGAATAAAGGAAAAAGGAGTTGTTACTCACAAGGACCTCTAGGACCTAAAAGATAGGTACAATGTTGTGGAGGAGGGCACCCTCTTCTCAAAGTTCACCCTTAAGTTGACTCATGTGGCTAACACCACTCTCTAGCTATTGGCTAATGTGATGGAGGAGGAGAGCCTAGGGAGGGAGGAATTAAAGCTTCTCTATGACTTCCTTGCTGAAGACTGGGCCAAGGTCAGTTAGTAGCCTCTTGGTTTTTTTTGTATTTTAGTAATCTGTTGGTTTTCACTTTCCATCCTTTCATGATGGTTTTCTTTTATGTTGAATTTAGTTCTAGGCTATATGTGGTATGATACGATGGCCACCTATATTATTTTTAATAAACTATTAAAATCTATTGGTTCTAAGGGTAGGATCTCTAGTACTTTTAATTACCATTATTTTGTTAGTTATTCTTTTTATATAAATCTTTAAGGATGGTGGTTATCGATTGGCTTTGTGTTGGTTGTGCCACCACTATTGTAAAGGGTCTACCCCCTAGTTTTGGTTGCTTTTATATCAAAAAATATAAAATTAAACTTAAAACTAGTAAGTAGCATAAATACACAACAAACATTCACATAATGTTTGATACTAGGATTTAACATGGAAACCCAATTTAGTAAAAATCACTTGTAACATGCTAACACTTTTTCATTGTTCTGAGGTGAATGTTGTTAGGAGCCAACCATGTTAAAGGTTACAAAACACACTAGTAGGTGTGATCCCATTAATGAATTTAATCACCCTATAAGGAGTGGCCTTATTAGATGACTTAAGAATGTTTCATTAGAATGTCACTCTAATTAAAAGATTTACAAATGACTATGAGGTCAACCTTATCAAAAGGATTTTACAAGTGCCACAATGGTTAGCAAGTGATAGTGAGACTTTGATATGATAAACACAACTTTCTTTGAAAATTCAAATCCCTATTCTTCTCAACACTAGTTCATTGACTGAACTCCATCATTCTCATCATCTCAGATCTACTTGGAAACTCTTCAAGATATCCTTTACCTCAAAAACTTAACACAACTCCTTGCAAGTCTTTCTACCACTTCTCTTCACAATATTCTAGTCCAAAAACCCCCCAAAAACATACCAGATACCTCCTTAAATAGGTAGTTTTGATCTTTTACCACTTAATCATAATCATACTTCTTAGGTTTTATGATAAGATCCAAAATATTCAATAAATCTTCCCATCTTCTTGTCCTTCTTTCTTCTTAACACTTTTATAAACATCTTCTTAATTTTTATCCTTTGACTACTAAAATAATCCTTTACTTTCATTATATAATACAACTCATCAATCCTTATTGTCAACACTTTTTTCTTTTTCTAATAATTCAACTATGTCGGCTACAAATCTTGATTCTCTCATAAAATTTTCTTTTTCTATCACTCAACCATCACTGTGCCTTTCTTCTTGGTCTTCACTAGATCACTTCATTATTAATGTGCCTTCTCAATTAGTCATCACTATTCAATGTGGTCAAAACTATCACTCAATAATATCTGATACTTGACCAATGTTGATACTTAACCAACACTATTATGTTTACCAATTCTTAAGTTTCTTAATCTTATGCATCAACTCCTTCATTGATCATGCAACATTGATATTGGTCAAGCTTATCATTATAATTTTTTTCAACTCTTAGCTTCATCCAACTGTCTCCTACACTTCATGTATTGAGTTAAAAAACACATTATCTTGTCAATTACTAACTTATCAAGTGCCCATTGTAATTCTATCTCACTTACACATCTCAAATCAACCTTTCACTAGGTCATCTCATGATATATATTTTTCAAATCCTCTTCATCTATCAATAGATATGGAACTCTACACTATTAGTGAATATTTATGTAGTAGGTTTAACACTTTTCTTTCCAATAGGTTTGACATCAATGACAATAAAACAATTGTTCCAAATAAGCTTTAAATAATTATACCTCAAACAATCTCCCTCTGTGGAATTGATGACAACACCATTAAGTGGCAACGCCTTTCCACCTTTCAAAAGATATGCAATATCTTCAAGTTACCATACAATCCAAAAAGATACACAACACTATAAGTAATCAAATGCATTGCATTACTCCCTCTGAGGTCAATAGGTATATCTTTAGTTTCATTCTTATTCTCATCTAGTCAACTTCAACTCAACATTCTACATATGATCTTTCATTGCTATCTATAGTCTTCATCATCTCTCTCTCTCTCTCTCTCCTTTGTTGTGTCTTAATTAACAATAGTAGCATCTCCCTATCCATTTTCTTATCCCTCTATGGAAACTTCCTAAAATCTTCATTATCATCTCTTTTTCCTCAGTTTTATTATTAAGAATAGTATCATCTTCCTCTTTGATAACAATGCCAAAGACATCTCAGTCACTATAGAAATTTTAGGTACATACTTTCATACATATTCTCAATGTAGATATCATTAGTATTGCTTCTATATTTTCTCCTTCTATCATTATGTTCAGATCATCTCTTCACATTATTCCACACCTTTGGCCATATCCTAAAGTGTGATCATCTATGGAAATGTGTATGATATGTTTATAATAATGTTTGATGCAATGCCACATTTCACCATACTTTCCAGTAGATAGATGAATGACCCATAACTTGTCTCTCAAGTACTCATGTGCTTCCTTAGGTAATTCCTTAGTAAATATGTCAGCTACCTATTCCTTTGTGTTCATATATTCAAGCCTTACTTCTTTATCTTGAACCAACTCTATCAAGTAATGATACTTTCTCTCAATATGTTTTGTCTTAGTATGCATCATTAGATTATTTGAAATATTTATAGAACTTTTATTATTACAATATATTACTATAGGATTAGTAATCTCTTCCTATATACCTTTCAAAAATTGCTTGATCCAAACAATATTAGAATGATTCACTAGTGCATCAACACATTCAACTTCTATTGTGGATTGAGAAATGCAATTCTTGCTTGTCCAAGAAATTAATCTCTTTCCAAGAAAGAAAGTGCATCCACTAGTTCTTTTTCTATCATTAGCATTTCCATCCCAATCTACATTAATATAAACCATTAGCTCAAATTTATCATTCTTCTTATACCATAGGCCATAGTCTATTATTCCTTTCATATATCTTAGAATCCTTTTCACATCCATCTTTTGATTCTCCTTATGATTAGCAGAGAATCTTGCAACTATTCTAATTACTAATGCAATGCTAGGTCTACTATGAACTACATACTGAATTTTTTCAATCATTGACCTATACACTATATAGTTCACCTCTTTAGAATCATCAATTCTTTAAAATTTTATGTCTAGTGGAGATAGGTGTTTCAAATGGTCTTGAGTCTTCAATACCAAAAAAATTCAGTAACTACTTGATATATTTTGATTGTAAAATGTAGATAGCTTTCTTCGTCTGATATTCTTGCATACCAACCAAGAATTGATCTCTCCAAACATAGACATTTCAAACTCTCTCTTTATATCATCAACAAATGATTTACACAGTTCATCTTTTCCTCCAAATAGTATTTCATCCAGAAAAAAAGAAAATAATTATATCTTTCTTTCAGATTCATTTTTCAAATATAGATTGATATTCTCATTTTTTTTAATAAAACCAATTTTCACCAAGTATGCTTGCAATCCCTCATACCATGCTCTAGGAGCTTGTTTCAAACCATACAAAGCTTTATGGAATTTACATAACATGATTTTATTTCTAGGCTAAAAAAAACCTTCAAGTTTCTCAATATAGACTTCCTCTTCAACTATACCATTTATAAATGCATACTTCACATCCATTTGATAAAATTTCAAATCTTTGTAAGAAAAATTATGCAAGAAATGTTCTTACTCCTTCCAAACTTACAATAGGAGAAATTTTTTATCCATAGTCATTTCCTTCTTCTTGTTCATATCCTTTACAAACTAGTCTTTCCTTATTCCTTGTGATTTCACCTTTCTCATTCACCTTTTTCTTGAATACCCATTTTGTCCTTTGGTCTAGGTACAAGAGTACATATCTTGTTCTTTTCAATTTTCTCAATCTCTTCATTCATGGATCCAATCCTATCTTCATTCTCAAGTGCACCCTTGACTCATCTAGGCTCATACTCACATAGTAAGCATGTATTACTCTTTAGTCTTCTTTTCATAACTCCTAAATTCTTGTCTCCAATGATTTGGTCTATTACATGATTTATTCTCACATACTTTTCTAGTACAAGTTATTTTCATCTTTGTTCTTGCTATGGTTCACTAGGATCACGTAATTCAACATGTTCAATCACTTTAGGTTCATGTTGCTATAAAATTTTTTGTATTCTAGGTGCATCATTCTAGTGATGGACATTCTCTACGTGTTGCTCGACTTCTATATCTCGGTGGTCAACAAGTTATTTTTTCTTGGTAAGGCATTTCTATTATGACTTGACAGTATTAACATTTTGTATTTCTTCACATATTTTTTTAGGTTCAAGAATGGTGTTAGGTTCTCCTTCATAGATAGATACAAAATTTCTATGGTCATCAAGTTCTTTCTTGCATTCCACCTCATTCTTCTCTACGAATTCATCAACTCTAACATTTTCAATTTCCAAAATATTGTTAGTGTTAGAATTCAAATATTTGTATGGCTTACTCTTTTTGGCTTAACCTATGAACATACCTTCATCACTTTTAACATCAAGCTTTGCATTCCTTGAATCATTCAGAATATAACATTTACTTCAAAAAATGTTGAAATAATTTACATTAAGTGTGTCCATATCATAGCTCAAAAGGTATTTTGTTTGTGCCTTTCTTGATTTTTACATAGTTTAGAGTGTAGATTGTAGTGCTAACAACTTCTGTCCAATACTTTAATGAAACATTTTTCTCCACCATCAATGTCCTTGTACAATAGATTATGGATCTATTTGTTCTTTTAGCTATACCATTCTATGGTGGATTCATAGGTCCAAACATCTTCCTTTTGATTCCTCTACTATATTAGAATATGTTAAACTCTCTAGATATGAACTCTCCACCTCTATTTGATCTCAAGCACTTAAGGATCTAACCATTTCCTTCTCCAGTTTATCCAAATACCACTTAAGCATTTGAAAAGAATCAGATTTTTCTTTAAGAAACATCACAATCGCCATTCTAAAGAAGTCATCAATAAATAAGATGAAGTACTTATCTTCATAGTAACTTTGCACTCCAATAGGACCACATAAATTACTATGAACTAATTCCAAAATATCATCAAAAGAAAAGGTCTTTCTCTTGAAACTAGACTTAGTCGTTTGTCCTAATTAACACTGTTTGCACATCACCTTATCTAGTTTACTCAATCTTGGCAATCCTCTTAGTGTTCTTTTCTTGCAAATATCAACCAAATTGTCAAAATTTATATGACACAACCTCTTATTCCAAATCAAAACATCTTCATATTTTACAAATAAGTTATTAGCATGATTGGCATGTTGTATTCATGACTTTGTCTCTCATTGCTGTCAACATAGTATTGTTCCTGTAAAGACTAGTAGAGTACCAAGTAGAGAATGAGATCATACAAACCTTGTATTGATGATGAGGTCAAGAAAATTTGAGGATATGTTCGACATTGTTTCTTGATGAAGTGGAAAAGTCCCTATATAGAGAATCAAAGACATGCCAGAGATATTCAAGAATTATAGAGGACAATGTGTAGATAATTACCTAAGAAGTAGTTTATGATGATTGGATTGTATCTCTTAAAAGGGATATAATCATGATAAGAAATGTTATATAGTGAGAATAGATAGTCTATCGATGATGTTACTAAGTGCACAAGGTCAAAGTTTGAATATGTGAGAAGTTATATTTACTATGAGCTGACAATATTTTGTAATTTTCAAAAGATGTAATAAATTGTAATATATCAATGAGATCCTATTATAATTTATTTGAGAAAGCCTCAAGGATGAATCAAAGAATTATTTCGACAATATGGTATAAAGGATGGTTATTTTCCTTAGGGTAAACAAAAATATATGAAAAAATGATTTTGTGATATGTGAAGTACTTAGTAAATTTGAGTAAGAAATCCAAAGGATTATTAGACACAAAGTTGGTGATTCAATATTGATATCAGAGGACATTTTCTCTAATCAAGAGGAAAGAGAAGGAATACAGGTTATTTCATTTTATTATTCTGCAAGGAATAATATAGAGATTACTTGGACACTGTGTTTAATTGTCTTTCCCCTGAAGCTATTTGGATAGTGGGTCCATCTACCTTCTACAACTCCTAATAGGGATTCAAAGTATCCTAACATGGACTGATATGTACTGAATATATTTCATTGGCTCCTAATAGATTTTTTCCTCTTACAAGAAACTTTTATATTAGTACATCATTTTGTGAGTATCATCCCCAATAGGATTTTTTCTCCATTCAATGTCCCTAATTAACATATATGGTGTTATTTTATATGTGTATCTTCTTATGGTTTCTAGTTACATTGTTCACATGGTTAAGGAATAATAAGGTTGTTAAATATTTTATTAGTTAGATAACTGATTCACCCCCCAACCTCTTAGTTATCTTGGTGGACTTTACTTTCTAACATAAGAATGCATCTTTAGATAGGTTTAGCTAGAAAAAATTGCCTCTTTTTTTCTATCCACATCCAATTAGTTCACCAGTAGCATCATAGATCTTTGCTTTCTTGTTTAAAAATTCAACCTTGTAACTAGAATTGATTAACTATGCCACATTCAACAAGTTATATTTCAAACCATCAACCCAATATGCATTATCATCTAGAATAATTGATCCTTTACCTTTCACATAACATGGTGCATCATTTCTAAACCTAACACTATTACTATTGTATTGAATCATCCTTTCAAACTTACTTGTATCACTATTACTATTGTATTGAATCATCCTTTCAAACTTACTTGTATCACTGTTCATATGATGTGAACATCCAATATCTATTGTCCATTTATCATTTTTCCTTATGTGTGATATTAGTGTAGTCTTTTCACATTTTTTATCTTCATCAGAATCATATTTAATAGAAAAATACAAAAAATATTATTCATTTTCATTAGTACCTCTAACGAAACTTCCTTCAATAGTATAAAAAGATTTATTACCTTTTCCTTTGTAGTCTATATTACCTTTACTATCTCTATTGTCTCTCCTTTCTTGGTACCTACTATCCTTCCTCTCATCCTTATCTTCTCTATGAATGCATCTTGCAACAATATGACTAACCTTATTGCATGTGAAATAGATAATAGGAAGGTTACCTTTGTATTTACCTTCTCATCTAGGTAGCCTCATATCCATTAATACCTCAAGATCATCAAGTTCTTCATCTAAGTCATTGTCAAGATTGACATGTTTGCTTCTTTTCACTCTTCTAGAACCATCAAAAGTTAGTTCTTCTTTGAAAGCACTTTCAACATTAGTAAGGGAGTAGTTATCATAATCATCCAACTCAAAAGTTTCAAGTCTACCAACTAGACTATCCAATGTGAGATCATTACCAGGTGTGCATCTCAACTCCTATATTGTAGACACTCTAATAGCATAAATAGTAAGTAAAGTTCTTAGTACCTCATTGATCACTATCTCCTCAGATATTTCACCTCCAAAGCTTTTGATATCATTCAAAACTACTTTAATTTGTCCAATATATTGTGTTATGTTCTCTCCATCATTCATTCCCATGTCATCAAACTTTCCTCTTTAACTTTTTGCTTTAGCTCTCATCACATTTTAGTCTCCTCCATGAATTAATGCTAGCCTATCCCATATTTTCTTTATATTTTTATAGTCTTTTACTTCATATGATTGATAATAGCATAGAGAGGATGAAATCTCAATCATCATTTGGTTATTCTCTTGCTTCTCTTTCATTTATAACTCAGTCATATGTTTGGGAAATTTGATGTAATAATTTTTGAGGCAGTGAAGAGAAGAGTCTCCAATACATGATAGATGAAATTTTATTAGCCCTTGCCATGCAGAAAAATTCTCCTTGCTCATCTTTGGTATCTATCTCTTATGCATCTTGATCTTTAGCTTTAAGTCCTTCAATTTTTCACATAGACACCAAGAGCTCTAATACCAATTGTTATAATGTTTGGGCTAACTTGGCCAAGGGGTTTGAGGGGGTAGGGTGGGTGAGGGGGGGGGGGGGGGGGGGAGAGTTGGAAAAGGGGGGGTGAATCAATTATCCATAGGCCTATTTGTATAAATTAAACACTTAAAAATTCAACAAACTTAACCCAATAACTCACTAATTAAAATTGTTCGCAATAATCATGTTGGTAATTTTACTAAGCTAGACATTACATGTTAGCATTTATGGAAACATATCTTATGTATGAAGAAGGAAGACTGTGAGGATTGAGTTATGACATTTATACTTAGAAAATTGTTTAGTTATCACTTAGCTTATCTAGTAGAACAATTAGCATTTTGAGCGACATGGTTTAGAGAAGTCATATTGGCATGTATGGACTTGAGGAAAGATAGTATAGAGTATGAGGATTCTATAGTCAAGTCCACATGATAACACAAATAGCATCACAAAAGTTATGATCAGATTACCAATTATGGCAGTACATAGAAAGAATAGAGTATAATCGAGAAATAGGTATTTTGAATTAAGGATTTCTTTTGAATGAAATAATTACCTAGATAATTAAGGATGAAATCCTAGATGTTAACCCTATGTCAAAAAATGATTATTTTTTATTTTGTAAAGTGTAATAAGACATGAAAGACTATTAGGTAGTAATTGGTAAATTAGCAAGTTATAAAGGTGTTGGTAAATAGATTGTTCTTTTTTATTCTAACTATTAAATGGCCAAACTATGAACAATATCTGATTACAAACTGTTGAAAAGCTACTTCTAAAAAGAAAAACTTTTCTCTGAACTAATAGGTACAACTACCTATTGTGGATTTGCAATGAATTATATTTTGAGCCTAAAACTTATATGGGGGTGTGTTCTTGACTCAAGAACGAGAGAGGTAAAACTGAGCGAGGCCTAAAGAAGATCTAACTCAGGCAAGAAGTGATGTCTGGAGAATTGATTAAGTTTGTGAACCCACACATTTTATGAACTCACAAAGCTTAATGACTTAAAATGGCATAGCAACTAATACTAAACTAATTTAGCTAGAATCTAAGCTATGAAGAGGGGAAAAATTAACTTAAGGGAAAAATAACTAAGAGATTTCTATTTGAACATGTAATGACACTACTTATCACATCCATTCACTACTTCAAAATAGGGGAATGAAACTTCGTTCATTCCTTGCTTCAATTTAGATAAAAGAGAAAACATGTAATTAACAACTAACATAAATGGAATAGAAAATAATTGATACAAAATACCATTCAATTGACTCTGCAACATCAAGTACTTCACACCAAAAATTAGCCGACCCTTTATTAATCTTTCAATTTCATACATATAGGATTCTGAGATGACCATTACAATTGAAGTTCAATCAGTTCATCTCCTCAAAAGAATGACAAATAGCAAGAAACTAGTTTGTCATATTACAATGATTACACAAGAAAATGAAAAAGGGGGTGGAATATGAATCTTTTTCCCTTCTTTCCCTTTTCTACTTTTGTTCTATAGGCCTTAGCAACAAAAATGATTGGGATTAGCTCTTCATGCCTAGGCACATGTATGTTGGTGTATCTCAAGAGCCACTTAGAATGATCCCTAGCCAACTCTTTCACAATGTTCAATCGATCTTGCAATTCTTCCATGGCTACATGTATGCATCCACTAAGTTTCTCGAGTTTTGCAACTTTGTTTTGATTACTAGAGGATACATCTATCAAACTATCTATGAATTTGAATAAATTATCCTACATGATAGTTATTCCAATGAGTCATTTCCCTTGGATGTTAGTCTACAAATATATATGCAATCTTGTCATGAGTTCAAAAAAATTATCTTGGTGCTTCTTCACTTTATCCTTTATCTCCTTAAGTCCTTTCTCTACTAACAAGATCATTTTTTATTTGAATTGCATGCTCTGAAGCCATTCAAACAAAGGTGCATCTCCCTTTAGCAAGATCTTTGCTTTGACAGCTTACTTGCCTTCATTTGAATAATAATCTTTAGAAGAGAGATACAATAGTTACTCTTCACTCTTTCTCTGACCAAAGTATTTCTATTTGTTGAGATGTTATCCTTCTTTATTTCTAATCTTAAGATAACATTACCAATTTTATTTAGAATACAGACTCCCTCCAATTTGAGTTTCCTAGTCCATTCCTTACTAATTTGGACAAAGTGCCTATCTTCCTAAAGCTAAGAGATAAGGGCTTGAACTTTGGCAAAAGTAGGATTACCAATTACTGGCACTCTAGATATACTTGCCAATGGAGCAACCAATTGTCTAATGAATTTGTTTAGTTCTTCTATCTCTACCTTCATCCTAAATTTTGACAACTTGAGGCTCTCCAATTTTCCTTCAATTAATTCATTGGTTGACTTCCACAAGCCAAACTTAATATCGTTTTAGGCCTCTCCAAGATCCACCAAATGGAGAGTGAAATCATTTGTGGTCATATCTTTGATTTATCCATCTTTGGTGGGCTTCGTAATCTCCATTGTTAGGTGTCCAATTTTAGGATCTTGTCCAAGGATAGATAAGGTCTTTTTCTTCTTGACTTTACTCAAAGCATACCCAAAGAAAGCTGCAAGAGATAATGTATCCTTGTTTGAAGCACCTTCATCCTTCCTCTTTCTCTTTTTCTCCAAAGTTTCCTCCAAACAAGAATCTATGCCTATCACCTTGGAGGCCATCCCAAGTGAGTCTATACTAAACATCTTCTTCTTTATTGGAGTAATTACCATCGTAGTCAAAGAGAAGGGGTTCTTCAGGGCCTAGGAAATGAGCTTGGAAGAGCTCCGACCTTTCTTCACCTCTAAGGTTTTCTTAGTTGCCTCATTAGATTTAGTAGATTCACTGCTACTACTCCTTCCATCTCCCAAATCCACTATATCCATTAGGGAGCTAACTAGTTGTAGAAGTGTAGCACTTAATTGTAGAACTGGGCTATGATGAGGTGAGGAAATTGGGGTGACATAAGGAGAAGGAACTGGGGTAACATGAGGAGAGGGAATTGGGGTAACATCACTATCCTTTGGCTCCTCCATCTTCTTCTTCTTGGCATTAGTTTGGGTTCTAATAATAGGGAGGGATCTATCATGACAAGTCTTAGCCATGGGGATGTTCTTTTCTAGAGGTTGGTCACCTCCCCCTAAAGGTTGAGCTAGTCCTTTAGTAATGGCCAAGGTTACACCTATTGTGCCACCTTGAGAGGAGGAAGGAGCTACAACTACTAGAGAAGCTTGAGCTGATGTTCTTTTACTTCTACTCCTCCTCACAGTAGTCCATTTGACCCACTTTCAAGTTCTTTTAATGATTTGGGCCATCATGATATCTAAGTCCTCCTCAGCATCCTCGTAAGGCTCCAAACTGATAGGAGTATCTCTTAACTTAGTTAGATATTTATTACTATACATATGTTGCCCATCATCCTCCAATCCTTGAACATCACGATTGATATTATAAATTTTTATTTTTTCCACTATGAAGCTAGTGAAATCATGATCTCAACTTTCAAATTCATCTCTACAATCTACCAAATAATCCTCAATAGTGGTAATGTGTTTGATCACACCCCCATTTTGTAACACCTCCCTAGCATATCCATTTGGATCAAACATAGGTTTCAAGACCTCATATATCTCCAATTTGTACCTCATCTTGAAAATTTTAAGCATATTCTTTCCATCAAATTAGGACTTGCAATTGAAAGCTCCTACTTTCATAGAGAACTCATATCCCTTCTTCTTTAAGCTCCTGCTTAGCATGTTCACTTGGATTTCCTACCTCACGATCTCTATCAACACATTCATCTTGCTCAGATACCTAGGCAACTTCAAGGGGAATCCATTGAAAGCTACAAGGCACAAATATGAAAAAGATGAGATTTGGATAAAATAACTACCAAAATGGCCAATATCCACCATTTCTTTTGGGTTGAATCTCCTCTCTAGGCATCCCTAGAGCTCCCTAAACATTCTCAAAGTGAATGCATCATTAACTTCGACATACTCCACATAAGTATTTTGTAATTGCAAACATGGATAGAACTCATAAAAAATCACATCATCAGGAAAATTTTCTATCCTTGGGAGGCCTGGCCATAACTGTAAAGATGCTAGCATGTCAATTAGAAAGGAAGACATATAGAAGGTGTTGTAGAACTTTGTAGCATTGAGAGCATTGTAAAGATTTTCACTTACCTCATGAGCCCATTCAATATATTGTGTATTTGAACAAATAACTTGTACCGAAAAGAAATATTGTTCAATGAAATTTAGAGCTTCTACCTCACCTTTCAGTTTGTTCAGAGAAGTTTAAAAGGATTGTGAAAGTTGAATGTTTCCCAAGGTAGTATATCATAGTGAAAATAGAAATTTTCCATAAGATATCTCATTATCTTTTTACATAGATCCATAAGCATCACTTGATGCTCTTCATGGGAAATCACCTTCATGGGTTGAAAACCCGCCGAGGAGAAGGCGATGCTCAATTTTTTGCAAGCTTCTTCTTTTCCTTGAAAATATGATAATCCATGAACAAGCTTAGCTTTGTGAATAATTTTTGCATGTTGTAAGAATCTCCATTGGACTAGGTACTAAGCTACTCGTAAGACACAATATAAAGGAAATCCACCTAGCTATGAAATGTGGGGGAAGGAAAAGATGAAAAACTTAATGAAGACTCTTTCCATGTAAGGGAACTTAAAACTAGATTCAGACATACCTAGGCTTAACTGAGACACAAAATTCTCCACTTTTGCAAAATGGTTATAGGGTGAAAAGTGGGGCAATAGTGTGCTCTAATTGGGGACTTGGGTAGACTATACCCAAGCAGGGAATCCAAAATCTCTATTTTTGCAAATATAAAATGTGGAAACACAACAAAACTAAGCGAGGGAAAAAAAGGAAGCAAAAGCAACAAAGGAAAACTAACCAGGAAAACATGGAAAGAAACTAAACATAACTATAATACAATATAGGGGTTACCTATTCTCAGTTTGAAATTTGATAAAGTTTCAGATCCTGACCATTGTAGGTCAGTGATAGCACTTCACCATCTTGGTAAGCCAATTTGAATGAATTATTCTCAAATGCTTGATGAATTATGAATGGGCCTTTCCACAAGGTATCAAAATTTTTATGCGTACCCTTTGGAGCTCTTCACTTACCCCATAGTAACAAACTATCTCCTACCATGAATTCTTGTGGTCTCACCCTCTTATCAAACAGACTCTTCACTCGCATCTAGTGTTGAGTGATATGATCCACAATTTCATCTCTTTCCTCTTCAAGCTTGCTCAAGTACAAAATCCTCTTTTCTAAGCCATCTTTATAGATATCATCTTCAATTACTATTCTAAGTTTGTTCATAGCCAATTCCAAAGGTATAGGGGGATTAGCCTCAGTTCCATAGACTAATTCAAAAGGAAGTATACCAATAACCCTATTAGGTGTTACCCTATCTACCTATAGTGCCTCATGAATTTTCTTGTGCCAAGTTTTTTTATTATATGACACCAATTTCTTGACAATATTCATCAATTTTTTTTTATTGGACTCAGCTTGACCATTTTCCTATGCGAAATAATTGGATGAATGACTAACTGTGATTCCATGCTCAAAGAAAAAATTGATAATCTCAATTGAAGAGAAATATGCTACGTTGTCCATCACCAATTTGATGGGAACACCAAACCTAACCAATATATTTTTTTTAATGAATCCACATACTAATTCAAAAGTAGTTTTCTTAGTTGCTTTGGCTTCCACCCTCTTAGTGAAATAATCACTTGTAGTTATCACATACTATTGACCAACACTAGATATTGGGTTAATCAGACCAATGAAATCAAGACCCCATTGTTGAAAAGGCTCTTTGATGATGATAGGCCTTAGTAGCAGCATGGCTAATTGAGGACGCCTGGCTAACATCATCTTACATTTTTCATATTTTGCCACCCAAGAATAGGCATTCTTGAACATTCCAAGCTAGTAATAACACTATCTTAATATTTTGAAAGTCATGATTGAGGATGAGAAATGCCCTCCATAGGCTTCATCATGAAATGTTTTCAATAGGTTTTCTTGTTGTTGTTTGTCTACACACCCAAGGAAAGTGCCATCTATGGCCATTTAAAAAAATTTCTATCCCAAATTACATACTTAGCTACTTTCAATTTAAGATCTCTAATTTTTCTTGTAGTTAGGCCCTTTTGGACATTCTTTGTAAGTCAATAAATAAGTGATATTCTCAAACTAGGAATCGTGCATGCCTACAACCAAAAGTAATTGTTTTCCTCTCGATTCTTCTGATTCATAAGTGAATTTTTTTTTTGTAATCACTTTGCACAAGGCATTACCCCTTACTAGCTTAGGAGGCTTAATTTCTATATCATACTCTTATCTCTTTGCTATCCATGTTCCTTTGGTCTTACAACTCACATCCTACTATATTAGCACATTTTTTACTGCTACATCTAGGACATAGACCATGGAATGCAAATGCAAGATGTAAAAAAAAATAAAATTAAGTGCTTTGACTATTGCAAAAGCATGTTTCTCAATCTGTGAGTATTTCAACTCATGATTTTTTAGGGCTATGCTCATGAAATCTCTTGGGGCTTATATGCCTTCATCATTATCTTGCATTAGTATTGCTAATAAAGTGTTTTCAAAGGCATAATAGTAAATGATGAAATCTTGCTTATAATTTAGGTGATCATAATACAGGAGAATTAACAATAGCAATTTTTATATTTTGAAAGGCTTGCTTTCTAGCCTCATTCCATTTAAAATTTGAATTTCATTTCATCATGTCTACAATACACTTAGTGGTTTTTGCAAAATTTGGTACAAACCTTCTGAAGAAATAACCTACCTAAAGAATGATTTAACTCCTATTTTATTTGATGGTAGGCTCAATCTTTGAATGGATTTGAATCATTCGAGATCAATTCTAATACCTTCTTGAGAAACTATATGACCAAGGAGCTTTCCCTCTATCACACAGAAAATAGATTTTTTGGGATTAAGTGAGATTCCATGTTCCCAACACCTTTGCAATACCTTCTTCAAATCTTCTATGTGGTATTTTCTCTTCTTTGAAAACATGGTGAGTTCATCTAGATATATAACTATAATCCAGTCCTTTAGATCAACAAATATTTTACTCATACACCTTTGAAATATAGCATCAACATTAATGAGCCCAAAGGGCATTCTATGATATGTAAACATACCCCAAGGAGTGGTGAACACTATCTTATGTTGATCCTTTTCTTCCACTTCAACTTGATTACCTGAGACCCTATTGAGCATGGACATCATTTTGGCTCCATCCAATATTTGTAGTAAGTAATCCATATTGGGGAGAGCAAAATTATCCTTCAGGGATGCCTAGTTCAAATTCTGAAAATCAACACAGATCCTTATTTCTCTATTCTTCTTTCTACCTAGTACTATATTAGCTACCAAGGTCAAGTGATGGATGGGATAGATGATTTTTACCTTTAGCATCTTGTCTACTTCTTGAAATATAGCATCTACTACATTAGGATTGTAATTCCTTTGTTTCTACTAGAAAGGGACTAGATCAAGTTTTAGGGGAATCTGATGTTTTATCTTCCTGCCTCCATAACTTTTCAAGTCTTCATAACTCCCATAAAAAACATCCCAGTATTCTATGAAGAGTTGTTTTGCAACTTCTTTTTCTTTAGGAAATTAACATTTTCCAATATTAATCATTTTAGGATCGTGAGTATCCCCAATATTCACCCCTTCATACTCACCAGTAGTAGGACCCTTTTCTATCCCGTTTTGTTTTATGTAAGTGACATGTCTATTGAAAAATTTCTCTAAAGATACAAAGTATGGGGGAATGATATTATCTCACAGTTGGACTTTGTAATTTTGATTCTCTTTCTTCTCGACATCAAATTTTTCATAATTATCATCATTAGATTCATGTCTAGAATTAGGTTTGTCATTTTCTAGGAATAGCTACAAACTTCTCATTTTTAAAAACTTTCCAAGACTCTACATTGTCAAGGACTGAGGCTTGGTATATGATTTCTACCTGATACTTCTTTTCTTTGAATTTTAGATGGGGAAGTAACAAGGAAGCAAAAACTGCTATTGAATCAACTTTGGTATTGATCTCTCTTGGTATTCATTCAATAGAAAAGGCATCAAGACCTTCTATTTCATTCCAAACTCTATTTCTATAATTCTTTAACCTGTGATTCTTCACAGAGTATTGCCCCTTAATTTGTCTTACAATGAGCTCTGTATCACGTCGAGCTTTCAGGATCTTTCTTTTTTTTCTTTTTTAGCCACTATCCCTAGAAGTAGGGCTTCATATTTTGTAGTGTTATTTTTATTTCCAAAGTCAAATTTGAAAGCCATGGGTTTAGGTTCTCCTTCAGGGGGTATTAACACTACACATGTGCTAGATCTTGATGAGAACAACTTCTATCAAACTCCCATGTCCTTATAGATGATGATTCTTTCTCTTCACTTAAGGCTTTCATTTTTGGGTCTTCAATTTCTTGCTCATTCAAAATGTCCTTAGTAAATAACATGTAATTTCCAAACTCTAGCTCTTGGTAGAGGATTTGAGCTTTAGGATCATCTGACTTTTAGCACAATGAATTTTTCTTTTTCTTCAGGTTCTAGTTTAACTTTCTTATTCCCTATGGGTATTACTATTTGGGACTAGTCTAATTTTATTTCTCCTCCTAAGTCTTAGCAAAAAAATCCTACTTAAGAGAAGCCCATAGCTTGCTGGAATATCTGCCACTAGAGTCATTAGTAAGAGTTTCTTTTCTAGATGAGAAGCTAAGGCTACTTGAGCATCTTTAATCTATCTAAGTAAGGGAATCTATTTGGCATCCATAGAGTAACATATCCCATGAAATTTTGTAAGGTTGAAACCAAGGGCTTTAGCTATAGAATAAGACATAACATTGTTTGACACACTTGAATCTATTATGCAATTACTTAATTTGCATCCATTGATGTACAATGAAATATAGAATGGCTCAAGTTTTTGCCTAGGAGCAATTGCTAGGATAGTAGAATATTCTTTATTAAATCAGTTAGATGTCAGAGTTTCATATCTTTCTTCCACGATCACATTGTGATTTAAATTTGAAGTATTCCCTTTACAATGATCTACCGGTCTTTTCAACTCAGAGGGATGAGACTTCAAATAATCTATGGGGGAAATTTGGATTTTTGATTCTTCACAGAATTGAATAAAATCAAAGGTCATTTTGTCCTTACCTATTTGTTATGTGGATACTCCTTGATCAACATGAATATTATACACTGAAGGAGTTGGATCATCCCTATGAGCATGACTGGAGGATTGAGTCTTTTTCCTTTGACCTCAAGTCAATACTATGTGTGAAGTTCCATCAATAGTTTCATAGTATTTTCCTTTTGGTTTGGAATCTAACTCATACTCCAAAAATAAATTTCCAGAGTTTCCATTTGAGTACAAATTTAAATTAGAACAAGTAGTTGCAGTGTTCAACTCAATGGTGGATAACAACTGCATCATACGAGTAGTTTCTAGATAGCTCTTACTATCATGATCTATTGTCAAATGAAACATACACATATTTCCTTTCTTTGGTGCCACTTCAATTTCCAACCTGGGTTGTGAGCCTATGGGCTACAGGGATTTTCCATCATTATTCCTTCTTGGCAGATTTTGATAATTCTATTGGTAAGAATTATTGAATCCAGGTAACTGCCTTTTCACTGCTACCAACTCATTTGATAATTTCTGAATCATTTCATCAGATGATGTGGTGTTATTGGAACTTCCTTTAGCTTGAAGTTCTCACTTCCATTTTCCTATGGAAATAAAGTCATCTTCAAATTCAATTGCCTTCTTTTGTGTGTCTTCTAAATCTGTGTGATGTGCCCTTCTCAAGTCATAATTGATATCTGGGGGCATCAAACTTATGAAGAAGGTTTTTAGATTACTCATAGTGGGCCTATCAGTATTTTGAATTATACTAGTAATCTTATTGAAACTAGCAACAAAATCCCTCATACTCATGGTAGTTTGCTTTTTAATAGATGCCAACTGTGTTAGCAAGACATGTTCATCTTCCATAGTTTTAAATCTTGTTTCAAAGGCCATTCTCATTATATCCCAATTAGTGATTGAGCCATCATCTAGATGTAGAACAAGTCTACTGCACTTTCTATCAAGGTTTCCACAAGTAATCTTATGGTGATATCCTCATGTGCAACTCATAAGATGTTAGTAGCTACAAATAAGGCATTAATGTGTTCATCTGTGGTAACCTTCCCATCACCTATAAATTTAGGGAAATTCTTCCTTGAACCAACTAGGAGTTGGTGATAAGTTTTTAGTGCTAATGGTCTTGTTGCTATTAGCCCATAGAGCAGCCATAATTTTTATGGCAAGTTATGGTAGAAAATTGACAACTAGGGGAGTAGTGATTCCATACAATGCCAATATCTAGCAAGTAGCATGCAAAGTGATTTGATTCCTAATAGGGGAAGGTGGTTTGCTTCAACTCTTCTTTTCACCTTTCTGTTTCAAAATGTCTAGGATGGGAAAACCAAGTTCTATAAGTTTATCAAAAATAGGGTCTTTCCCACTCTTTTCTTTGGTACTTCTAAGGAACCTTGTTTGTTCTAGGGTGCCAAGTTAGTTTTGTCTTGGAGCTTCACATCTCAATTGTCTTTCTGCTCTTCAGATGTCTCTCCTCTGAACAACTCTTTCTAAAGCTTTGGCTCTTGGTTCTTCCTCTTCCAATACTTGGCTAGCATTCCTATAATGTTCAACATTCCTCCTATTTCTCCAAACAAATATATTAAGGGATGAAATTATGTTTCTTGGTAGTCTTGGAAACCAAGGTTAGGTTGGAGCACTAGAAAAATGTTCTCATGTGGTAGTACCATCTTCCCTCATGATATAGGCTTATTAGTCAAGCGATTGTTCATATTTTATAGTAGAGTTGCCAAAAATTTGTTGGTAAGAAGATTGTTCTTTTTTATTATGACTCTTAAATGCCCAAACTATGAACAATATCTGATTACAATTAGTTGAAAAGTTGCTTCTGAAAAGACTAAATTTTCTCTAAATTAATAGGTATAGGTCCATATTGTGGATTTTCAATGAATTATGTTTTGTTCCTAAAAATTATATGGGGGTATGTTCTTGACTTGAGAACACGAGAGGAAAAATTGAGCCAGGCCTAAATAGGATCTAACTCAGGCAAGAAGTGATGTCTGGAGAATTGATTAAGTTCATGAACCCAGACATCTTATGAAATCACAAAGCTTAATGACTTAAAATGGCATAACAACTAATACTAAACTAATTTAGCTAGAATCTAAGCTATCAAGAAGGGGAAAATTAACTGAAGGGAAACATATCTAAGAGATTGCTCTTTGAACATGCAATGACACTACTTATCACATCTATTCACTACTTCAAAAAAGGGTAATGAAGCTCCATTCATTCCTTGCTTAAATTTACATAAAAGAGAAAACATGTAATTAACAACTAATAGAAATGGAAGAGAAAATAATTGATACAAAATACCATTCAATTGACTTTGCAACATCAAGTACTTCACACCAAAAATTAGCTAACCCTTTATTAATCTTTCAATTTCATACATATAGGATTCTAAGATGACTATTATAATAGAATTTTAATTGATTCATCTCCTCAAAATAATGAAAAATGGTAAGAAACTAGTTTTTCATATTACAATGATTACATAAGAAAGTGAAAAAGGGGGCAGAATATGAATCAATTTGTCTTCTTTCCCTTTTTTACTTTTTTTCTATAGGCCTTAGCAGCAATAATGATTGGGATTAGTTCTTCATGCCTAGGAATGTGTATGTTGGTGTATCTCAAGAGCCACTTAGAATGCTTCCTGGCCAACTCCTTCACAACATTCAATCAACCTTGCAATTCTTTCGTGGCACATGTATGCATCCACTAAGTTTCTAGAGTTCTACAACTCTATTTTGATTACTGGAGGATACATCCATCAAACTTTCTATGAATTTGGAAAACTTCTCCTGCATGACAATTATTCCAATGAGTCCTTTCCCTTGGCTACTAGTCTATGAATCTATATGTAGTCCACTCATGAGTTCATAACCTTTGTCTTGGTAATTCTTCACTTTATCCTCTATCTCCTTAAGTCCTTTCTCTACTAACAAGATCATTTCTGATTTGAATTGCATGCTCTAAAGCCATTTGAACAAAGGCTAATCTCACTTTGGCAAGATCTTTGCTTTGGCAGCTTCCTTTGCCTTCATTTGAATAATCTTCTTCAGAAGAGAAATACAATAATCACTCTTCACTCTTTCTTTGGCCAAAGTATTTCTATTAGCCAAGATGTTATCCTTCTCTATTTCTAATCTTAAGATAACATTTCTAATTTTCTCTATAATAGAGACTCCCTCCAATTGAGCTTCCTAGTTCATTCCTTACAAATTTGGCCAAAGTGCCTATCTTCTTGAAGCTAAGTGATAAGGGCTTGAACTTCAACAATAGTAGGATTACCTATTATTGGAATTCTAGAGATACTTGCCAATGGAGTGACCAATTGTCTAATGAATCTATTTAGTTCTTCTATCTTTGCCTTCATCCTAACTTTTGACAACTTGAAGCTCTCCAATTGTCCTTCAATTGCCTCATTGGTTGAATCCCAGAAGTCAACCTTGGTATTGTGTCTAGCCTCTCTAAGATCCATTGAGTGTAGAGTGAAATCATCTATGGTCATATCTTCTATTCATCCATCCTTGGTGGGCTTTGTAATCTCTATTGTTAGGTGCCTTGTTTTAGGATCTTATCCAAGGATAGACAAGGTCTTTTTGTTCTTGACTTTACTAAAAGAAGACCTAGAGTGAACTATAAGAGATAAGGTATCCTTGTTTTGAGCACCTTCATCCTTCCTCTTTCTCTTCTTCTCCAATATTTTCTCCAACTAGGAATCTTTTCCTATCACCTTGGAGGCCATCCTGAGTGAGTTTATGCTAAATATCTTCTTCTTGACTAGAGTAATTACCATCATAAATGAAGAGAAGGGGTTCTTCAGGGCCTAAGAAATGAGCTTGGAAGAGCTCTAGCCTTTATCCACCTCTGAGGTTTTATTAGTTGCCTTATCATACTTAGTAGATTCACTGCTACTACTCCTTCCATATCCCAAATCCACTATCTACACTAAGTAGCTACTTGGTTGCACAAGTGTAGCACTTACTTGAGGAACTAGGCTATGATAAGGTAAGGAAACTAGGGTGACATGAGGAGAAGGAATTGGGGTAACATGAGGAGAGTGAATTGGGGTGATAGCACTATCCTTTGGCTCCTCCATCTTCTTCTTCTTAGCATTAGTTTGGTTTGCAATAACTGGGAGGGAGCCATCATGACAATTCTTAGCCATGGGGATGTTCTTGTTTGGAGGTTGCTCACCTTCCCCTAATGGTTGAGTTTTCTCCTTGAGAAATGGCCAAAGTTACACTTGTTGTGCCACCTTGAGAGGAGGAAGGAGCTACAACTATTGGAGAAGCTTGAGCTGATGTTCTTTTATTTATACTCCTCACAGTAGTCCATTTGACCCAGTTTCTAGTTCTTTTGATGATTTGGGCCATCATGATATCTAAGTCATCCTCAACATCCTCATAAGGCTCCAGACTAATAGGAGTGTCTCTTAACTTAGTCAGATATGTATTACTATACATATGTTTCCCATCATCATCTAATCCTTCAACATCAAGATTGATATTATATGTTTTTATTTTCTCTACTGTGAGCCTAGCGAAAGCATGATCTCAACTTTCAAAATCATCTCTACAATCTACCCAATAATCCTTAATAGTGGTAATGTGTTTGATCACACTCGCAATCTACAACACCTCCCAAACATATCTATTTGGATCAAACATAGGTCTCAAGACCTCATAGATCTCCAATTCATACCTCATCTCAAACACTTTAAGCATATTCTTTGCATTAGATCGAGACTCACAACTAAAAGCTTCTACTCTCATAGGGAACTCATATCCCTTCTTCAAGCTCCCACTCAACATGTTCTCTTGGATTTCTTACCTCACGATCTCTATCAACAGATTCATGTTGCTTAGATACTTGGGCATGTTTAAGGGGGATACATTGAAAGATGTAAGGCATAAATACAAGAAAGATGAGTACTAGATAAAATAAGTTTCAAACTAGCTAATAGTTTCCATTACTTTTAGGCTGAATCTCTACTCTAGGAATCTTTGGAGTTCCTTGCAAATTCTCATAGTGCATGCATCATTAACTTTGACATACTCTACATAACTTGTGAGGCCTAACCATAACTGTAAAGATACTAGAATGTGAATTAGAAAGGAAGACATATAGAAGGTGTTGTAGAACTTTGCAACACTGAAAGCATTGGAAATATTTTCACTTACCTCATGAGCCTAGTCAATATATTGTGTATCTAAACAAATAACTTGTACCAAAATAAAATATTGTTCAATGAAATTTAGAGCTTCTCCCTCACCTTTCAGTCTATGCAGGAGAACTAAAATGTCTACAATCTCAGGTCTAAGATTAGTACCAAATAGAGTATTGGGGACCTTACTCTTGGCACTCTATGACTTGTGAAACTAGGATTGCATAATTTCTGTCCTCCAAACCATCTTCTTAGCAGAGAACTCAGAAACTACTCCTGCTACTGTCAAATCTAAAATCTGCTCTAGTTCTAGAACTTAGAGGCAATTCACCATGATTTTCCTATTAATGGAGATCAATATTGTATCATCTAGTGACACAATATGTCTGGTATCTAGATTGTAGTGATTTATGCATTCATCAATCAATTTTGGAGCTTGGACTACCACCAAGAAACCAACTACTTCCATTATTCCACATCCTCAGAGCTTCGTAGTTATGGGATGAATCAGCTCCAATTTTAGCCTCTTTTGGAAATCTTGCATGTCATTAAAATGAAGTGAAGTATCCATGAAATTTTGCAATGTGGACTTGATTCCATTCAACCCATCAAAATTTACAAACCTAGTTACCATTCTATCTGAGAATGAAATGAATTGAAATTTTGAATCTAGAAGAAGAATAGGATATTGAATTTGTAAATATAGGCTATTTGAAAAAGTTTTGCAATTTAATAGAATAAAGATTCAAGAAAAAGTGGTAGTTTGAATAATTATTATGTTTCCACATATATAGAAGTCTCAATTCATCTATTGATCTTCAGGATTTGTGCCACATGAATGAATTAAAGGATAAATCTATTGAAATAGCAAATGCGGGAGCTCTAATGAATATTTTAGTGTCTTTTTCACCATTTTTGTTGGCCCAACAATAACTTTCTATTCTTTCATACTTACTTTCCCATTTCACATTAGGTTTTAGGAAATTATGAACAGAGCAGCCCATAAGGAAATATCTGCCTAATCGAATTCTACTCAGTATACCTTTCTCACAATGGTTAGATTGTTTCCATTATCATCTTAAGATGTTTTGTGTATAATCTTTTGGTCCAATATACTTACAAAGTTGATTTTCTTTTGAATGTTGAAAATCATCCTCATGGGTTGAAAACCTGCCGAGGAGAACACGATTTTCATTTCTCTACCTAGGCTTTCTTTTAAACTCTATCTTTTGAGTTAATATTTCCTTTGAGTTTGAAGAAGTTTAAAAGGACTGTGAAAGTCGAAAGGAACCCACTTCCTTGTTTCTTTCCCTTTACAATTTCCTTTGGCAAAAAATAGACTTCATGCATTGAAAACCCACTGAGGAGAAGTCAGTCTTGAGTTTTCTGTTTAAGATGATTCTAAGTGTTATGATGAATCCTAAATGTTTCCCAAGGTAGTATATCATAGTGAAAATAGGAATTTTCCATAAGATATCTCATTATCTTCTTACATAGATCTGAAAGCATCATTTGTTTCTCTTCTCAGGAAATCACCTTCATGGGTTGAAAACCTACTGAGAAGGCAATGCTCAATTTTTTGCAAGCTTCTTCTTTTCCTTGAAAATTTGATAAGCCATAAGCAAGCTCAACTTTGTGAATAATTTTTTCATGTTGCAAGAATCTCCATTAGATTAGGTACTAAGCTACCCATAAGATACAACATAAAGGAAAACTACCTAGCAATGAAATGTGGGGGAAGGGAAAGATATAAAACCTGATGAAGACTCTTTCCACATAAGGGAACTTAAAACTAGACTTAGACTACTTAGCCTTAACTGAGACACAAAATTCTCTACTTTTGCAAAATGGTTATAGGGTGAAAAGTGGGGCAACAAAAGTAAAGATTATCAATTTAAAGATTTAGTGATGTGTGTATGTGTTATGTGATGTGTGAATTCTAATGTTTGATCAAAGGAATGTGAATTTTGTGAGAAGAAAAGGCAGTATTAGATATTGAAGATATTAGTAGCACTATAAAGAGGTTTTTGTATCTATCTCTTGTATTAAAGGAACTACATTGTATATTGCATGTTTGGGAAGTAGGCTCATCTTGCATACATTTTGTATTTTTATATTACAACTCCTAATAGGATCAAGTCTTCTAAAAAGGCCCAATCCTCTAAAAAAGATTGAGACACTATACAAATATAATAGATTGCTAACAAGGTCAATATCTTTCACAAGATACTTTTGATTAGTGGATGATTTTGAGAATACCATCCCCACCAGGGTTTTCCCTTGGAAAAAATTTCCCTAGTTAACAAAATATGGTGCTATGAGTTCTCTTATTGAATGGTTATGTTTATTATTCAACATAGTTAGTTTAATTTTATATGTAGGTTATAAGATTGTTAATAATACCTAGTTTTTGGCTAAAGTTTGTGAAATTAAGATTCACCCCTTGGCTCTCAATATTTCCTATTTCTCACAATTGGTATTAGAGAGAAAAATTTCAAAACATGGTTAACAACTTGAGGAAGATCCCTATGTATATGGAATAGTTATAGAAGAACCTAGAAGAATTTCTTGAGTGGATTGATATTCTTTTGAAGTGTTAGTAAAAAAATTTTCCCACATGTATTCATATGTAAAAACGAAGAAAAAGCATGTAAACTAACAAATTGATATTTCTTCACTGAAAATAGGCCTAGCTACCTTTATTGCAATGAGATTTTTGATCTATAACTCAACAGAAAGACCTTTCAGGAAAACAATCTGCTGAAAATGTTGAATCAACTTATTTTATCTCATCAATATAAAATAAAATTTAATTGAAAAGAACCACTCGATTTTAATTATCAAAATGATCCACATATTCAAAAATTAAAACTACGAGTAGGCAAATTGATAAAACTAATTTCTCACAGCATCCAAGTGCGAATTGGAAATTTCAAAATAAGTAACAGATACATCTAAAAGCTTAAACAGTATCTTCAGAAACACTAATTTAAATAGGTAGATAATAGTATCCACTTACAAAGCTTTTAACCATAAATCAAACTATAGAGTTTCATCGTATCTACAAAAATTCTGAAATGTTACTTCTAACTTGAAAATCATAAACAAAAATAGTTTTGTCTATCGATCTACTGGAGAATTCTAACCCTTTCTACATACTAATTATTACATATATATAGGCATGGGGCTAGACCATTACCAAAATTACCCCGCCAAGAGTTGATTGTCTTTTGCCAAAGTAACTGATAGCTGAAATGCAAGAAACATGAAACTGAAAAGAAAAAGAAACTAAGCGATTAAGTGTAACTGCCTGTCTTGATTAGATAGTGCTATCCCCTATTGCCACTCCTTTTGCCATCTTCCATGTTTCATAGGTAGTTGAAAAGGCTGAGATAACAAATGAATGTGGCAATCTGATGTAGGCAAACCTTTGCTTCCATATTTCTTTCATCTTCTTCAATTCGTCCACCTTTTCCTCACGCATTTCCAAATATTTTAGATTAATGATTAACATAGCCTCTATATGTGCCACGTTGGAAAATTCCTACTTAGCTGGTGCCTTCTTATCTTGTCACTCCTAAAAATTCTTCTAAACCTCTTTGATTATTTCATCTGATTGGGCAACAAAGTCATCTTCTTTTCCCATGAACTATTTGGCAAACCACTTAAGATCATTTTGAATGATCTGGTGTATGACCCTAAGCTCTTGCAACGCTTCTTTAATTTCAGTTACTCCTTGTGTGAGTGACTCATTTCTCCATTCAATGCAATCCTTGATGATGTATAGGGCCTTTTCATCTAGACCAGCTACAGGACATTCTGCCTGGAATTTCTGTAGGCCAAGCTCTTGCACGTCTTCCAACCACATCACCACTTTTGCCTAGTTGTTCTTTTCTTTTTCATATCCTTCATTACTTGATTCCACCTTTTTGGTAATGTTTGATATTTCCTTTGAAGCACGATCTAAGTGACCTATATGCTTCATGGTATCATGTAGTACATCCTAAACCCATTCACCTGCTACTTTAGCTACTACTTTGCACTTATGCAGATTCTCCAATGATTGTTGATTGCTCACAAAGAATACATCAATAAGGGCTGACATCTCATGAATTGGCTTTGTTTCAGGGTGCAAGATAGTGTTAATGTACTACACCATATTTTTTATTGTTTCCTTCATTTCTTGCTTATCTTGCCCATCTTTCCATACTCTGTGTGCGATCTTTTTATTGGAAACTTCAAAGAATTCCATATCTACTTTGTGGTTCCCTTTTCCCAAATCAACCTTTGTTATTTGGAAGTCTTGAGGCACTATGAAATCAAAAGAGCTTCCATCTAGTGGTGTACCTATTTCTACTGCCCATCAACTTGAACTTTTGTCAAAATTGATTCTTGCTTCGGTCCTTGCTTTTTTTACTTTAGGTGCCTTACCAAGGCACTTACTAACCAGATCGTCAATAGGCATAGATATTGGGACTATGCTCCTTTTCTTCTCCATTGATGTCTCTAGCCATTTAGGTATAGCCTGATCTTTTGTAGTAGTAGGGGAACATTTAACTAAGGAGAGATTACTTTCCTAGTTCTCAGTAGCCATTTGCAAATTCTAGGATTCAGGTACATTATCTACCATAGGTAAGTCTTCTGTTGTCTCCAAGTCTATGGGTATGGTGTTCTTGCTTTTGACGACTGATGCCTTCTTCGTTCTTGAGTGGGTTACTCTCCTTCCTTTTGGAGTTTCTTCTTGAACTTGAAGATGAAGTGTTTCAGGAATTGCTTCAACTTCAACTTTAGCTAGACCTGCAATAGAATCAGGAACACCTCGATTAGTTTGCTTCCTAGCAGTCCTTTTATCTTTGCTTTTTGAAAATTTCCTAGAAAGATCTGGAGTAGCCATGGCCTTTAACTTTATCCACTTTGAAATTCTAGCTATTACATCCTTGGTATGGGAATAGACATCATTTTCTTCCTTCTTTTCCCAATCAATTTCGGGAATGGGCATGCATTCAATCTAGTCGGTGTAAAACTGATCCAACACTTCTTCAGAATCATAATCTTTTATCCCATAAGTATCCAACTCCATAGTAAATGTAGTAATCTATTTAATGGTTAAGCGAGACCATAGTCTTTTCCTTACCTCAAGTTCATTAAGGCAGTTTGCCCAAAAATCCTCTAACTGTGGAGAGTGAATCAGGGATACCCATTCTTAACATGGTTTCTGATAAAGCTGGTGTAGTCAAAATCTAACTAAGAAATGAAAGGTTCCAAGCATAAGCAGGTTAATGATTTTGCTGACAATATGGCTTCTTTCAGACTAGGAAATCTATAGTGTCCAATCTCAATTGGGAAGAATGTAGAAGATGATCTTTTTGAAATCTGAAAGGACTCAATCACTGAAACAAATTTCCTACACATCTCAGACAACACTATAGAATCTGAACAATAACATGGTAGCTTTAAAGGTTCATCAGAAAAACCACCCACTCTGATATATGTAAATTTGGGAAATTGAGTATAATAATAGAAACCATAGATTTGCACAACTTGCATAGCTTCTTTTGTCATCCTATCATTCTCTCGGCCTCGAAGTTTAAATACCAATTTTCCTAGAAAGACATCATTGACCCTCTTGAACTCTTTGCATACTGTAGCTTCTTGAAGATCACCGTAATATTGGATTATGGGTATGTCATTAACCCAAGGTGCATGTGGAAGATAGTCACATTCTTTTGATGCAGCTAGGATGTAAATTAGATAAGAAGACAAGAAAAATGGGCCATAATTGTTAACGGCCATTAAACCCCTATGTAGGTTTTCTGCTATGAGATCAGACCAATCAATGAATTTAACCTGTTCAACAATCTTTTGTATGCAAAAGTACATCCAAGATTCCCAATGGAATGCATGCTCATTTCCTTTGATCCTATTCAACAAAAGAACCATGTCTACAATTTCTTTTATAAAATGTTCAATAGTCAATGGCTTAGGCAGTCTAGAACCTCCCTCTGCTAGTTTCAAAAGCCATGATTGAGCTATCTTGTTATCATAGCTATTTTTTTTAGCATACAGGTGCTCATCTTCTTAAAAAATCCATGGCTCATAAGGTTCCTTATGGGGAATTCTAAAGGCCGAATGGACACTAGTTCTATTGATTCTAACAATCACTTCCTTTGAGGCTTTTTTGATACATCCAGAAATAGGGTCATAATGGTTTGCACATTCAACGATAAGTTTTAGATATGTGATAGCAGTAGGAAAAGCGACGACTTCTAATAATCCGCTATCAACTAACCTCTAATAAATGGGGCTTGAATGGGTATTCTTGGCTCATTTAATTAACTCAGATAAACTTTTATTTACCATGAATGTGTCACAAATTTTAGGCAAAGAACTGAGCAAAGAAGGCTTCTCTAGCTTAGGCAATTTTGGGCGGAAAAGCATCATGACTGCTAATAAAGATAGGCTTAACAATATATGGCTTGAAATGCCTCAAAAAAAAGCAAAGACATTTTGAAATACAAAAGGGGATGAAGATGTACTTACCATTTAACAGAGACAAAGCCTGCTACTCGCCCTTCTTACCTAATAATATTGGGAATTTCTTCAAAGAAAATGGAATGAGTAGAAAAGGACTAAAATGAATGCATTTAAGGAAACATTTGTGTGGAAGATCGCAGGAATAGATTTGGCAAGTAAGTGCACTAATTACCCACTCATGTGGCATGGATTTGAAAAGATGTCGCACGTGCTTTGTTTTAAATACTATATCAAATCTGCATGTATGCTGCTGTGTTAGGTGATCATGACATGAAAATTTTACCCCTCAACCAAATCTTTCCATAGCCAAACACGTACTACCTTAAATCCTTTCAATCATAACTTCACATGTCTGGGAAATGCTACGCTGGGACCCACCATGATTTAGTTTGAAGATTTAAAACATGCAGACAACTTTCGTTAATGTGCAACATTAACACTGAAGTTGAAGTTGAAGAATTGGGTGACCGGGTTTCAACTTCGACTTCAACTTAAACTAAGACCAACTCGAGGAAAGAGATTGTACTTGATACACGAAGACTAAGGCAGACCCAATCTTGAAGTTGAGGTAAACTAAAACTTCAAGTTCAACTTCGAGACAAGAATAACTCTGGACTAAAAACATAATAGAGTGCAAGGAAAGTTATAAGCACTAACATGAAGAAAGAGATTCTTTGAAAGAAAGATATGAGGATTTAAAGGACTACATTGAAAAGTTGAAACACAAGATTGATCATCTTAAGTCCAAGAAAGAGCCCAAGGATCAAATCAGGGTTAGTGATGAAGTTTCAAGACTAAAGAAAGAAAATGAGATCATGAACCATGAACTAAAAATTACTGAGCTAAAATTCAGCCTAAAGAAAGATAATAGAAAAGTTGAGTTAGATCTAAAATATGAGATTACAAATCTAAAATCCAACTTGACAAAAGTTGCATCCGAGCTTCAATCTACTAAATTGTAGTATGTAGAACTTGAGAAATATAATACTATTGTGAAAGGAGAGTTAACTCAATCTAAGAAACAACTTGAGAGATTATATTCTAGCAGTGAAAAAATTGATGAAAAATGTCTTTTCAGATACCTCATTATGATAAGACTGCGCTTAGCTATTTCATTGGAGAAAATTTAACTAAGAAATAAAAAGTTAGAAAGGAACCTAATACTAATATTCAATGACCTATGAAAAAAGAAGAAGATCTAAACAATATTAAGTCAAATCAATCTATTGATGCACATAAGGAGATTAAACAAGTTAATCAACCTAAACAAGTTGATGAATCTAAGCAATCTAAGAAAATTGAATCACCTAAGGAAGTAAGATATGAATTCATAGGTAGATGTTATGCATATAATGAATTTTTTCATATGAAAATGAATTGCTCAAGTAAGTCATTTAAACCTATTACTGATTTCTATTGTTGTAATTGTCATGAACTTGGTCATAGAGAAGTAATTTATAAGAAAACTAAGTTTGGTAATAGTAATATAAATAGTGTAATATTTAGAGGTACTGACCCTATAAGAAGAAGATTTGAAGAAGAAAATAATGGAGCAAGGAATAAAATTGTATGTCATAATTGCAACAAATTCTATCATATAGAAAGATTTTATAGAATGGAAATGAGCAACAACAAAAATAATATAAACTCTAGAAGGAATATGAAAAAGAATGCCAAAAAAATGGATAGCAACAATGATAGTAAAAAAGATAGCATAAAGGAACATGTAGAAGAATTTAAAGATGTATTTGTCAAAGATAACGATTCATCTAGTTCACATGTGGTGTTAGAAGAATAGTCAAATAAAACATTTGAACGATGATTGAAGTTAAGAATTGCATTTGATTCATCCTAGTTGAATTAAGTATTTTCCATGAGAGATCAAGCATCACAGAGGTCAAAGTGATAAAAATAAGTGAGTTAAGGTTTTCATAGTTAGTATGAGATACAAAATGATGTGTTAAAGCTGTAGTTTAGATCATAGATGATTTTGAGATTGTATATGAGTGCACGAAAGAAATCGAGCTTTCACATGCTTGGAAAGATACAAAATTAACTGTTTCTCTCTTAGGGCTAACATCTAGGATGTCATCCCTAGTTAGTCAAGTAACTATTTTGTAAAAATAATAATTCCTTAACACATAATTACCCATTATCTTTTATGCTTTGTTCTTGATTGTATACTATTGCAATTGGTGAAACTCTTATATCTTCTTTCATATTGACCAACTAACTAGCACACTTGAACATGTCATCCTAATTCTTTGTACTATATATACCTAATTTTCCATGTACCCATAATGTCTTAGTCATCCATATGTATCAAAACTATATCTTCTCTGCTAGATAACTTAACTAATACTTAGACAATTTTCTAAGTCTAATCATAGAATCTTCAACTTCAATATCTTCCTTCTTAATAGTAGATATAAGTTTCCATAAGTGACAACTCCAACTTATCTACTTGGCCAAATTTCTAAAAATATCCCCCTTTTCTATTCATCACAATGTATGGGAAAATTGGCTAAGTCATAAAATGTTCATCAAAACTTTACAAAAGCTTGGCCTTAAATTTTTTTCACAAAACTTCAAAATTTGTGGATCATTATATTTCATAACCATATTTCCTTATATCTCCAATTACATTTTAACTTCCCTTTTGACTATAATACTTCACATAATTACTCCTCCCCCTTTCTACATACATCATACAATTTTCCTACATTCCTCCCCCTTTGACATCAATGACAGAGGTGGCAAAATTTATATAAAAGCCAAAATTATGGATCTATACCTCTGTACCTTGGTGGATAGGCATAAAATTTAGTTATCAAAACTTCTTTCAATATCTCAAAGTTATTTTTCCATGAACCTCTAACTCCCTCTGATATATTGAGAAGGGCACAAACTCCATAGGAGGCAATTTCTATTGCATTCAAATATGAATATATAGATTTCTCAAAAGATGTCATCACTTGCAAACATTCTTCTACTTTCTACTCAAGGGTTTTTATCTTCAAAGATAGTTTCTCTTAGAGAATTGAGAATATTTTTGTAATTCTCTATGTGTTCATCTCAATAATACTGATTTCATCATAAGTCTTCCCAAGCTTTACTTCAATATCTTCTACCATTTTATCAAGTTGTTGAAGTTGATTTACCAATTCTTGGATGTCTTCGTGATTCTTCCATAGCTCATCATCACTATCCTTATTGAACTTGAATGATAATGCACACTTAGCATATAGTGCCTTTCCTTCCTATTTACATTTTCTTAGCTCTTTTATACACGCATCATAAGCTCCAAAGTCAAATTTTAATATTTTGACATATACTATAAAGCATTTGTGCATCATGCTTAACTTTTTCTTGACCTGTTGCAATAATAAAAAGTTTAATGAAATATGCATCAAAGGATATCATTAATTCATTGGCTCTTAGTTGCAATTCATGTTTTTAGTTAGAGTCTTTTCAAGATTGTGTAGTTTCATTTTCTTCTCTAGCATCTTATTTAAAATGACATTATTGACATTAAGGTCAAGTTTTTTAATTAGTGACTCACACTTAGTCAATTGGTTAAACAACTACCGATCTTATCTTAAAATTTCCTATATTAACTAAGTAATTTAGATTATACCAAGTTCTATAGTTGCTACCAAGCTTTAGAATCAATATTCAATTCATGTCGAGTAGTATTTATTGAGTTCATTAGTGATAGTGCAAGCCAAGCTTCATAGTTCTAACTAAGTTGCATAGTGTCAACCATGGTCTCTAGTGTCTACCAAGCTCACAATGTCAACCGAGTGGTTTAGTTTATATGTCGAGTTTCAAAGTGTTCACTGAGTCACCAGTGTTGACCAAGTTTAGACAACATTGAAGTGATTAGTATGAACCAAGCTTCTACATCTACCAAGAGCATGACAATGTCAAGTATTGGCAATGGTTGCTGAGTATCAAAACATCATCGAGTTTGTCTTTAGAACCTGAGTACCAGCATTCGGTCTGACTTTGTGATTCTTATTGATAATCTATGTTGTATCCAACTTTGATGAATTGTATTTTCGATTGGTCTATATGTAATGTATTCTATCATATCCAAATATATATGTAATATGTATAATGAAAATATAAAGAGAAGTGTGACGTGAAAAGGCTACAAGTAGTATAAGGAGCATAAAATTATGATCTATCAAAGAAAAGTGATCATTACAAAGGAGTCTCATCTAGCAAAATCAAAGTTGTAGATCAGAGATCAGCCACTAGTTCATCCTAATAGGTGTATTAATTAAATCCTTTAATAGGGTAGACTTAATAATCTTTTGTAAATCTCTTTACTAAGTGCATACTTTATTGTATGTTTTGTAAATCCTTTCACAATGTGGACCTGGTAGTCCTTATTTCTTTGAATAGGGAAAATCATTAGAATTGATCAATTATAGGCCTTAATAAGTTAACTTTATATTGCACTACTAAAGCTTGTGGGTATCATCCCCACCCTAGTTTTACTTTCTACTTGGAAGGTTCCTAGATCACCATATCTTGTGTTAAAGTGTTATGAATGTTTTACTACTTTTGGTCTTTCATGCATGCAATTAGATCAGAATATATATGAAGGAGTAATTGGTTAAATAAGATAAAGTTTTATTGGTTCCTAATTCACCCCTCCCTCTTAGTAACATAGTCCATCCTATATTTCCAACAATTGGTATCAGAGCATTTAAGGTTCTCAGAGAAGAAGTTTAACAACTTGAGAAAAGATCAGAGGTAATGGAGGTATATAAGCTAGATAAGCCTATTGACAATGAAAAGATGGATTTGGAATTAGCTATTGGGTAGCTAAAGAAAGCAAAGGAGAAACTCTCTCTCAATCATTGAAAAGAAGAAAAGATCTTTTAGTACAAATAAATGACAATCTCTACACTGAAGAAAAAATTCAAGACATCTATCCAGAAATAAATTCATATGAAGTTGATGAAGCAATCAAAGATCTATTAGAAAAATAATTTAATCTTCAAGAAGAAGTTAGAAATCTGAAAAGGGAATAAGAAATTTAGTTACTAATATTATGTGAAGTCATGGAAGGAAAAGAAAAATCCAAAGAAGAGATAGAAGGAAAGAACAATGAAATTCAGCATCTATCTCTTCAACGAGTAGACTTCATTGATCAACTCACTAATGCAAATGAAGAAATCATGAATCTAAGATCAGAGAATGAAAGATGAAATTTTAAGCAGACATGAATCAATTGAATGAGAAAAGTTAATACAGATAAAAAGGCAAAGCATGAATAGGATACATAGAACAAGGTGAATCATCCAAGCAAGGAGCTCAAAAGAATTAAATACCTACTTGCAATCACTATCATAAGTTAGATCATACATCAAAGAAATGTTGGAGTAGTGGTAAAGAAAAATTCAATAGAAAGTGTTACAATTGCAATAAGCATGGTCATAGAGCAAGTGAATGCAAAGAGAAACCTAAGTTTGTAGGTAAATCTCACAGGTGCAAGAAGCATGGACACAAATCTTCTGAATGCAAAACTCAGATATTGAACCCAATAGAGTAGATTGTGAAACCTATATTTGGATGGGACTACAACACTTGGTGTAGATGCCACTACCGTGGAGAATTTGGGCACATTGGAGAAAATTGTGGGAAACATCATATGAGGAAAAGAGACAGCACTAGAAGATGTTTTTATTTGTATAGAACTTGGACATCTTGCCAAGAATTATATGAATACTGGAAGGATTAAAGATGAAAAGAAAGCCAAAGATGACAATATTAGATAAAAATGAGGCAACAATGGATTCCAAAATCTTCTGAGAATGCAAGTCTAATTCATGAAGAAAATGTTGCTCAAGAATTGGGTGACTCAAGCATTTCAACTTGATCTCCCATAGGAATGACTAGAACTAAGAATTTGAAGCAGACATCTCACATCAATTCCCACCAGTAGGAAGGAAATATCCACATCAAATTTCTAGATGCAAAGGGATCATCGAGAAATGTTAGGATACACTAAAAAATTACGTGGACACTAAGCTATGGATGAATCAACCGAGCATTAAGGTTGAACCAAGTGGAAGATAGTCTGTCACTAAATGAGCAATCATACCAAGCATTTATGGTGATTAAAAAGTGAAAATGTGTTAAAAGAAAGGCAATCAAATTCATTTTTCACCGTGAATTTTTTAAGAGCTATTTGCAAGGGTTCTTTTTTTGCTTCCAAGTGATTTGTATTCTTTTTGTTGAAGATTTTTGTACTTTCTTAAACCCTATTGAGCATGGCATCCTCTAGTAGAAAAACTAGGAAATGATCCAAGATGTTGGTTCAAGGAGTTGAATGGAAGGCACTAGAATTCAAATGCAATCCAATAATTGTATAAGTGCTTGACCCAATTGGAGCTCAATCACATATTCCACCCAAGGTATTACTCATTAACGACATTCATTCACAATTTTGTTGTTCAATTCAAGAAATTGGAACCCTAGAGATGGATGAGACTCTAGCATAGTTATGTGTGAATGTTGTGTTGAAACTCAAGCATCAACATTTGGAAACCAAGGGTTTAACACACATTCTGCATATGGCCCAAGTCTTTTAGATAAAGTGCAAAAGGTTTATCCTTAGTCATGTACATAACAGGTAATTATGGTTGGAGAAACCTATTCAAATAACAAAGAAAATGATTCATAGGATAACAAGGTTCCCAATGTTAAACAAAGCTAAGACTACCAAAACCCTAAGTTAGGTAGAACTAGAAAACAAGACTCTTGTTGAGTGGGATGGAAGAGGAATGAAGATCAGAAATGTGATTGACCTGGAGCTGAAATTTGGAATTCGTGTGATAGCCCATAAGATCTACAACTCTAGTCATCTTAACAATGTGTCATGTGAGGCAATTGGTCTAGCTCTCGAGGTAGCAAAGAACAACCTATTATTCAACCTCATCGAGATAATGTTGAATCAACTAAACAAGAACATGGAGAGAATTAAGACTTCAAAGAATAATTTGTGTAAGTTTTTTTCACTCTTGACTTGTTTATTCTTCTATGTGCAAAAATTCTTTCCTTCTAAAGGTTCAATTGTATGGAGAAAAGATGTACCAATTTTGTATTAGATTAATGAATATATAGCAAAGATGGGTGAGAACTTTTTTAGTATCATGGAAAATTATTTTGATTCATTTAAGGAAAAGATGAGTAGCAGATATAGAATTCTAAAGAAACTTGTAGAAGAATACAAGGATGATATTTTTTTTATGGTAGACTATGAAAAAGTGTACATTCAAGTAGTTAAACCTAGAGTGGTGTTGGTTAAGCCTCTAAGCTATGCAGTTAATAATCCCAAGGATATTATTGAGGCACTATTGAATGAAACTTTGGATCCAAAGGAAACATGTTTTGGTACTTATGGAGAAGCAAAAGCTAGAATAGAACTTGATATTAAGCTTCCTCAAGTAGTTAGTAAAGGAGAGAAGATGATAGAAAAACTAAGGCAAGCACATTCTACTCTCTTGTTGACTGAAGGAAAAGGAGATAATGTGGAAGATGATGAAGCAGAAGAAACAAAGTTTAGGAAGAAGAGCCTACAAGGAAGAAAGGTAAGGTTATCATAACCAAACATACCAAATCATCACCATTTGTGTTTACAAGAAGGTCAATTAAGACCAAAAGGAATTTTAAATTAGGTGAAGAAGATGCCAAGGAAATTATTTTCAAAAGGTCTGCTCCTACACTTCGAGAAAAGTTGAAGAAATTAGGAGAACAAAGTGGTATGACATATTTTAAATTTCTCAAGTATGAGTTAAGGAATGCATATGAGAAAAGGTAAATTGAGGATGTTGTTATGAATAAACTAGGAAGATGGAAATACTCTCCTAATGAACTTGTACAATAGATATCTAATGAGCTTATGCAAGTAATGAATCCTAGATAGGAACATGAAAAAAAGATAGAAAAATACATCTATGAATAAACTCCTAGGTAGCTCATGCTGAGTCTCAATAACAAAGAGGTGAAAGATTCCATGAACAAGAATGAACAAAAGTTCACTCTCAAAATTAACACAAGCATGATTCTTCTCAAAGATATTGAATATGTAGTTAATGTAGCTACAACTACATGAAAGAACATTTATAACTTGCATCAAGCTAGTGACTTCACCATCCATGTTGATTACAAAGATGATGAAAATATCAATAAAGATGATGACAATTATGATGTAGATATAGAAATAGAAAATGTAAATCTGGATGATGATGAGGAAGAATAGGAAGCCATAGAGGAGAATCTCCTTGAGATTCAAAGTATTGAGGAAACTAATCCAAAGAAGATAGTAGTAGTAGTAATGGCCTCATTTCCTCATTCTCTAAGAAAATATTGAATGTCATCAAGCTCAAAGAAAGCTTCTATTGAATTGGTTGTGGCAACCACTACAAAATCAAGGACTCAACTAGAGTTTGCACTTATTCAGTTAAGTACCATATTGATTGAAGTGATTAGCATTTCATCTACCAAGTAGCTAGTGAGTCCACCATAATCAGATTTGGCTACACCACAACTAGATATTTCCACTATTAGTGAAATATCTACTTTTGTTGCTAGCCCTTCTATTTCCACTATTGTTACAATTCCAAATGTGAAAATAACAAGTACAAGGATAGTTGAGATCAAGCCTCAACTGAGTACAAAAGTTTCTAGTAAGAATAAAGGTAAAGAACAAGACATTGATCTTGATGAGGATATAGTTATCCCAAATTGGGATATATCTACTCTAGATCTTGATCAAACTAACATAATGGGAGAACTATTGCAAAGAGAGCTAAGAAACATAAGCTTAGAGAAGAAAAGAGTAGAGAAAATCGAGTGCTTGAAGATGTAAAGAACATATTTTTAGATGCACTAAATATTGAGGTTGATAGTACACAACCTATTTTGGCTTGATTAGCATAAGTTTTCTAGAAATATAATGAAGATCTGAATGAACAAGAGAAGTTGTTACACAGGGCAGAGAGGAAATTTGAAAACAAGGTACTAGAACATGTAGCATAGAAAATTGCTATAGATCAAGTAGAATTTTCTACTACTCCCAATTCATTAGAAACCTCTTCAAATAATGTTACATCATTATTTAACAAGTTGTGTGATACATCTATCTTCACCTAAGGAATCAAAGATAGATTATCTAAGATAGATGAAGACTTGAAGGAAATTGCAGACCAGTTGTCACTTGACCTAAGCTACAACTTTGCTCACTACTCAAAGATAAGATTTCTGACTAAATTTCAAGAAGAATTATTAAGGGTAGAAGCCAAGACTAGGGCCACACTTGTAGATGTTCAATGCGTGATTCTTCCAAACATAGATGCATTGCTGAAACACATGACACATGCCAAAACTCTCCTCCATGATAATAAATTCTCTATAGTTGATCACATGATGGAGTTACCAATAGAAGTATAGATTGCATGTCATGCAAGGAAGGTGTTACAAAAAAATTGGGACAAGAATATGGCATTAATTTTTAAGGTACATTATGACTTCTTGTCACATTTTGGCATTACAATGTAGCATACACCTTTGGTGTTTATGTCAAGAATGGGGAGAAGATGTGATATATAAAAAGGGGAAAATATAAGAGAAATCTATATATATATATATATATATATATATATATATATATATATATATATATATATATATATATATATATATATATATATATATATATATATATATATATATTGAGGAAAAGTATAATATGTGATATATTTGTTTGCAAGAAAGCCTAACCTATTGGGAGCAAGAGTAAACAAGCACATATTAGTTTCATGGGTATATCAAATATTCAAAATAAAACAAAATACAACTAATACTATGCTTGAGTTTTGTAACTCAATGCAACCAAAAAGCAAAGTCATCATGCAACCTCAAAGAAACTCAATAAAGGCACCCATGAGAGGCCTTGTTGGTGTGCTTTAGATTGGAGGAATGTGGTGTGCTCTCCCAAAACACAACTATGTAATCCCTTGATATGAAATGCAATGTGAAAATGATACTATGCTAAATGAGTGGAGAATGCTTCAAACAATGGCTATAGAATCAACCATGCTTGAGAGCATTCAAAGGATATGAGTATGAAAATGCAAGAAAAAAACTAAGCTAACAATGCAAATGAGATGAAAATATAATGACTACCAAAGGTTAGTAACAAACGCAACTCTATAAATCATTAAAAGCTCTAATAACAAACTAGCATTATAATAATGCAAATGAGGGAGATGGAAAATACTTGAGACAAGGGCTCTATTTATAGGCTTCAAAGAGGCCTTGGGGAGGTGGCATCTATGTGGCATCCACATAGGTGCCACAAGGGAGACATGGAGACAAGTCATGCAAAAGTAAACATTCAAAGTTTGCTCACACATGTGTGAGAAAACTCGAAGGATGCAGTGGGGTACAAAGGTGTAAGAAGAGTGGAAGGTGTGAGAAGTGTGAAGGGTTTTTCACACATGTGTGAGGATACATTTAGGAACTAAAAGGGGTTTAGCAAGGTGTTTAGGATAAATAAGTGGGATTAAGTAGTGAGTAGGCTTAGAAGGATGAAAGTGATGGGTGTAGACTAGGTTTTAGAATAGGTTAAAGACTAAATTAAATATGATTTAATTTAATCATAGGCTTAGAGAATTTAATGGAATGGAGGGAATTAAATAGATAGAATTTATTTAAAAGGGGATTTATGGAGCATTATGCATTAAATAAATTTAACACAATAGAGGGGATGCATTTAAATTAAATTTGAATACATTAGGGAAATGAACCTATTTAACTAAATAATTAGAAGAATATGGAAAATATATCTAATTAATAAATAATTAATCATAGTGTCAAGGGAGATATTAAATCAGTTAATATAGTGTTTAGGACAATTGTAAGTGTCTACATTTTGACCCTCTTTGATGTGATGTTGAAATGATATTATATCAAACAAAAGAAAATGCAGGTTGCTCTAGAGAGGAGAGGAGTGGAAAGAGTCATGTTAAAGCAATGATAGAGGAGGAGGGTGCCGTCTCTAGGAAATGGTGTGAAAAGGAATATATTTTGCCCCATTTTCTCAAAAATAGACATAGGAAGGAAAAGGGAAAGAGAAAAGGCTTAAAAGATGACCTTGCATGACTTGTTAGTAAGAGTGGAATGAAGCAGGGTGAATTGGATAATGATTAATCTAAATGCATCCTAACTACATGAATGCATGGGATTAAGTTGTGTTCATATGGGTGAGCACACACTAGTTTGATATTTCAAGAGGACTTATTATCAAATGTTATAGAAGTGTAGATGACAAGATTCCTTTGCGTGGACTAGACTCAACAAAATAGAAACTTTAGAAACATAGATGTAGGATTTATAGTCATGGTGGAGAATATGACATATACACACTAGAGAGGTCTGGGAACACCCAAATTCTTATTAGGGATCTTGGTTGAAAGTGTGCTAACCTGTTGCCCCCAATGTGTAATGCATAACCATAACTCTAAATCGGCATAGATGTGCTAAAGAGTCATGAAAATAGATCATATCAAAAAATTACACGTGCAATTAGGTTAAGCCATTCAAATGATACCAAGATATTGAAGATCAAGGCACTCATGGGGAGGCTATTGTTGACACACAAAGATAAAATTAAAAAAAGACCCTATGACCAAGTAGTCATTCAATCCACAGTTCTTGCCATGAACTTTATTTTGATAGTGAAATTTTTTAAGCTTGTGTAGGAAGGATTCATCTTGTAAGGAAAAAATTGATTTTTTGATTGAATTGTATTGAAATGTTTGTGATTTTTTTCTAGAAATGATGGTGAAAGGAATGATTTTCTCAAATCATTTAGTCATAGTGTAAATTTGTGTAAGTTTGTTTGCAATCATGATTTGATAAACTCAGTTTGATGGGTTGGAGCTCAGTGTCATGAGATAAATAGCATAATTTGGATAAGATATGACAAGATAATGGAAGAACTTAATTGAATGAGATGAATGATGTTGATGAGAAGAAAATAGAGACTTAGATAAGATGTAAATTGATTTGTAGGAAATGATTAGAAGAAGGGAATTGGATTAGAGTAGAGGATAAATGAATTGATTGAATGGATTGGAAGAAGTAAAAATTGATGGAAGGTGGAACATATTAGAAACCATGATAAGGAATAACCTAGGAATGGTAAATGGATGGGAAGGGTGGAAATATTTGAATGGAGGAATAGTATGGAGGACCAAAGGATATGGTATTAGACAATGGTGAACCGAGGACTATGTTTCAAAGAAGTAATCAATAATGCCCCATACCAAGGATATGAAAATGGAAGGAAATGTGTTGGAAAATAATGTATGGAAATGGAAAGATGGTGTAAAGTTTGTTGTATGGAGGAAGGGAAGGCATGTGTATGTATGGATCATGAGCATAGGCATGAAAGATAAACATTCATGGCTATTAATTCCCCTTTCATGCCCATGCTCATGATCCATACATACACATGCCTTCCCTTCCTCCATACAATAGCCTTTACACCATCTTTCCATTTCCACACATCCTTTCCCACCATGTTTCCTTACATTTTCATATCCTTGGTAATGGGGCATTATTTGGAACATAAACACAATATTTGGTGATCCAGAAACCTTCCAAATAGAAAGTAAAACTGGGGTGGGGATGATACCCACAAAACTTCAATATTAAAGCATAAAGTTGGAATGTTAAGGCTTACAATGATCACTTATGATGATCTGGCCTATTAGGAGCAATTAGGACTACTAGGTCTACCTTGTTAGAGGTTTTACAAACATATAATGAAGTATGCACTCAGTAAAGAGATTTAAGCAAAGACTGTTAAGTCTACCCTGTTAAAGGAATTGAAGCTGATTCAATTGTTAGGATGAAACAATAGATCTAATTTACAATTAAATTGATGATTAATATCTTTTGAACTACAGATCACCTCTTTTTGATAGATGTAACTTGACAACTCCTGATTTGACCTTGCACAACACTCTGCTTTGCTACTAATTCACATTCGCATTCTCATCCATCAAAACATTACTTGTATTTCTTCAACTATCTTGTTTGGGTGTGAAACAATACATTGTATATATATCAACCCAATTCACATAATTACAAGGTCGACCAAAACACAAGATAACACCAATATTACTAAGTCAGTCCAAATGTAGAAACTTAGGTTTTGAAAGTTGTCTTGGTGACTTTTTGATACTTAGCATCCACTGCATTACTCAGCATTGTCATGCATTCTATAGAAGTAGAGGCTCAGTCCATACTAATCACTTAACGTAGCTTCAAACTCAGTGAACATTGGAGACTTGATAGATATATTGTCACTCGGTAGAAACTAAATACCATGTTTACCATGCTTGCACTTGGTAAACACTACTCATCCCATCACTCAGTTCACAAAGGCTTCACATCATAAGAACTGAAGACTTCATAGATATTGCAAAGCTAAATAATTATTGACTTCTCGGTAAGAACTAAACTACTTGTTCTAAACTATTGGACTTCACACTACCTATATTCACTTGGTAACCACTTGGAATGCTTGGTATGAATTGTGAAACTTGGTAAGCACTAAATTGCTCAAAAAACATTGGAGACTGAATGAATAGCTTGGTAACCATACAAAATATGAATAAGTTTTGTCACTAATAAAAAACATGACTTAGTGCCAACACTCTCCCCCTTTGGCATTAGTGACAAAAATATTTATTAGCCAAAACTTATGTACAATGTCATGTTGATTTTGATTTTTGTTTTTTCAAAAAAAATTGGCTTTGTAACTCTTCTATATATACATTTGCATATATCTCCCCCATACAATTTATATATCATATCATAATATCATACTGAGTTTAAATATCCTTCCTCCTTAATCTCTCCCCCTTTATATTATGCACATCTCTCTCTCTCTCTCTCTCTCTCTCTCTCTCTCTCTCTCTCTCTCTCTCTCTCTCTCTCTCTCTCATATACATGTCTCTCCCCCTTTTTCACAATAATGCCAAAGATTTAAAATCTACTTATATAGAGACACCAAAATGTGAGAGAAACTCAAAGTGTACCTTAAGAATGAGAGTTGAGGTCTTGTCCTAGTTTTCTTGCAAAATTTTGTAGGTTTGAAGTGCAACTAGGAATTCTACAGAGAGTTCAATCATATGATCTATAATTGAAAAGTTATTATGGATCAATGTTTTAGAATAAGAAATGTTCTTCTACATTGTGTCCATGATAGGAAGGATCATATTCTAGATATCTAATAGTATAGACCAGATCCTTGCTTCCTCTCTTAATAACTCTACCTACATATCTGATAGGAATATGATCCTCATGTGGTGTATAGAGCTTGAACTGGGGTCAAGCTGCAACTTCTCAACACTGGCCTTTAGATCCTCATCAATCTTACTCAATTTTCCCTTTATTTCTTTTGTATACTCAAGAACATCACATAACTTAGCAAAAAGAGATGTTACATTTGTGTAGGATGCTTCGAGATTGGCCAAAATTGGAGAAATCTCTGCTTGATGGATGGCAATATGCTGAGCAATGTGCTCAAGCACTTTATTCTTAAACTTTTTCTCTGCCTTATCCATAAGCTTATCCTAGCTAGTAGGATCCTCATTGAATTTATTTACTATTTCTTCGAATTGTAACAAAATATGTTGAGAAGAATCAACATCCACACCTATAGCCTTTGTCTAAATATTCTTGGCACTCTCTATAATTTTGAATTCCCTATCTCTCTCTTCTCTTAGTTGCTTTTGTTTGGCTTTTAGTTCAAGTAGCTAACTAACTAATCTCATTTTCTCAACAGTAGGATTATCAAAATCTAACTTGGGGATTTTAATCTCCTTGTCCAAATCAATATCTTCCTCAATTTCTTTTCCACTAATCATAATTTTGAGTGGAGTCTTTGGTACAACTTTTAATACTAATTCTTTGGAGTTAAAAATAGAAACAATAGTGGAAATAGTAGGGCTTGTAGTTGTAGACACCTAAAAATCCTTTAGAAAATAAAGTATTTTTATTTTCTGAAAAATTCCCGATGACATCATCATTTATTAATTAATTAATTAATTAATTAATTAATTAATTTTTATGCCATTAAATCCTTTTATCTTAATTAAAAATATTTAATTAAGGAATCCCTCCCAAAAAATTTTAAATCTTATTTAAACATTATTTCCTTATTTATTAATTATTTAATTAATAAATTGACCAAAAATCCTAAAATAAATAAAAAATTTATTTTTTTCCCAAAAGTTGGCCAATTTCCTTATGACCAATAACCTCTTCCAAAATCTTCTAATCCTTCTTTAATTTTTATTAAAGGCTAATCCCATCATTTCCTACCCCTAATCCCAACTCAAAATATTTAATTAAGATTAAATATTAATCCTCATGTTTATTAAAAAAGTTTTAATAAATATCTCCTCAACCCAAACCCTTGAAATAAATAAAACTTTATTTATTTCTTAAAAATCTAATTTATCCTCATCCTAAGAAGTTCTAGACTCTTCTAGAAAGTCTTCATCCTCATCCTAGGAAATTCTAGACTATTCTAGAAAGTCTTTATCCTCATCCAAAATCTAGACTCTTCTAGAAGATGTCTTTAAACCTAATCCTAATCCCCTCCTAACCTTGTCACATTCCCTAAACATGGGTTAAGACTTACTAACCCAAGCCAAAGCTAACAAATATCTCCTCCTTCACCCACCCTCATTAAATGCCATCCACTTGCCTATCCCTAAGCTAATCCTAAACCATCCTAATCCATCCTCTAATCATTTGCACAAGCCTAAGCAAGCTTAAAACCTTCCTAATCAAGTCCAAGTCGAATTTTCTCTCATCACCCTCAAAATATCTCAACCATAAAACTTTATGAAGTCCACTAGGTCATAAATGACTCTTACAAGCCCTTTTATTGCTCTTACAAGTCATTATGAGGGTCTTTATGAAGATTTTATCTCTTGAGCCTCCTTTGTTGACTCATCCTTGCCCTTTCCTCCATCCTCTCACCATGTGACATGTGTCACTCCTTGATTGGCTATAAGGAAGCACAATCCATGTGCTCTCCTCTCATGCAATCTAAGCCTTCCATAAGCTTTTTCCCATCCTTGCATCTTAGCCCTCAATCCCTCAAGCCTCTTGCCTATAAATTGGATCCTTCCCCTTTACAAAATAATACAATCCATGAAGTAAAGTTATAATGGTATTTTGAGAGCCAAATCCATACTAAAGCCATCTATCCACACCAAAAATCCACAATCATCCATTGAAGCCTTTGGAAGCATATTGAGCATACATCCTATCCATTTAGATAAAGCTACTCAACAAGAGAGCTTCTTATTGAGAGAGTCCATTAATGGCTCATATTCTCAATTGAGACCTCATCTTAGTCTATCTTGAAGTTTATGAATTTTGTTTAGTTTGTAGAAGCTTTATTTAAATTTGGTTTCTATTAGCATACTAACATTGCTCATATACATTTTGGCACGCCCGGTGGGACCCCGCATGGGTCATCTTCATTAGCTTTTTTAGTCAAGTTTTGTATGTCATTTGCTGATTTTGGCTAATTTTTCTTGTTTTTGTGATTGCTAGGATTTTATAAATTGGTTTTGTAGGTCCACATGAGCATGAAGAAGACAAAGGAACTCATAATCTATCTCATAGTGTTTGCAGATTTTTCAAGCTTATAGGTGGACAAAGAACTTGAAATTCTTCTTCTTCTTCTTGTCTATATTCTTCTTATTCCATCTACTTATTCTTCTTCTTCTTGTGGGAGATCTTGGCCATTTTTTTTTAAGAAAGAAAAATCATACACACTTCTTTTTAGTGCTTAAAATGAACCCCCAAATCATACTTAAATCCATTGAAAAATTAAAAATTTGCAAAAAAGAAAAAATCTTTTAACAAGTGAAACTAAACCAATCTAATAATTTGCATCCTTGCAACATCAAGGTTTTAGATACATTCATGCAAAATTAGAAACACTTCATTTTTGGGAATTTAAAAAGAACTTCAAGTTTCCATTTCAAAAGGTTCAAAATCAACACTAAGTGCACACTAAAGTTCTTTTAAAAAATCTCATAAAAACTAAGAGTCCTAAATGGTTGCCAAAAATTGTCCTAAAAGCTTTGTTATTTGTTCCAAACAAATGTCTTATTGCAAAATCTTGAATGTTTCTTAAGATTTTCATGCATCAAAACAATCTAGGAATATCATTTTTGGGCTTAAAATATGCAAACTAGAACACAAAATCTTGAATGAAAACCAAAGTCCAAAGAGTCATTTTCACTTTTGAGTCCAAAACAATCTTGAATGATCTAAAGTTAAAACAAAGCACTTCAAAGTTCTTAAAACAACACACAAAATCTCAATCTTGAATGCTCAAAAGAAAACACTTGAATGTTTAACCACTTTTCTTTGAATGCATGTTGCTAAAATCACTCTTGAATGCCATGGATTAAAATCAAATTTTTCTTGAATGCATGGTTAAAACAACAAATCCAATCTTGAATTCTAAGGATCAATTAACTATTGCAATATCAAACACTTCATTTGGAGCTTCTAAAAATTGAACAAAACAAATCTCTTTTCCACATGCAATCTAGGTAAAGTTTGATTTTTGGACATTTAAGAAACCTTGTTAAGTTAAAATACAAATTTGCAAAAATCAATTTGAGTAGTTCCTTGGACTCACCTCTTTTCTAATCACCCATCAAATATTAACCATTGGTTGCAATCTCAGCGCCATTTATGGGGATGGGTCTACTTGAAAAAGGTGTTAAATGTTCCACAATCTAACTCACTCACTTGGTCTTTGAATTTTTGCTTTAACTTTATCAAAATTCTTAAATGATTAAAAATCTAGATTAAATCGATCACACTTCAAGTTTGGGCACTAAAATTGAACAACAACTGACGTGGAGAGCCTCCGGGCGCGCACTTGAAATCGAATCTACACACTTTTGTTTTGGGCTTAAAACAAACTCACACTCAATCTTGAATGCCTTAAAGAAAATTAATCGATACTTGACGTGGAGGGCCTCTGGGCGCGCGAGTTTTCTTTTGTTGACCCTAACTCTTCTTATTGTTTTCATTCTTCGATCAATTTACTTTTGTTGGCGCTTCAAGTTGGAATAAACATTGTATCTTAAACATGAGTGCTTGCAAAGTCTAGATCAGAAAACTTAAGCGTCAGTTGGTAAAAGAACAAATGTGTTTTTTAGCCCAAGGTCATCCAAGTCTTCTCTCCCCTTGTCATCTTTCGAGGCCATCTTGGGTGCATAAGATTAGGATCCAAAACCTTGTTTCTTTTTAGGAGACCTACTTGGGGATTTCATCACCCCTTGGACGACCTCAACTCCAGCATTCTGGCGGAGTATAAGAATCGGAAGGTGAATCGAAAGACACCTCTCTTGGGATCAAGATTTTTTCACTCGGGCTAAGCCTCAAGGAACTTTATACCCTTGAGAAGTGAAAGAGGAGAAGTGGGTTACCGCTCCTCTCGGCTGTGTGACATCTTTTTGGTCTCATCTACGGATTTGGGCCTCACGTACCTTGGGTATATCGAGGACTCCTTAGCTAAACCAACTGTCAGCCTTGTAGACAACCATCTAGGATGTTAATGTGTTTGAGGTGACTGATCGAAACATTTGTAGAACATACACACTCCTTGGCGCAAGTATCACTTTCTGAGAATCAAAAACTTCTATCTGGTTGTTTCTATCTATTGCTTGATCTTTTATTTGTTGAATGAATGTTTTCCAAACTTGGTCAATCCTAGCTTAGGGCATACTTAGCATAGTCACTGCCTATTCCAGAAGTTGAATGAGTTGAAGCAAAACAACCAAGATCTCTCAAAGCCAAGAAAATTCAGAAATTGATGTCAGAGCAACTCAAACCCAAACAGAAGTTCCACAAGGTTAAACTCAAACCATCTCTAGCATACCAAGAACTTTCAGCCAAGAGAAAAGAAATAACACCAAGCCCACGAATTGCCAAACTCCACAAAGTAGAGGCAAAAGCTACCGACAAAGCACTTCAAGAGGCCTGGTTAGAGCGCACCATCAAATTTAGCCAACATCTAGGAGTTAATCCTGCTTATGCCTTACCAACTAGGCATGATTTCTATGATTAGACACCCTTGTTTCTCCACATCTTCTTGGATAAGCTTTACTTTAGAGTCATTTTTGTAGAAAAGCCAGCCATCTTAGGTTATCCCCTTAAGCATTATTAGCTCATCCATCTCATTTAGAATCAAACCATCTAGCCAGCAATCAAAACCTCACATCCAAGCCTTCACAATTGTTGTCACTTTTGCCAAAAGTTTGCCACTCCTAAAATCTTCCAAATCCATCAATCTCACCAAGGTTATCCCTTTGAAAGAGCTTTGTCTAGGGTGATCCAGCTTTGTCACTTGTTATCCCTCATCACCTTAAGCTAAAGGTTGGGATCCACAAGTGGTCAATCTCGTGTCCTTCCTAAAGGATCATTAGTCTATCCTTAAGTTGACACAATCACCACCAAGCTTACACATAGGAAAGCAGACCTTTCGTGCTTTGGCAACATATCTTTGAAGTTAGAATCTCCAACCCAATCCTCCTTAGGTTTTTTCGTATAGCTTTGCCTTAACCTAGGAAATCATTTGCATAGAGAAGCCTTCCCCCTTTTGCATCCATCAGCATTATTGCATCTCATCCCTAAGAGCATTTTTCATGCCACCTGTCACTCGCTTAGCCAAGAAGAAAGAAACAATGGAGCCCTATCATTTGGATCGAACAGCCTCACCCCCCTTGAGCACTCAGCCATCCTTTAGCCCAGAGAAAGCTATGCCATCACGTACTGACATTGAAGCTTTCATGAACCAACTAGGAAATGCAGTATTGGTAAATGCCATTATAGACAAGAACAAAGAGACAATCATGGCTAATTTTCGAAGGGAAAATGTAGGAACCTTTGACTTTGGAAGACCCCCTCCATTATCAGATCCATCTCACCCATTGTTTGGGCAGCTACCACCACCCATAGGCTCTTATGATCCAAATTATCCTCAATATATGCCAAAAGAAGAGCCTCCAACCAATCCATATGATCCAACAGACCCAAACATACCATCATCCACCCAAGTTGAAATCTCCATGCCGCAAGCCAACCCAGCCACCACCACTCCATCCTTGGTTCATACCTCTCCGCTCCAAACCCCCTTTACCCAAAACAGCTCACTGTTCACCCCCTTCACTATTGCTGTTGCTGCTCCCCAACCCAGCCTTCCAAATCCACCCATCTCCCAAATCAGTGCTAGCATCTTTTGCCAACCTCAGCAATATACAACAGGGATGCCACCCATGGGGCCAAGTAATCAACCTTTCATCACCCCCAGCTTGTTCACTGCAGCCCAACACACAATCCCATCATTTCCATTAGGTCTTGGGAGCTCAATAGCATTAGCCACAAATCTACAAGCTACTACCCTCACTCCACAAAGCTATCAAATCCCACAAGCTACTACCAATTTTCTACCAAGCTCCCAAGTGACCCCAGCCCCTGCCACCACTCTACCAAGCTTCCAAATCCAACCACAAAGCTATCAAACCCCATCAGTTCCATTCCCAAGCTTTCAATTCCCACCACCTCCACCACCAACTAATCCATTACCTCCAATTACCAACTACTTTTCAATGCCACTTCTAGGAGGTAATCCACCACCCCAGCCAACCACCAATTATTTGCAGATACCATCCCAAATGGGGGCACAACCCACATATATTGGTCAAACCCCACAAGCCCCCCAATCCTTTCCCCAAGCCTCTCAACCATCTTATACCTTACCTCCACAAAGCAATCCATTTATCCCACAGCCAGCTTATGTTCCTCAATCCCAACCTCAAATCCCATATCAACAGCAAGCCTCGCAGCACATGCAACAATATGCGCCACCTCCCCCTCAGCAACCTATCATCCACCATGCAGCTGCCCAAACAATGTACAATCCCTATCAGAAAATCTCTCATAGCCATCCATATTCAGTGGCCCCATCTAGTACATACCTACCTCAAGGCACTCCTACATTGGGGGCACCCCAGCCATCACCTATCAATTCAGAATGGGAGCAAATGAAGATAGCTCTGAAAGCCATCCAAGAAGGGAATGATCCGAAGACATTCAAGTTTGAGAATGTGTGTCGTTACCCATTTGACAGAGCCATTACCATGACACCATTTCCCAAACACTTTGAGGTACCCAAATTTGACAAATTCAGAGGAAAAGGAGACCCTGTCACACATATCAAAGAATTTTACATGCACTGCCAAGATGTAGCCTACAATGATGTCTTCCTCTTGCGCCTTTTTCCCAAAAGCTTAGCTGGACCAGCTCTTGAATGGTTTTATAGAATCCCCTATGGTACAATTAAAAACTTTGCTGAATTATCTGAGGCATTTGTAGCCCAATATGCCCATCTTGTTGAAACAGAGCTATCAATAGTTGATCTTGTCCACACCAAGCAAAAAGGTGGAGAAAGCCTTGCCGAATACCTGCAAAGATGGCAAACCCTTACCACCCGCATATCCTGCACTTTGCCAGAACGCCATGTTGTGAAAATGTTTATTGATAATGCCCATCCTAGCTTGGCTCACCACATGACCATGAACTGTTTGCAAACCTACAAAGATATCAAAGAGAAAGGAATGATCCTTGAGCAAGGACTCATTAAAGATGGTGTGGTCAAGCTTTACAAGGAAGCCAACCAAAATCAAACACATTCCAATGACAAGTCTAGGTATTGGAACAAAAACAAGCACGTTGAAACAGATGGCGTCACTGACACCAGACATGTGAATATTGTTGGTCCTTCTCACAACCAGTCCAACCCACCATATCAACCAAAAAATCAACAAGCTATCAACTACCAACAACAGAATAACCAAAGCTATCAAAACCACACTCCAAGACCCAACTTTCAAGGGTCTAGCAATCAAGCTAATGCCATCAATGTAGCTGCAGGACAAAAGCCTAGATTCCAACCTACACCTAGAAACTATACACCCCTTGGTGAGCCATTGGATGTCATTTTTGAGAAATTAGTCAAAGAAAACCTCATCAAATTTCCTCCTACCCAGCAAATTGACCCAAGCCAATCCAAAGCTGCATGGTACAAAGATAATGAGTACTGCAAATTTCATAGGGTAAAAGGTCACACTACCCTCAGATGCATGAAACTGAAAGACTATGTGCAGGACCTCATTGATCGAAAGGAAATCACTGTTGGTGCCCAAACCTCTCCCAATGTAGGCTTACAGATCTATCAAAATGCTTTTCCTCCACACCACAACAAAAATCCTGGAAAAGCACCTATCCAAACCAACAACAACAACACCAACAACCGTCAGCCAAACCAACAGCATGGGAAGAACAATGACCACACTTCATCCTATATAGACTATGGTAGCCTTATAGGTTGTATATCCGAGAAAGAGCCTTCCGTCAATGTTATCAATATCCAAGGACCAAACAGTGAGTGTGCAATCACCACTCGAAGAGCGCGATTTAACATCGCAGGCCCACCTGTTACACCAACACCATCAGCTCCATCAAAAAGCCAGTACAATATCTTGGAACACCTTGGGAACATGCCAGCCCAAATCTCCATTTTAGACCTTCTTCGCACTAGTCCTATGTACAAGAACATCCTTGACAGTGCTCTCATAGAATCTCGTGTCCCTTTTGATATCAATGCTATTGATTTTCGTAATCTTGTTGGACACCTCTCATCCTCATGTGCCCTATCGTTCAAATCCACCGACATACCCGTGGTCGACCCAGATCACACCCTTCCGCTTTGCATAGCCATCATGGTATCCAACTTTGCTGTAAAAAGAGTAATGATAGATAATGGATCAGCCTTGAATATTTGCACCCTAAAATTCATAAAACAAGCTGGGTATACTGAGGCTGATATCATCAGTGAGGTTATCACCATCAAAGCTTATGACAACTTGGAAAGAACCACAGAAGGAACTATTTTGCTGCCAATCAAGGTTGGGCCAGTCATCCAAGAGACACTCTGCCATGTTATTGATCTAAACCTACCATTTAACATCCTCCTCGGTCGCCCATGGATTCATGCCATGAAAGCCGTTCCATCCACTTACCATCAGTGCATCAAATTTTCGCATCAAGGCACTGAGGTAACCATCCATGCCGATCCAGAACCCTTTGCTTACTACAATGCAGTTGAAGCTTCATATACAAACCATTGCCCTGGAATTGATATCGGCACATCCATCGCCAGCTCATCCCACACTTATAATGACCCAGAAACCATCCTTGCCTCTACCCTGTCTACCGTGAAGATCAATAACAAAGGTTGTGGAGAGTATAGTCTGTCAGATACATTTGCTGTCGGGGCACTCCCACTTGATCCACATGGCAATGGACGACCGACATATCACAAAGCTAAGGAAATTCCACCTCCTCGATACAAACAGTTTGGCCCAACAACCTTTGTATCCTCAAAAATCCCTCTTCATGAGGAGCTCACTCCAGATATCAACAAATGGTTACATAAGGATGCACCTCAAAGAAATCAAGCACGCCTTGATCACTTCAGCCAAAAGTATCTCCAAGAACATAAGCTCATCACTGACAAATGGAACTATCAAGGTGGTGGTCTAGGACCAGAAGAAAGAGGCATGCAGTGCCCCATCGACGCACACAAGTGGGAATCGAAGTCAGGTCTTGGCTTTAGCATACCCACAACTGGGGGCACCAATGAGAACGGTCACGCTTTTTCAAACATTCACCGCGACCTTGTTGAAATTGAAGACATTCCCGAGGAAGTTGAAAAGAGAGCCTACGACGATATCCTAGACCAAATCTCCCTCGGAGACTCTGTTCTCCAAGAACTATCCATCCACCTCATTGACCTACCACTCGCCCATCCACAACTCATAGATTGGGACCAACCAAGTGTCATACACATCGATGAGTTCACATCAGAGGAGGCACTTCTAAGATTCATGGGAGCTGAAACTCCTCACAAGAAAACAAAGCCAGATTCTGCCTATATCTACAAGCTAGATCCCAAGGGGTATTTTGGAGAAAATCCCCAACCTAGTTCCGATACACCCAAAACTGGAACTAAGGTGAATCTGAGACTAGCTAAGGCAACGAAGAGAACCCCTCAGCAAGAAAATCTAGAGCCACAAGAAGAACATGAGGATTTAGCATTGCCTCCTCAAGATAATCGACTAGAGGTGTCTTCTATTCTAATTGAGGATACTCGAGAAGTCAACATTGGTTCTTCAGAGATCCCCAGACTTGTTCACATTGTTGCATCCCTATCACAAGACCAAGCTGACCTCCTCTTTGAGGTCTTAAGAGAGAATATTGGCCGATTTGCATGGTCATATCAGGACATGCCAGGACTTGATCCAAAGCTTGTAGTTCATCATCTTGCAGTTGATCCAAAGATCAAGCCCGTCAGACAAAAGCTTAGAAAAATGCACCCCAAGGTGGCATTATTGGTCAAAGCTGAATTAGAAAGAATGTTAGCTACTAAGGTTATCCGACCTATCAACTACTCAGAGTGGATCTCCAACATGGTCCCTGTCACTAAACCTTCCGGTGACATCAGAATCTGCACTGATTTTAGAGATCTTAACAAAGCTTGTCCAAAAGATGATTTTCCCTTGCCCAACATAGATATGATTGTAGATCTTATAGCTGGACATGAAATTTTGTCCCTCATGGATGGATTTTCTGGGTATAATCAAATCAAGATTGCAGAAGAGGATCAGCATAAGACAGCATTCACTACCCCTTGGGGAACCTTTTGCTACAACATGATGCCTTTTGGCCTAAAGAATGCTGGGGCTACCTATCAAAGAGCTATGACAGCCATTTTTCATGATCTCATCCATAGCATTTTGGAGGATTATGTGGATGATATCTTGGTCAAGTCTCATACCTTCATGGATCATCTTGCTGACTTGGAGAAAGTCTTTGATAGGTTAGCCAAATATCATCTCATGCTAAATCCCAAGAAATGTGTCTTTGGGGTCACATCTGGCAAGCTTCTAGGCTTCATAGTTTCTAAACGAGGTATAGAGATCGACCCCAAGAAGGTCAAGGCTATCTTAGACATGCCTCCTCCCCAGACACTGCGACAACTTCGCTCTCTTCAAGGAAAGCTCCAATCTGTTCGACGCTTCATCTCCCAGCTTGCAGATAAGTGTACACCATTTTCACATTTACTAAAGAAGGATGAGAACTTCAAGTGGGATCCTTTATGTCAGCGCAGCTTCGACCATCTCAAGCAGTATCTCATCAATCCCCCTATCTTGGTTCCACCAATTCCTGGTCGTCCCCTAATTTTGTACATATCAGCAACACCTACTGCTCTAGGGGCACTTCTAGCACAGCTTGATGACTACAAAAGAGAAAGAGCCATCTACTACATCAGTAGAACCCTAGTTGGTTATGAACTCAATTACACTCCTATGGAAAAAGCTTGTTTGGCAGTTGTCTTCTCAACTCAAAAGCTTCGCCATTACATGCTAAGTCATACCATCCAACTAGTCTCCAAGATTGACCCTCTCAAGTATATGCTCTCTAGAACAGCACTTACAGGCCGTTTGGCCAAATGGGTTATGCTCCTTAGTGAATTTGACATCCAGTATGTGGATAGAAAGGCAATCAAAGGGCAAGCTATAGCAGATCACCTAGCTGATGCACCTCTAATAGATGCTTATCCGTTGATCACAGAATTTCCAGATGAGCATATCTGTCTAATTGAAGAACAACCCCCATGGAAACTTTATTTTGATGGCTCATACACATCTCATGGATCAGGGGCAGGAATATTGTTGGTCACACCTCAAGGAGATTACATTCCAAAAGCCTTCAAGCTAGAATTCCCTAGCACCAACAATATAGCTGAATATGAGGCCCTCATAGCAGGATTAAAGATAGTTGTAGAATGGAACATTGTTGAGCTACAAATCTTTGGCGATTCTCAGCTCATCATCAAGCAAGCCCTAAATGAATATCAAACCAAAGATGAAAAGCTATTACCCTACAAAGAGCTAGTTGATCAGCTAACCCAACATTTTACAAAGCTTCAATTCACACAAGTGCCTCGAATACAGAACAAAGCAGCAGATGCTATGGCTACTATAGGCTCGCTCTTGGAAATTCCCCAAGCAGCTACACAGTATGAGTTTTTAGTGGAGCAGCTCCTCACACCCGCCTATGCGAATGAGGATTCAAACCGTGTTTGTATCTTGGTTGGTTCCCAATCCCCTTGGTACCATGAGATTGACGCTTACCTTAATGATGGTATCATATCCCCTCACCTCACACGTACCCAACGCCAGAACCTCATCCGAAAATCATCCCGCTATGTTATCATAGCCAATACCCTATATCGTCGGGGTTATCACGATACTCTCTCTCGATGTTTAGACGAAAATGAGGCCGCGATGGTGTTAAAGGAAGTACACTCTGGAATTTGCGGTGCCCACACGAGTGGTATTGTCCTAGCACGACAAATCCTTAGAGCAGACTACTATTGGCCTACCCTTGAAGAAGACTCTTGTGACTTTGTCAGAAAGTGTCTCCCATGTCAGTAACATGCAAATCTTGTGCACGCTCCAGCACAGGATCTACAACCTATTGCACCACCTTGGCCTTTCGCTTGTTGGGGCCTTGATCTAGTTGGAACTATCACACCCCTCTCATCTGATGGACATAAATGGATAATAACAGCTACAGACTATTTCACTAAATGGGTGGAAGCAGTCCCCCTAGTCTCAGCTACAGGAGTTCAGGTCTCCAAGTTCATCTTGTACCACATTGTTTGCCGCTTCGGCATCCCATCCACCATCTTCACTGACCACGGAGGTAACTTTGAAAATCTCAACATGGAAGAATTATGCACTTCCCTCCGCATCCATCACCGCTTTTCTAGCCCATATTTCCCACAAGGTAACGGCCAGGCAGAGGCAACTAACAAAACCCTCCTCAAAATTCTAAAGAAAGTTGTCAATGATTCCGGCCGTGATTGGCACCTACAAATAAATCCAGCCCTATGGGCCTATCGAACTTCCTTCCGTACATCCACAGGCACAACTCCATACTCCCTAGTCTATGGTGTCGAAGCAGTACTACCTATAGAGGTTGAACTTCCCTCCTTGCGCATATCTTTGCAAGGGTAAATATCAGATGAAGAATATAGAGTAGCTCGGCTCACCCAGCTAGATCTCTTAGACGAGAAGCGACAACAAGCCTATGATCATCTCACAGTCTATCAAACTCGTCTCAAAAGGAATTTCAACAAGAAGGTTCTTCCACGACACTTTTAGCCAGGTGACATGGTCCTTAAAGAAAACATGAAAGTCCAAGTAGATCGAGAAAAGAAAGGCAAGTTTGAACCTACATGGCTTGGTCCTTATGTTGTCACTGCTTCCTTTGGCTCTGGAGCTTATCAGCTATCTACACCAGAAGGAGAACTCTTGAATGATCCTACTAACATCATTCATCTCAAGAAGTTCTATGCTTGAAGATCCTTGGTATACCAGGCTTTTGAAAAATACAAAAGAAAAAAAATAGTAAAGAGAAATAAGCGTCCAATGGTGAAAACTTGGCAATTCAAGCACCTTGGATAGGTACCTTGGTGAAAACCTGGTAATTCAGGCGCCTTGTGTACTAAAGACTAATCCATTATCTATCACTATCCTATCCCTCATCCATTTACCCACCATCCCATAAGACACACTTTCTTGTTCCCTTGCTGTTCCAACCAAATATCCAAAATCTGATGAAGCTTGTAAATACCTCCTGTACAGCTTGTAAATCTTGTACCAAAGCTTGTATTATACCTTGTAAATCTTGTACCATACCTTGTATATCCAAATCTTGTCCAAAGCTTGTACCATACTCCAAATTGTAGATAATCTTGTATCCTAGCTTGTATCCTATCACATGCACCCAAAGAATTCCATTTTCCTTAAGCTTTTCACAAACCATCTACCTATCCACCTATCACCTATTATAGACATCCCATCCTTCACAAACATTTCCATCTCACAAAAACCAAAACATGAACAAACTTGTACATTTGTAACATATCTTGGTCCATCAGCTTGTACATCCTCTTTAACTTAGTACCATTGTATCTATCCAGCGTTCATGTCAGTTCGTCCTTGATCAGCATCTTGCACCCATCACACATCTTGGTTAGCTATTCCAACGCATCCTTTAGCTAGATTTCCTATCACCAAAGTGTTATCTTTCTTAGTTCAGCTTGCCAGATGCATCACTCATCCAAATCCACCAGCTTTGGTGCTCTCCAATAGGTCCTTGCAGGATATAGCTTTCCTCATGTTTGATCTTGGTCCGTTAGTGCCTTGTCCTACCCATCTCATTGGCAAACAGCTCTCTTTTGGATTTTCACTTTCTTTTGATTTGGGATCTTCCCTTTTGGGTCTTGAAGTATCTTTTCCAAGCAATCTCCTTGTTCCCTCCTCAAGGTTGCCATGATCTTCCATATCATGGTATGCTGCGAATGGGGCAATTAGAGCGTAAGGTCTTGATCAGGTCTTTTGTTTGTTTTTCTTTTCTGCTTGTGGGTTCTCCAGTGTCGTTTCCACGCTGCTTCCTCTAGGATTCATGTGTGATGCTGGGGCAATCCTTGTGTGTTTTTTTTGAGTTAGTTTGTCAGTCCTTTGGATGGTTGGTGAAAAGGCCTTGATGTTCTTGGTAACCTTGGAAATTAACCAATAGTCCTATAGCAAATCTAGTGCTCAACTACATGGTGGTACTTCTCTTTGAAGTATCCCCCCGCTCAAAAAGCTTCAATGGTTTTCCTTCATCTCCATTATCCCCCATCCATATCCAGCATCCGTCTCTCCTACCCCAGCTGATGCATCAGTATCTCTTTGAATCAATCATCACTCTTAGCTTTAGGGATCCACAATCCTAGTCTTAGGGATCCACCAATCCAAATCAACCCACCAAGCCTCATCTTTCGAGATCCACAATCCTAGTCCTAGGGATCTCCGAAACCCATCTTCCGCCAATCTAACTCTTTGAAATCCTATTGCATCATCCTTATAATCCCCTCATCCATCTCCCTATCCTGGATTCCTTTTTATAGCGCTCTGCTCCTTCATCCTCCACCTTCCCTAAAGTCTTAAGCTTGCTTCCTCTTGTGCATCTGATTCTCCTTTATCATTCTCCCATAGTAAGAGTTTGAGCTAACTAAACCTCTTCTCTTAATCCAATTTGAGTCTCCTTGCTCATCCCAGATTCTTGTATTTTTCAAGAAGCCACCAAGCCTCGCTTTCTCTCCCCGCTGCCTTCTTGAGGGGGCATCTCATAGTCCATTCTCTCCTCTTCTGCTCTAGCCTTGGGCATCTTATTTTCTTATCTTTGATGTCATGCCACTTGCGGCATCACATCAAAGAGGGGCAAAATGTAGACACCTAAAAATCCTTTAGAAAATAAAGTATTTTTATTTTCTGAAAAATTCTCGATGACATCATCATTTATTAATTAATTAATTATTTAATTAATTAATTAATTTTTATGCCATTAAATCCTTTTATCTTAATTAAAAATATTTAATTAAGGAATCCCTCCCAAAAATGTTTAAATCTTATTTAAACATTATTTCCTTATTTATTAATTATTTAATTAATAAATTGACCAAAAATCCTAAAATAAATAAAAAATTTATTTTTTTCCCAAAAGTTGGCCAATTTCCTTATGACCAATAACCTCTTCCAAAATCTTCTAATCCTTCTTTAATTTTTATTAAAGGCTAATCCCATCATTTCCTACTCCTAATCCCAACTCAAAATATTTAATTAAGATTAAATATTAATCCTCATGTTTATTAAAAAAGTTTTAATAAATATCTCCTCAACCCAAACCCTTGAAATAAATAAAACTTTATTTATTTCCTAAAAATCTAATTTATCCTCATCCTAAGAAGTTCTAGACTCTTCTAGAAAGTCTTCATCCTCATCCTAAGAAATTCTAGACTATTCTAGAAAGTCTTTATCCTCATCCAAAATCTAGACTCTTCTAGAAGATGTCTTTAAACCTAATCCTAATCCCCTCCTAACCTTGTCACATTCCCTAAACATGGGTTAAGACTTACTAACCCAAGCCAAAGCTAACAAATATCTCCTCCTTCACCCACCCTCATTAAATGCCATCCACTTGCCTATCCCTAAGCTAATCCTAAACCATCCTAATCCATCCTCTAATCATTTGCACAAGCCTAAGCAAGCTTAAAACCTTCCTAATCAAGTCCAAGTCGAATTTGCTCTCATCACCCTCAAAATATCTCAACCATAAAACTTTATGAAGTCCACTAGGTCATAAATGACTCTTACAAGCCCTTTTATTGCTCTTACAAGTCATTATGAGGGTCTTTATGAAGATTTTATCTCTTGAGCCTCCTTTGTTGACTCATCCTTGCCCTTTCCTCCATCCTCTCACCATGTGACATGTGTCACTCCTTGATTGGCTATAAGGAAGCACAATCCATGTGCTCTCCTCTCATGCAATCTAAGCCTTCCATAAGCTTTTTCCCATCCTTGCATCTTAGCCCTCAATCCCTCAAGCCTCTTGCCTATAAATTGGATCCTTCCCCTTTACAAAATAATACAATCCATGAAGTAAAGTTATAATGGTATTTTGAGAGCCAAATCCATACTAAAGCCATCTATCCACACCAAAAATCCACAATCATCCATTGAAGCCTTTGGAAGCATATTGAGCATACATCCTATCCATTTAGATAAAGCTACTCAACAAGAGAGCTTCTTATTGAGAGAGTCCATTAATGGCTCATATTCTCAATTGAGACCTCATCTTAGTCTATCTTGAAGTTTATGAATTTTGTTTAGTTTGTAGAAGCTTTATTTAAATTTGGTTTCTATTAGCATACTAACATTGCTCATATACAGCAGTAAGAACTTGTATAGTGTCTACTGAAGAAATGCTTACTAGAGCACTAAAAGAATCCACAATTGATGTACTTCCCAAAATTGATGTAATTTTAGGTGGAATACTGATAGAAGTATTTACAATAGGAGCACTTACTAGAGCATGAAAAATTGAAGAACTTACTAGAATATGTACACCTAAAGTAGTTGAAACAGAAAAATCTAAAATTGTAGAACATGAAACTATAGTTACTATTGATGAACCAAACTCAAGCATTGAAGAAGTAGAAGGTTGTAATTTGGTAGCTGAAGTGGTAGAAAATTTTATTAGAGATACTTGGAGCTGAGACAGAGAAAAGAGTGATTGGATAGATGATGTATTTATTGTGGTCACAATCATACTTGTTGAAGTTGTCTCCACACTTGATGATACTATAGTTTTTGGTGGAGAGTGAGGAAGGGAGACTATTACCTCTGCAACTATCCTAACTAGATCACATTCTTCTTCTTCTTCTTCTTGCCTAGCTTCCTCCTTAGCTTCATCCTCCTTATCTTCTTAATCTTCCTTCATCAACTCTTGATCATCTTTTGCATCAATGGTGAGATAAGGAGTATTGTCTTCTTCATTGTCACTATCATCATCATCTTTGATTTCTACTGGATTCTCACTTTGTTTGTACAGATGATAAACATTTTTCTAGATAGATATAGCATCCTTGACTACATGCTCAATATCTTTTACCAAGATTAAATAGGTATGAAATCTGATGGTCATCTTATCTTCATTTTTCTTCATGGCTTCTTTTACTTCAACATTAGTAAGGCTTAGTAACAATTGTCTCAAAGATTGTTCATATATGTCATTTGTTGTCTACATGGCTAATTCCCATCTTGGCTTTAACCTTACTAACAACTCATTGGAAATCTAAGGTGCATTTTGATCGAGGAAATATTTCCATTTTCCAATCTTTGTCAGTACCAACTCCTCAATCTGCATCTTTTCTACATCAATTATGGTTTCATATTTTAAAGCTTTGAAATTTCTAATACCAGCACCTTCATCTAATTGCTTCAATATTGCCTCAAAGGTAAGTGGGGGCTTGCTAAACACAACTTCATTGCCTCCTTTCTTCTTGGAGCTTCTGGTGAATATAGCTATGGAGGGCTTGGGTGGCTTTATGATAATCACCTTGCCTTTATTTCTTATAGGCTCTTCTTCCTTTTTTGATTCGTCTTCTTCATTCTTATATTCTTCTTCATCTTCACCTTTTCCCTTGGTAAGAAAAAGAGGAGCATTTTCTATTTTCAAATACATTGCTAATTTTCAATCCTCTTTCATCCCACTCGGCTAGGGTTTTCTTCTGAAGCTCATCCTAACCTAGGGTTTTTTGTAACTTTAGCCTTGTTAAGCATAGGGAGACCAGTAACATGATGAATCAGTTTCTTCCTAATCAGAACTGGCTTCTCTAACCAAAATTGACCATTATAGACTCACCTCAAGATATATCTAATCCATTTAATCTAAAAACTTCATGGCAGGTGAGGAACATGGGTTAAGCCTTTCTCCTCTAGGTGTTTATGCTTGGGCTTAAGAGTTCCATCCACACATAGTTCAACTAGAGCACTATCCATTTCTAGGGTTCCTATCTCTTATACAACACATTTGAAATGAGTTTGAATATCATTGATAAGGAGTACCTTTGGTGGAATTTGTGACTGAGCTCCATTTGGGTTAAGGGATTCCTCAATTGCTGGTACTAATTTGAAATTCAGAGCTTTCCATTCAATGCCTTGCACTAAAATCTTTGATCCTTTCTTTGCCTTATTGTTGTTGCTGCTACTACTAGATGCCATGATCACTCAGTAGACTAAGAAAATACTTTGGAAAACATCACTACAAATACTACTCAAGATCGCTAAAATGCTCTACAAAATGCTCTACTCTAAATATGCTGAAATCACAGTGGAAATGAAATCAAATTCCTACCTTTTGATAAAAAATTCTCATTAATGCTCCATATGATGAGAGCCATAATGACATAGTGTGTGATAGACTATCATCCACTACCTACATAGATTGCTCAGTAGAAGCTTGTAACTCAGCAACCAAACAAAACTTTGTTACTCTTGACCTTGCTTGGTAGAGCCTGTTGTATATACTAATATGATAGCAAGAAAAACTAATCTATTAAGAGAACAAAGCATTAACTAACAAAGATTAATATAACATATAAGAGAGACTAAAGAGGAACCCCTAATTAAGAATGTGAGCCAAATGAATGGACTCTCCCAATAGGAATTAGCTCTTTGCTTGGTAGATGAGTCTAAATGAAAGATTAGTACATATGCTCAAAGGGCTTCAAGTTTGCTTCAATGGTGGAGATGGGTAATGGCAAATTGGTAGCTTTGTGAGCTCTCAATTTGGCATTATAAGGGTATGGTTAAGGGCTTTGGCTTTCTCAAACTAACATTATAACTTTAACTCAAGGATTGTGATGAAATGGCTTGGGAGGGGATTCAATTTATAGGCTAAGGACTTGAGTTTTTGAGGGCTAAGATGCAAGGATGGGGAAATAGTTAATGAGGGCTAGGATTGCATGAGAGGAGAGAACATGGATTGTGCTTCCTTACAGCCAATCAGGGAGTGACACATGTCACAGGGTGAGTGGATGGAGGAAAGGGCAAGGATAAGTCAACAAAGGAGGCTCAAGGGATAATATCTTCATAAAGAACCTTCATAATGGCTTGTAAGAGCAATGAATGGGCTTGTAAGAGTCTTTTATGGCTTTGTAAGAGCATTGAAGGCTTAGTGGTTGGGATATTTTGGAGGGAGTTGAGATTGTTGACTTTGCTTAGCTTAGGAAAGTCTTAAGCTTGCTTAGGGAATGTGACAAGGTTAGGTGTGGGATTAGAGGTGATTTAAGATTAGACTAAGCTTGTTAGAGATATGCAAGTGGATGGCATTCAATGAGGGTGGGTGAGTTAGTAGCTAAGCTTGGTTAGTATGGGTGGATGGGGTGGATTAGGCTAAGAAGGGGGTTTAGGGATAGGCTTAGGGTTAGGATAAATAAAGTTTATTTATCTCATAGGTTTGGTTTGAGGAGATATTTATTAAAACCTTTTTAATAAATATGAGAATTAATATTTAACCTTAGTTAAAGATTTTGAGTTGGGATTAGGGGTAGAAAATGATGGGATTAGCCTTTAATTGAAATTAAAGAAGGATTGGAAGATTTTGGAAGAGGTTAGTGGTCTTAAGGAAATTGGCCAAGTTTTGGGCAAAAAATAAATTAAATATTTATTTTGGGATTTTTGATCAATTTATTAATTAAATAATTAATAAATAAGGAAATAATGTTTAAATAAGATTTAAACATTTTTGGGAGGGATTCCTTAATTAAATATTTTTAAGACAAAGGGATTTTGGCATAAAAATTAATTAATTAATTAATTAATTAATAAAGTATGATGTCATCAAAGATTTTTTAAAAAATAAAAATACTTTATTTTCTAAAGGATTTTAGATGTCTACATTTTGCCCCTCTTTGATGTGATGCCGCAAGTGGCATGGCATCAAAGATAAGAAAATAAGATGCCCAAGGCTAGAGCAGAAGAGGAGAGAATGGACTGCGAGATGCCCCCTCAAGAAGGTGGCGAGAAGAGAAAGCAAGGCTTGACGACTTCTTGAAAAAATGAAGAATTCAGGATGAGTAGGGAGCCTCAGATTAGCAAAGAGAAGGGGTTGAATTAGCTCAAACTCTCACTATGGGAGAATGATAAAGGGAGGTCAGAGGTACAAGAGGAAGTAAGCTTAAGACTTCAAGGATTGCAGAGGATGAAGGAGTAGAGTGCTATAAAAAGGAATCTAGGATAGGGAGATGGATGATGGGATGATAAAGCTAATGCAATAGGATTTCAAAGAGTCAGATTGGCTAAAGATGGATTTTGGAGATCCCTAGGACTAGGATTGTGGATCTCAAAAGATGAGGCTTGGTGGATTGATTTGATTGGTGGATCCCTAAGACTAGGATTGTGGATCCTTAAAGCTAAAAATGAAGATTCACTCAAAGAGATACTGATGCATAAGCTAGGGTAGGAGAGACAGATGCTGGATATGGATGGGGGATGATGGAAATGAAGGGAGTCCATGGAAGCTTATTAAGTATGGGGATACTTCAAAAAGAAGTACCACCATGTAGTTGAGCACTAGATTTTCTATAGGACCATTGGTTAATTACCAAGGTTACCAAGAACAACATGGCCTTTTCACCAACTATCCAAAGGACTGATGAATTGACTCAAAATAAGCACACAAGGATTTCCCTAGCATCACATATGAATCCTAGAGGAATTAGCGTGGAACCGACACTGGGTAACCCACAAGCAAAAAAGAAAAACAAACAAAAGAACTAATCAAGACCTTACACTCAGATTGCCCCATTTGTAGTATACCATGATATGGAAGATCATGGCAACCTTGAGGAGGGAACAAAAAGATTGTTTGGAAAAGATACTTCAAGACACAAAAGGGAAGATTCCAAATCAAAAGAAAGAAAAAATCAAAAAGAGAACCATTTGCCAATGAGATGGGTAGGGTGAAGTACTAACGTACCAAGATCAGACATGAGAAAACGTATATCCTGCAAGGATCTATCAGAGAGTACCTAAGCTGATGGATCTGGATGAGTGATGCATCTAGCAAGCTGAACTAAGAAGGATAACTCTTTGGTGACAAGAGATCTAGCTAAAGGATGCATTGAAATAGCTAACCAAGGGTTGTGCGATGTGTGCAAGATGTTGATCAAGGAGGAACTAACATGAAAGCTAAATAGATACAATGGTACTAAGCTAAGGAGGATGTACAAGCTGACAGACTCAGATATGTTACAAATGTACAAGGTTGTTCATGTTTTGGGTTTTTGTGAGATGAAAATGTTTGTAAAGGGTGGGATGTCTGCAATAGTTGATAGGCACATAGGTAGATGGTTTGTGAAAAGCTTAAGTAAAAATGGGGTTCCCTGTGTGCATGTGATAGGATACAAGCTAGGATACAAGATTATTTACAAGCTGGAATATGGTACAAGCTGTGGACAAGATTTGGATATACAAGTTATGATACAAAGGGATGATACTAGATTTACAAGTTGGGGTACAAGATTTACAAGCTGAGGTACAAGATTGACAAGCTATACAAGATTTACAAGCTGTACAAGAGGTATTTTACAAACTTCATTAGATTTTGGATAGTTGGTTGGAACACCAAAGGAACAAGCAGGTGTTTTATGGGATGATGAAAGGATGGATGAGGGATAGGATAGTGATAGATAATGGATTAGTCTTAGTACACAAGGTGCCTAAATTACCAGGTTTTCACCAAAGTACCTATCCAAGGCACTTGAATTGCCAAGTTTTCACCATTGGACGCTTATTTCCCTTTACTATTTTTTTGTATTTTTCAAAAGCTAGGTATACCAAGGATTTTCAAGCATAGAACCTGTTGGCGCTCAAAATTGCCTTCCCGATTTTGAGCACCATTGAAAAATCAAGCCCTTAAACACTTTTAAAATGCATGTGCTTGGTTGTACCCGACTGTCTAGTTGAGACCCCTAAGGTGTTTAACACTTTTGACACCTTCCATTTAGCATGCCTAAGTGTTTCCTAAAGTTAGATTGACTTTCTGAGTTATTTGGCAAGGTTCTGTTTTGAGCTAGTATCAATTTTGCATTTTCACTAAGTGTCAAACAGCAATAGGAGGCTTTGTTTGTAAAGGAATATCTTGCACCCAGAAATGTTTTGTGATCCACCACTTTGGGAGTGTCTAGTGTCCATATCCAAAAATCTATGTTTCAGATTTCGAGTCATTTCAAGTCTGTTTGACTAGGTTTTGAATCCCTCAAAGTTGGTCAGTTACTGTTTTCATGCTTTTGCACTTTGCACACATTTCTGGGAAGCCCTGTTTGACGTGCTATAACTTTGACCCAGTTTACTAAAATGCCAAATTTCTTGTTGCATTGCATGGTAGACGTCAAATACTTCCTATGTTTAAATTTTTAAGTCTTGACGAATCCGTTTGATCAGTTTTCAAACGCGATTCCAAACGCAATTTATGACTTTTTACTAGTGTTAGCATTTGCAGATGTATCAGTACCCCTGTTCGTGGGATTGTGACTCCTAATCCATGATTGGTAAGATCAAATGGATTCTACCACTGTGTTGTCCTCCGAAAATACTCCAGGTGTGTCTGTTTGCAAGTCATGATGAATCCATTTGCACACTTTTCCAAGTCATTTCCATTCGCAAAAATGCTTTTTGTCAGCATGTCCAGTTTGCAAAATTCTGAGTAGCCCATTTTGACTGATCGCCATTTGCACCCTGGTTATTCGTCATGAGCCAAAATTGCATAGTCATACTCACCTCATGACAGAGCTTTAGCGCCCCAGTTTTCATCTCCCAATGTGCTCATTTGCCCAGTTTTCCAAGCCAAATCCGAACCTTGTTTGTTGTTTTTCTGACATGTTTTCTTGCAGGTAAATCTGAGAAGGCAACTTTGACAACGAATATCTTTTGACCCTGAATTCGTCATGAGATGAGATTCGACAGGCTAAGAGTGTGTGGAACAGAGATTCAGTGTGCTAGTTTTCAGAGCCCGATCAGTTGATTTGGTCAGTTTTCAAAGCCAGTCAACGGACCTCTTGGCGCAAAAGTTGACAGTCAGCAGAAAATGATAAAATAAGATTTTAATGATCAATTGATGATCGAAATCAATTCTAGTGGATATTAAAAGGTCAACAGATCGGTTTGAGAATATCAGTTGTTTGAAAATAAATTTTTTTTTCTAGTCGGACCCGCTTTGGGACCCGACTAAGTTCGCCTGATTGCATAGATATTGGCTTAGAACTAGGGGGCCCTTGTTTGGAAAATTGTTATGATATTTGATAGTGATTGGATGCCACTGAATGATCTGTGGGCTTTACAGAGAACACACATTGATACAAAAGTTGAGTTCCTTAAAGTTTCCGATTTTATTCCCCTTACACAGTGGAGGAGAGATCTCTAATTGCTACCAAACTAGACATTGAATATGACACCAATTTGGAGAACTTTAATACCACTATTTGCCAACAGATGCTTAGATGGGGTGTGGCACACTTGTTTGAAAACTATGACAAGTTTCACAGCTCGTGAAAGTGGGGATGGTTGTATGTTAGTTTTCCCGCATCAAAATATTCATTTGAGAACAAAGCCAGAGATATTACAACTATGCAATGCTATGAAATTTTTGGGTGAAGTTGTGAAGATGGTAGAGCAGTTTCATTCCTATGTGATGAACAAATTTCATCATCCTATTAGAAGGATTGCCTTAGCACAAGGTTTGGAAATATCATTGTTTCTCGCAGTAGCCGATTGCTTGAAGCATGCAGTGGACATTGAATCTTCACTTGAATATGCCAATGTCTTATAACAAAGAAATCCATGCAGGCAGCTAAAAGGAGTATCCGACTGAGGATTTTCACCCAGCACAAGATGCAAACAAGAGAGCAAGACCAAGAAGGTAAGTGGGCGGCTAAAGCAGGGGCAATGTTGAAAAAGATGCTCTCTCTCACACCATTAAAACAGAGCAAGCCACGTTTTCATGAAGAGCAAACAACACACACATGAAGAAGATTACGCATGAAAAGGTGCCAAACATTTGAAGAAGGACCAAAGGACTCTCACGTAGGAGAGCATAATTGAAATAAAAAAGAAAAACATTGAGTGGAGCCATTATTTTAACAGGAGCTCTGGAATCAAGGTAATCCATTTTCAATGTCGATCAGGGGACATCTTTGTTTTTGGAAGTTATCAAGCAGTCTCTTCTTAACCCACTGGGCCGAATAGGGGATGAAACAAGAAATTTTGACTCTTCTCTACCCCAGGAAATTAAAGAAATTCATCAGTAGTAGGGTAGGTCCAGTGCAAGGTCTGAAAGCAAAAATTTGCCAAAGATGACGCGCTGTACAGATTCTATCTCTGGACGAGATACTTTACCCGAGTATGAAATTGGCACCGGAACTCCTTCTTAAGCCATTGGCTGCCGTGATATAAAGGAGATGCAGCAGCATAGAATACGGATAAAACATGATTAATCCCACATTGGGGATGTGGTGCCTTCCAAAATGGTTTAAATACAATTTTAAACAATAAACATAATGTCTTAAGATACAAGGCTTTTGGAAAGCCAAGCCCGTGTGGTAGGGCTCACCATCCAATCCAACCCTAAATGACAAAGGTTGAATTTTGAGGAAAGACGCATGTGCGCTGAGGTGGATTCGGGAAAGGAGATTGTGACACGTGTCTTGATCGTGCGGCCATCGTTACCTCGCCATGCAAAAATGCTCGCTAGTTAACTATAGCAAGATAGCGAGGCTGATGTAGCAGGGGTGAGGTGGAGATGACATGAGAGCGAGCAAGATGATGATGTGGCGCCCAGCTGTGCAAAGCTCGAACTAGTTAAAAGATGACACGTGGTAGCTGGTCAAAGTCAGTTTGACCCCGGATTAAAAGGGCAAGGAAAAATTTGTAGAAAATAAAAAGTAATTTTTTATCTTTTCTGGGCAGTGGGTCACGTTCAAAATTTGCAAAGAGAAACATTTTCTAAAGTTTATGCTTTAAAATTTTTAAAATTTTATAACAAATCAAAGTTACAGACCTGAACACTCTTAGCAGGGGAGTCATTTTTCAAATGGCAATTTCAGGCGCTTCTGGTAACCAAAATATGAAGTGTTATATATCGCCGGAATCGGGAGAAGACGAACTTTCCGATTTTGGAGTCAGTTTTTGCACAGGTATCAGTCAGTTTGAGCTACACGAGGTTTTCCATCAGGTACCTGAATTACAATTATATTCAGACCAGGAAGTTTAGATTTTTTTTTTGTCAAGATAATGACCTGAATATCAGTAGAAGGCAATGGAAATGTAGTTAGGGTTGAATTTGTTCTGATTTACTCAGTAAAAACTCATTTTCACTAGCTTTTTCATGGGGAAATCAGATATTTTGGCAAGTAAAGGGTTTTCATCATTAGGCAAGGATATTTTGCAAGTTTGTTACAGATTAATGATGAAACAAAATCAAATCAAAATGGGAGATGGAAAGAAGAAGTTATTCAGTTATAGAGGATTGAATTTCAAGTGGACACTTGTCATCTTGAGAACAGATCCGGGAATTCTTTCTCTTCTATATCTTTCTTTCTCTAATACTTTGTAAGGGTTCCAGTTTTTGCACTGAGAAACCATTCTTCAGCATTTCTTCTTGTATTGAACAACATTTTAAGTTTTGCAGATAGTTCTTTTCTGTTAGGTGATCTTTGAGTTATTTTCTGTACATTTCATGTATTTGATTTCAAGGAAAACAAATAAAGTGCAGCAAAAGTTTGAAGTTTAGTTTGAATCTTGTCTCCTAATTATGGCTCTGTTATTTCTTCTAATTTGTGATCAAAGAGCATGAATTAGGTTGCATTACATTTTGAAATGTATGTGGTTAAAATGTCTTGCTTATGGAACAAAGAACCATGTAATTTCTTGATATTTGTCACAGGGTTTGCAGATTTCATGATATGATTTTCTGAGTATGAGATTCATTCTGTAGTAGATGTCTATTCACAAGGTGAAAGATAGATCAGGGATCTTAATGTAGAGATACGTTTGAGGTTTCCAAGAGATGTATGGTTATGATTCATTTAATTGCCCAATAGATAAGGCACTGGTCAGAGATAGGATCATTAAGTTCTGTTGTTCATACTTGGGTCTTGCTGTTATCAACATATTAAATCAATTTTCCCTTTTATGTTGAAAGCTATTCAATGTTAACCCGCACTTAGCTTGCCAGTTTCATGAGTTATGTTCTTAGCTATTTCATGTTTGTGATTCCTGGTTGAGTGTAGAAGATTTAGGGGTTTTTTATCTGCTTCATAATAGATTCAGTGTATGCTTTGACAGTTGGTACCATATAAAGAATCTATAGGTCTACCCGCCTAGGTTTTGCAGAGCCTGAAGAAGAAGAAGGGTCATGCCTTATAGTTGGCCTGGTGTTTGAATGGATGTGTTGATAATGGGAGTTAGCTTCCCCTAGATGCATCTTGTTCTCATTAGGGTAATTGGAAATGGGTAACGTTTTCAAACACCAACAAAATGGCGACTCTGCTGGGGGAAGCTGTGAAGTAATTCACTGTTAAAAGGACAAGAATCTCTGGTGTGTAATTTGAAAATTTCAGTCCTACTCTTAGTTGGGTTTTGCCCATCCGAGACACCAACAAAATGGCAACTCTGCTGGGGAAAGCTGTGAAGTAATTCACTATTAAAAGGACAAGAATCTCTGGTGTATAATTTGAAAATTTCAGTCCTACTCTCAGTTGGGTTTTGCCCATCCGAGTCACCAAAAAAATGGCGACTCTGTTGGGGAGTGTATTGGATCAGATTCAAGACAAACCTTGAGAATTTGAAAAGAAGAGATTCAATACAGCAGGAGAAGTGCATTAAAAATTTTCAGCAATAAGTTCTCTGATGTTCTTTCCAGTTTTCTTACTCCAAATCATGCACCCCAGTATGTTTTATCCACTTGCAACAGTGACTTATTGGTTGAGTTCAGATTGTGCTCTCCTCAAGTTTTATTTTCAATCAATTCAACCGGATCTTGTTTTCAAAGTGCTGTTGTAATTTCAGAGTCAGAATTGTGATCAAAAGTTTGTCTCTCTTCAAGGTGTTTGGTGACTTTCAAAATTTTCAAGTTGAATTGTCAGTTCAGATCTGTAGTGTTATGAATCATGTTTAAAATCTTTCTCACAATAGTGAGTGGTGACTCTATCTAAAGGATCTCTAAACTATTGAAGATCGGTGATGTGTAAATTATTTTCTAGAGTTTTTAGTGAAATCAAGTAGATCTAAAAGTTAGGTGAATTTGCAAGCAAGAAGAGAGATCTATTTTAAGTTTCTGACTAGTAAGTTTTGAAGTGTTGTTTGATTTGCTGTTATAAGAATTTGTAATGATAAAGGTGAATCACAGCAGTGATGTCATTTAATTCTCCTCAAGGAGATGGCGACTCTATAAGGTTTGATCAGTGGTGTCAAGAACTTAGATTAACACCAGGCCAATCAAAAGATCAGTGGTTTCATGCAGCAACACTTGAGGTATTTTATGCTTTCATATGATTTCTTTTCAATGAAAGTGAGTTCCACATATGTGTTCTCCATCAAGTGAAGTTTTAGCAATAAGAAGAGGAGAATGATTTGATAAGTTTTATGCACTTCATTAGAATGAGTTTCAATTGTTTTTTTGAAGTTGTGAAGTGTATTTGAAGCGTTCGTCTAGTAGAGGGTCATGAATATCTGCTGCAAGTTATGAATTCTGAAAGTATTTAATGATGAATGAGTCTTGAATTTGAAGAATGTTGAGTTTCATCTCATCTAATATGTAGCCTGTTAGTGAAAGTTTTAGATCTATTTCTACCAGGAGGTATATGCGATTGAATTTTAATGGTATTCATGGTTTCCCGAATACTATGCCTTGTAATGTCAGAAAGTATTTGCCTAAGTTTGGTGGAAACCATAAAAATTTAGCCAGTCATCGTGTTCATTTTTTTAGTGACTTGGTTGGTGATTTTGAAATTGCCGATGAAGATGTTCAGATGAAGTTGTTTGTTCAGACTTTAGAGGATGATGCTAGGGACTGGTTTTCATTTTTACCAGCATGTTCAATTTCATCCTGGGATGAATTACTGGCAGCCTTCATGATGTAGTTCGGGGAAAGAATAAGCATCTCTGATTATTTTGATAAGTTTTTGAAAATTGAAATCAGGAATGGTGAGCTAGTTCCTAAATTTAATATCAGATTTGCAAAGATTTTGAGTGAATTTCCTGAAAGTTACAAGCCGGATGATCAAATGTGTTTAGTGGTTTATCTCGGTGCATTTGATAGGAAGATGAACTATCTGTTGAGAGATAAAAGACCCAAGACTTTGCATCAGGCATTCATGATAGCTATAGAGATTGAGAATAACATAAAATATGGCTTAACTCGAAGTCACTTCTCTAGAAATATTGGCTGTCAATATGAGGTGCAAAGCACAAGCCAATGTCATAAGGAGTGTTTGATTTCAGATCAGCAAATAAGCACTCCTACTGTTGTAAATAGTTTTGTTGAAGCCTCAGACATAAAAACATGTGAACATGAAATCTCTTTGTTGCAAAAAGGAAATGATTTCATTCGTGCTGAAGTGAATGCACATGTTTATGGTATTACAACAACGAATGATAGAATTGATTCACTTGATGAGTCATCCACGCAAGATATAAATCCGGCCATTCATTTTCTCATTGATAATTTGCATTGTGTTGAAAACATAATAAATCAGGAAGAGGAAAAGGTATTCATCTCAGTATGAGGAGGAGCAAACCAGAAGTTATCTATCAAGTGATAAAGGTGAAATTGCTGATCCGACACACCATGGAGGGATGACACAAGATAAAGAATGTAAATCATATGTATCTCAGTCAAAGTTAGAAGTACTAAGCTCATATGTTGATAATATTTCAGCAGTAGAGATGCATTCTCTTGACCAACAGGATAGGCAAGAAATGAATGATCTCATTGAGAGATTGCATCATGTTGAGAACGTTATTAAATTTGAAGTTGAAAGAAAATCATATCAATGTGAGTATGATAAAGCTGACAGTCATTTTCCAAGTGATAATTATGTTGCTGATCCAATATTTTATCAACAGGTGTTATATGAAGCCGATGATGAGAGTTATTACTCAAGTCAACAAGAGGACAATGCTAGTATGTGTCCGTCTTCATGTGAATCAGATGTTGATTGGGAAGAATAGAGCAATGATGGAAGTGAGTGTTATCTTGCTAATAAAGGTACGAATGTTGTTTCTAAATCTAAAAGTGAGTTTCCATATCAGAATTGTGTAAATCAGTTTGAGATTGAAAGTTATGAAGAAAATGTGTCTACACAATATGAAGACAAAGAGGTTATCCATAAAGACGTATTACCTAATTGTGTAGAAGAGTGTCTTGAGGATGAGTGTAATGATGACCAGTACGTGATTGACTCTGAGATTAATGCATCAACACCTATTGGTAAGATAAATGATGATTTTCTTGCAAGACATTTGAATCACCTATATGGAGACAATGAAAATAACTTTGATCTAAATTCTACATGCTTCGTTGACGGAGTGGATGTTGAGTCTTCATATGATTCTGATTTTTCTTCTTCATATGCTGAAAGTGTCCATGACAGTGATGTTAGAAATGATTTTAAAGTTTCCACTAATCCATTATATGGTGAGGACTTTGATGTTGATCAGCACATTACTTGTCCTAATGTCTACAAAGGCACTTTGCATGGAGTTATCAATCCTCTTTTTGAAGAACACATGGAAGTTTCAGTTTTAGCAGAGAATAAGTTTGATGATGATACTTTATCTTACTGCTATAAGAGATTAGAATGTTCTTCTCCCAAGTTTGATAGTGAAACTAATGATTATGTTGCATCTGAGGAGGTAAATGACAAGGTGTTTAATGAGACGGTTATTGAAAATCTACCTATACCTTATTATGATTTTCATGATGAACTCTCTGATGTGAAGACTAATTTGTTTGCTGATTGTGAAGAACCATTTGAAGGTTATGGATTAGCTTCAGATTCTGACATTGATGATATATGTGAGTACAAGTCAGAGTGCTCATTTGAATATCATCTGGTTATGCATAAGGATACACATTTTCAAGGTATGTGTGATCCCTTTCCCCAAGTTGAATATGAAGCCTTCATATTCAAAATTGATAGCATGTATGAGTCATTAAATGAGGAGAGTTTTCAGTTTTAGTTTGATATGTTCAAGCATGCTGATCAGAACTTTCATAGTGAGCAAGAGAATGAAGCAAGTTTTTATATGCATTATGGAAGTAAGAGTGCTGATTTTGTTTTGCCAAGTGATTTTTTATACGATGATAATATGATTGGTGAAACTAATAGGAGAAGAAAATTCAGTTTACCTCACGAAAGTTCAGATGAGAATCATGTTTATGACAGAGGTAAACAATTTTGCTGAAGTTTGGTGGCCCAGGGCCATCATGTGTACATAGTCTTGGTAGTTGTAGTTGTTTCCTTGCTTTCAATAAGCTGTTCGAGAGAAGTTCTGAAGTTTTTGGGAATGGTCTGCTTCCTCCAGAGATCTGAATCCTTGCTATGCCTGCAAGGGACATGCATCCCCAGACAGAGCCACTGTTGGCACTCAAAATTGCCTTCCCGATTTTGAGCACCATTGAAAAATCAAGCCCTTAAACACTTTTAAAATGCATGTGCTTGGTTGTACTCGACTGTCCAGTTGAGACCCCTAAGGTGTTTAACACTTCTGGCACCTTCCATTTAGCATGCCTAAGTGTTTCGTAAAGTTAGATTGACTTTCTGAGTTATTTGGCAAGGTTCTGTTTTGAGCTAGTATCAATTTTGCATTTTCACTAAGTGTCAAACAACGACAGGAGGCTTTGTTTGTAAAGGAATATCTTGCACCCAGAAATGTTTTGTGATCCACCACTTTGGGAGTGTCTAGTGTCCATATCCAAAAACCTATGTTTCAGATTTCGAGTCATTTCGAGTCTGTTTGACTAGGTTTTGAATCCCTCAAAGTTGGTCAGTTACTGTTTTCATGCTTTTGCACTTTGCACACATTTATGGGAAGCCCTGTTTGATGTGCTATAACTTTGACCCAGTTTACTAAAATGCTAAATTTTTTGTTGCATTGCATGGTAGACGTCAAATACTTCCTATGTTTAAATTTTTAAGTCTTGACGAATCCGTTTGATCAGTTTTCAAACGCGATTCCAAACGCAATTTATGACTTTTTACTAGTGTCAGCATTTGCAGATGTATCAGTACCCCTGTTCGTGGGATTGTGACTCCTAATCCATGATTGGTGAGATCAAATGGATTCTACCACTGTGTTTTCCTCCAAAAATACTCCAGGTGTGTCTGTTTGCAAGTCATGACGAATCCATTTGCACACTTTTCCAAGTCATTTCCATTCGCAAAAATGCTTTCTGTCAGCATGTCCAATTTGCAAAATTCTAAGTAGCCCATTTTGACTGATCGCCATTTGCACCCTGGTTATTTTTCATGAGCCAAAATTGCATAGTCATACTCACCTCATGATAGAGCTTTAGCACCCCAGTTTTCATCTCCCCATGTGCTCATTTGCCTAGTTTTCCAAGCCAAATCCGAACCTTGTTTGTTGTTTTTCTGACATGTTTTCTTGCAGGTAAATCTGAGAAGGCAACTTTGACAACGAATATCTTTTGACCCTAAATTCGTCATGAGATGAGATTCGACAGGCTGAGAGTGTGTGGAACAGAGATTCAGTGTGCTAGTTTTCAGAGTCCGATCAGTTGATTTGGTCAGTTTTCAAAGCCAGTCAACGGACCTCTTGGCGCAAAAGTTGACAGTCAGCAGAAAATGATAAAATAAGATTTTAATGATCAATTGATGATCGAAATCAATTCTAGTGTATATTAAAAGGTCAACAGATCGGTTTGAGAATATCAGTTGTTTGAACATAAAAATTGTTTTCTAGTCGGACCCGCTTTGGGATCCGACTAAGTTCGCCTGATTGCATAGATATTGGCTTAGAACCAGGGGGCCCTTGTTTGGAAAATTGTTATGATATTTGATAGTGATTGGATGCCACTGAATGATCTGTGGGCTTTACAGAGAACACACATTGATATAAAAGTTGAGTTCCTTAAAGTTTTCGATTTTATTCCCCTTACACAGTGGAGGAGAGATCTCTAATTGCTGCCAAACTAGACATTGAATATGACACCAATTTGGAGAACTTTAATACCACTATTTGCCAACAGATGCTTAGATGGGGTGTGGCACACTTGTTTGAAAACTATGACAAGTTTCACAGCTCGTGAAAGTGGGGATGGCTGTATGTTAGTTTTCCCGCATCAAAATATTCATTTGAGAACAAAGCCAGAGATATTACAACTATGCAATGCTATGAAATTTTCGGGTGAATTTGTGAAGATGGTAGAGCAGTTTCATTCCTATGTGATGAAAAAATTTCATCATCCTATTAGAAGGATTGCCTTAGCACAAGGTTTGGAAATATCATTGTTTCTCGCAGCAGTCAATTGCTTGAAGCATGCAATGGACATTGAATCTTCACTTGAATATGCCAATGTCTTATAACAAAGAAATCCACGCAGGCAGCTAAAAGGAGTATCCGACTGAGGATTTTCACCCAGCACAAGATGCAAACAAGAGAGCAAGACCAAGAAGGTAAGTGGGCGGCTAAAGCAGGGGCAATGTTGAAAAAGATGCTCTCTCTCACGCCATTAAAACAAAGCAAGCCACATTTTCATGAAGAGCAAACAACACACACATGAAGAAGAATACGCATGAAAAGGTGCCAACCATTTGAAGAAAGACCAAAGGACTCTCACGTAGGAGAGCATAATTGAAATCAAAAAGAAAAACGTTGAGTGGAGCCATTATTTTAACAGGAGCTCTGGAATCAAGGTAATCCATTTTCAATGTCGATCAGGGGACATCTTTTTTTTTGAAAGTTATCAAGCAGTCTCTTCTTAACCCACTAGGCCGAATAGGGGATGAAACAAGCAATTTTGACTCTTCTCTACCCCAGGAAATTAAAGAAATTCATCAGTAGCAGGGTAGGTCCGGTGCAAGGTCTGAAAGCAGAAATTCGCCAAAGATGACGCACTGTACTGATTCTATCTCTGGACGAGATACTTTACCCGGGTATGAAATTGGCACCGAAACTCCTTCTTAAGCCACTGGCTACCGTGATATAAAGGAGACGCAGTAGCATAGAATACGGATAAAACATGATTAATCCCACATTGGGGATGTGGTGCCTTCCAAAATGGTTTAAATACAATTATAAACAATAAACATAATGTCTTAAGATAAAAGGCTTTTGGAAAGCCAAGCCCGTGTGGTAGGGCTCACCATCCAATCCGACCCTAAATGACAAAGGTTGAATTTTGAGGAAAGACGCATGTGCGCTGAGGTGGATTCAGGAAAGGAGATTGTGACACGTGTCTTGATCGTGCGGCCATCGTTACCTCACCATGCAAAAATGCTCGCCAGTTAACTATAGCGAGATAGCGAGGCTGATGTGGCAGGGGTGAGGTGGAGATGACATGACAGCGAGCAAGATGATGATGTGGCGCCTAGCTGTGCAAAGCTCAAACTAGTTAAAAGATGACACGTGGCAGCTGGTCAAAGTCAGTTTGACCTCAGATTAAAAGGGCAAGGAAAAATTTGTAGAAAATAAAAAGTAATTTTTTATCTTTTCTGGGCAGTGGGTCACGTTCAAAATTTGCAAAGAGAAACATTTTCTAAAGTTTATACTTTAGAATTTTTAAAATTTTATAACAAATCAAAGTTACAGACCTGAACACTCTTAGTAGGGGAGTCATTTTTCAAATGGCAATTTCAGGCGCTTCCGGTAACCAAAATATGAAGTGTTATATATCGCCGAAATCGAGAGAAGACGAACTTTCCGATTCTGGAGACAATTTTTGCACAGGTATCAATCAGTTTGAGCTACACGAGGTTTTCCATCAGGTACCTGAATTACAATTATATTCAGACCAGGAAGTTCAGATTTGTTTTTTGTCAAGATAATGACCTGAATATCAGTAGAAGGCAATGGAAATGTAGTTAGGGTTGAATTTGTTCTGATTTACTCAGTAAAAACTCATTTTCACTAGCTTTTTCATGGGGAAATCAGATATTTTTGCAAGTAAAGGGTTTTCATCATTAGGCAAGGATATTTTGCAAGTTTGTTACAGATTAATGATGAAACAAAATCAAATCAAAATGGGAGATGGAAGGAAGAAGTTATTCAGTTACAGAGGATTGAATTTCAAGTGGACACTTGTCATCTTGAGAACAGATCTGGGAATTCTTTCTCTTCTATATCTTTCTTTCTCTGATACTTTGTAAGGGTTCCAGTTTTTGCACTGAGAAACCATTCTTCAGCATTTCTTCTTGTATTGAACAGCATTTTAAGTTTTGCAGATAGTTCTTTTCTGTTAGGTGATCTTTGAGTTATTTTCTGTACATTTCATGTATTTGATTTCAAGGAAAACAAATAAAGTGCAGCAAAAGTTTGAAGTTTAGTTTGAATCTTGTCTCCTGATTATGGCTCTGTTATTTCTTCTAATTTGTGATCAAAGAGCATGAATTAGGTTGCATTACATTTTGAAATGTATGTGGTTAAAATGTCTTGCTTATGGAACAAAGAGCCATGTAATTTCTTGATATTTGTCACAGGGTTTGCAGATTTCATGATATGATTTTCTGAGTATGAGATTCATTCTGTAGCAGATGTCTATTCACAAGGTGAAAGATAGATCAAGGATCTTAACGTAGAGATACATTTGAGGTTTCCAAGAGATGTATGGTTATGATTCATTTAATTGCCCAATAGATAAGGCACTGGTCAGAGATAGGATCATTAAGTTCTGTTGTTCATACTTGGGTCTTGCTGTTATCAACATATTAAATCAATTTTCCCTTTTATGTTGAAAGCTATTCAATGTTAACCCGCACTTAGCTTGCCAGTTTCATGAGTTATGTTCTTAGCTATTTCATGTTTGTGATTCCTGGTTGAGTGTAGAAGATTTAGGGGTTTTTTATCTGCTTCATAATAGATTCAGTGTATGCTTTGACAGTTGGTACCATATAAAGAATCTATAGGTCTACCCGCCTAGGTTTTGCAGAGCCTGAAGAAGAAGAAGGGTCATGCCTTATAGTTGGCCTGGTGTCTGAATGGATGTGTTGATAATGGGAGTTAGCTGCCCCTAGATGCATCTTGTTCTCATTAGGGTAATTGGAAATGGGTAACATTTTCAAACACCAACAGAACCTCTTGAGATGAATGATGTTAGTAGGATCATTCAAGAGTTCTCCTTCCGATGTAGATAGCTGATAGGCTCCAGAGCCAAAGGAGGCAGTGACAACATAAGGACCAAGCCATGTAGGTTCAAACTTGCCTTTCTTTTCTTGATTTTCTTGGACTTTCATGTTTTCTTTGAGGACCATGTTGCCTGGCTGAAAGTGTCATGGAAGCACCTTCTTATTGAAACTCCTTTTGAGATGAGTTTGATAGACTGTGAGATGATCATAGGCTTGTTGTCGCTTCTCATCTAAGAGATCTAGCTAGGTGAGTCGAGCTACTCTGTATTCTTCATCTGATATTTTCCCTTGCAAAGATATGCGCAAGGAGGGAAGTTCAACCTCTATAGGTAGTACCACTTTGGCACCATAGACTAGGGAGTATGGAGTTGTGCTAGTGGATGTATGGAAGGAAGTTCGATAAGCCCATTGGGCTGGATTTATTTGTAGGTACCAATCGCGGCCATAATCATTAACAAATTTCTTTAGGATTTTGAGGAGGGTTTTGTTAGTTGCCTCTACCTGGCCATTACCTTGTGGGAAATATGGGCTAGAAAAGTAGTGATGGATGCGGAGGGAAGTGCATAATTCTTCCATGTTGATATTTTCAAAGTTACCTCTATGGTTGGTAAAGATGGTGGATGAGATGCCGAAGTAGCAAACAATGTGGTACAAGATGAACTTGGAGACCTGAACTCTTGTAGCTGAGACTAGGGGGATTGCTTCCACCCATTTAGTGAAATAGTCTGTAGCTGTTATTATCCAGTTATGTCCATTTGATGAGAGAGGTGTGATAGTTCCAACTAGATCAAGGCCCTAACAAGTGAAAGGCTAAGGTGGTGCAATAGGCTGTAGATCTTGTGCTGGAGCATGCACAAGATTTGCATGCTGCTGAAATGGGAGACACTTTTTGACAAAGTCACAAGAATCTTCTTCAATGGTAGGCCAATAGTAGCCCACTCTAAGGATTTTTCATGCTAGGACAATACCACTCGTGTGAGCACCGCAAAGTCTAGAGTGTACTTCTTTTAACGTCATCTCGGCCTCATTTTCATTTAAACATTGAGAGAGAGTATCGTGATAACCCCGACGATATAGGGTATTGGCTATGATAACATAGCAGGATGATTTTTGGATGAGGTTCTAGCATTGGGTACGTGTGAGGTGAGGGGATATGATACCATCATTAAGGTAAGTGTGAATCTCATGGTACCAAGGGGATTGGGGACCAACCAAGATAAAAACACGGTTTGAATCCTCATTCACATAGGGTGGGTGTGAGGAGCTACTTGACTAAAAACTCATACTGTGTAGCTGCTTGGGGAATTTCCAAGAGTGAGTCGATAGTAACCATAGCATCTTCTGCTTTGTTCTATATTTGAGGCACTTATATAAACTGAAGCTTTATAAAATGTTGGGTTAGCTGATCAACTAGCTCTTTGTAGGGTAATAGCTTTTCATCTTTAGTTTGATATTCATTTAGGGCTTGCTTGATGATGAGCTGAGAATCGCCAAAGATTTGTAACTCAGTGATGTTCCATTCTGTAGCTATCTTTAATCCTGCTATGAGAGCCTCATATTCAACTATATTGTTGGTGCTAGGGAATTGTAGCTTGAAGGCTTTTGGAATGTAATCTCCTTGAGGTGTGACCAACAATATTCCTACCCCTGATCCACGAGATGTGTGTGAGCCATCAAAATAAAGTTTCCATGGGGGTTGTTCTTCAATTAGACAGATATGCTTATCTAGAAATTTTGTGATCAAAGGATATGCATCTATTAGATGTGCATCAACTAGGTGATCTACTATAGCTTGCCCTTTGATTTCCTTTCTGTCCACATACTGGATGTCAAATTCGCTAAGGAGCATAACCCATTTGGCCAAATGGCCTATAAGTGCTATTCTATAGAGCATATACTTGAGAGGGCCTATCTTGGAGACTAGCTGGATGGTATGACTTAGCATGTAGTGGTGAAGCTTTTGAGTTGAGAAAACAACTGCCAAACAAGATTTTTCCATAGGACTATAATTGAATTCATAACCAACTAGGGTTCTACTAATATAGTAGATGGCTATTTCTTTGTCGTAGTCATTGAGTTGTGCTAGAAGTGCCCCTAGAGCAGTAGGTGTTGCTGATATGTACAAAATGAAGGGACGACCAAGAACTAGTGGAACCAAGATAGAGGGATTGGTGAGATACTGCTTGAGCTGATTGAAGCTACGCTGACATAAAGGATCCCACTTAAAGTTCTCATCCTTCTTCAGTAAATGTGCAAATGGTGTACACTTATTTGCAAGTTGGGAGATGAAGCACTAGATGGATTGAAGCTTTCCCTAAAGAGAGTGAAGCTGTCATAGTGTCTAGGGAGGAGGCAAGTCTAAGATAGCCTTGACCTTCTTGGGGTCGATCTCTATACCTCATTTAGAAACTATAAAGCCTAGAAGCTTGCCAGATGTGACCCCAAAGACACACTTCTTGGGATCTAGCATGAGATGATATTTGGCTAACCTATCAAATACTTTCTCTAGTCAGCAAGATGATCCATGAAGGTATGATATTTAACCAAGATATCATCCACATAATCCTCCAAAATGCTATGGATAAGATCATGGAAAATGGTTTTCATACCTCTTTGATAGGTAGCCCCAACATTCTTTAGGCCAAAAGGCATCATGTTGTAGCAAAAGGTTCCCCAAGGGGTAGTGAATTCTATCTTATGTTGATCCTCTTCTGCAATCTTGATTTGATTATACCCAGAAAATCCATCCATGAGGGACAAAATTTCATGTCCAACTGTAAGGTTTACAATCATATCTATGTTGGGTAAGGGAAAATCATCTTTTAGACAAGCTTTGTTACGATCTCTGAAATTAGTACAGATTCTAATGTCACTAGAAGGCTTACTGATGGGGACCATGTTGGAGATCCACTCTGAGTAGTCAATAGGTCGGATAACCTTAGCAGCTAACATTCTTTCTAATTCAACTTTGACTAGTAATGCCAACTTGGGGTGCATTTTTCTAAGCTTTTGTCTGACGGGCTTGATCTTTGGATCGACTACAAGATGATGAACTACAAGCTTTGGATCAAGTCTTGGCATGTCCTAATATGACCATGCAAATTGACCAATGTTCTCTCTTAAGACTTCAAAGAGGAGGTCAGCTTGGTCTTGTGATAGGGATACAATAATGTGAACAAGTCTGGGGATCTCTAAAGAACTGATGTTGACTTCTCTAGTATCCTCAATTAGAATAGAAGACACCTCTGGTCGATTATCTTGAGGAGGCAATGCTAAATCCTAATGTTCTGCTTGTGACTCTGGATTTTCTTGCTGAGGGGTTCTCTTCGCTGCCTTAGCTAGTCTCAGATTCACCTTAGTTCCAGTTTTGGGTGTATCGAAACTAGGTTGGGAATTTTCTCCAAAATACCCCTTGGGATCTAGCTTATAGATATAGGTAGAATCTAGCTTTGTTTTCTTATGAGGTGTTTCAGCTCCCTTGAATCTTAGAAGTGATTCCTCTGATGTGAACTCATCAATGTGTATGATGCTTGGTTGGTCCCAATCTATGAGTTGTGGATGGGCGAGTGGTAGGTCAATGAAATGGATGGATAGTTCTTGAAAAATAGAGTCTCCAAGGAAGATTTGGTCTGGGATATCATTGTAGGCTCTCTTTTAAACTTCCTTAGGAATGTCTTTGATTTTGACAAGGTCGCAGTGAATGTTTGAAAAAGTGTGACCGTCTGTATTGGTGCCCCCAGTTGTGGGTATGCCAAAGCCAAGACCTAAATTTGATTCCCACTTGTGTGCATCGATGGGGCACAGCATGCCTCTTTCTTTTGGTCCTAGACCACCACCTTGATAGTTCCATTTGTTAGTGATGAGCTTATGTTCTTGGGGATACTTTTGGCTGAAGTGATCAAGGCATGCTTGATTTCTTGGAGGTGAATCCTTATGTAACCAATTGTTGATATCTGGAGTGAGCTCCTCATGAAGAGGGATTTTTGAGGATACAAAGGTTGTTGGGCCAAATTGTTTGTATCGAGGAGGTGGAATATCCTTAGCCTTGTGATATACTGATTGTCCATGGGTGTGTGGATCAAGTGGGAGTGCCTCGACAACAAATGCATCTGACAGACTATACTCTCCACAACCTTTGTTATTGATCTTCACAGTAGATAGGGTGGAGGTGAGGATGGTTTCTAGGTCATTACAAGCATGGGATGAGCTGGCGATGGCTGTGTCGATATCAATTCTAGGGCAATGGTTTGCATATGAAGCTTCAACCGTATTGCAGTAACCAAAGGGTTCTAGATCAACATGGATGGTTACCTTAGTGCCCTAATGAAAAAATTTGACGCACTGATGGTAAGTGGATGGAACGGCTTTTATGGCATGAATCCATGGGTGACCAAGGAGGATGTTGAATGGTAGGTTTAGATCAATAACATGGCAGAGTGTTTCTTGGATGACTGGCCCAACCTTGATTGGTAGCAAAATAGTTCCTTCTGTGGTTCTTTCCAAGTTGTCATAAGCTTTGATGGTGATAACATCATTGATGATATCTGCCTTAGTATACCCAACTTTTTGTATGAATTTTAGGGTGCAAATATTCAAGGCTGATCCATTATCTATCATTACTCTTTTTACAACAAAATTGGATACCATGATGGCTATGTGAAGCGGAAGGGTGTGATCTGGCTCGACCACGGGTATGTCAATGGGTTTCAAAGATAGGGCACATGAGGAGGATAGGTGTCCAATGAGATTACAAAAATTAGTAGCATTTATATCTGCAGGGACACAAGATTCTATGAGATCACTATATAAGATGTTTTTGTACAGAGGACTAGTGTGGAGAAGATCTAAAATGGAGATTTGGGCTGGCATGTTCCCAAGGTGTTCCAAGATATTATACTAGCTTTTTAGTGGAGCTGATGGTGCTGGTGAAATGGATGGGCCTACGATGTTAAATCGTGCTCTTCGAGTGGTGATTGCACACTCATTGTTTGGTCCTTGGATATTGATAACATTGATAGAAGGCTCTTTCTCAAGTATACAACCTATGAGGCTACCATAGTCTATATAGGATGAAGTGTGTTAATTTTTCTCCCCATGCTGTTGGTTTGGCTGGTGGTTGTTGGTGTTGTTGTTGTTGGCTTGGATAGGTTCTTTTCCAAGATTTTGGTTGTTGTGAGGAGGAAAAGCATTTTGATAGATCTGTAAGCCTGCATTGGGAGAGGTTTGGGTACCAACGGTGATTTCTTTCCAATTAATGAGGTCTTGCACATAATATTTTAGTTTCATGCATCTAAGGGTAGTGTGACCTTTTACCCTATGAAATTTACAATACTCATTATCTTTGTACCATGAAGCTTTAGATTGGCTTGGGTCAATTTGCTAGGTAGGAGGAAATTTGATGAGGTTTTCCTTGACTAATTTCTCAAAAATGACATCTAATGGCTCACCAAGGGGTGTATAGTTTTTAGGTGCAGGTTGGAATTTAGGCTTTTGTCCTGCAGCTACATTGATGGCATTAGCTTAATTGCTAGACCCTTGGAAGTTGGGTCTTGGATTGTGGTTTTGATAGCTTTGGTTATTCTGCTATTGGTAGTTGATAGCTTGTTGATTGGTTGGTTGATATGGTGGGTTGGACTAGTTTTGAGAAGGACCCACAATATTCACATGTCTGGTGTCAGTGACACCATCTGTTGCAACGTGCTTGTTTTTGTTCCAATACCTAGACTTATCATTTGAATGTGTTTGATTTTGGTTGGCTTCCTTGTAAATCTTGACCACACCATCTTTAATGAGTCCTTGCTCAAGGATCATTCCTTTCTCTTTGATATCTTTGTAGGTCTACAAAGAGTTCATGGTCATGTGGTGAGCCAAGCTAGGATGGGCATTATCAATAAACATTTTCACCAAATGGCACTCTGGCAAGGTGCAAGATATGCGAGTGGTAAGGGTTTTCCATCTTTGTAGATATTCGAGAAGGCTTTCTCCACCTTTTTGCTTAGTGTGGATGAGATCAACTACTGATAGCTCTGTTTCAAAAAGATGGGCATATTGGGCTACAAATGCCTCAGACAATTCAGCAAAGTTTTTAATTGTGTCATATGGGATTCTATAAAACCATTCAAGAGTTGGTTTGGCCAAGCTTTTTGGAAAGAGACGCAAGAGGAAGATGTCATTGTATGCCACTTCTTGGTAGTGCATGTAAAATTCTTTGATATGTGTGACAGGGTCTCCTTTTCCTCTAAATTTGTCAAATTTGAGTGTCTCAAAGTGTTTGGAAAATGGTGTCATGGTAATGGCTCTGTCAAATGGGTAAGGACACACATTCTCAAACTTGAAGGTTTTTGGATCATTTCCCTCTTGGATGTTCTTCAAAGCTATCTTCATGGCTTCCCATTCTGAATTAATGGGTGATGGATGGGGTGCCCCCAATGTAGGACTGCCCTAAGGTAGGTATGTGCTAGATGGGGCAATGGAATATGGATGGCTTTGAGGTATGGGCTGGTAGGGATTGTACATGGCTTGGGCAACTAAATAGTGGATGATGGGTTGCTGAGGTGGAGGTGGCACATATTGTTGCATGTGTTGCGAGGCTTGCTGCTGATATCGGATTTGAGGTTGGGATTAAGGAACATAAGCTGGCTATGGGATAAATGGATTGCTTTGTGGAGGTAAGGTATAAGATGGTTGTGAAGCTAGGGGAAAGGATCAAGGAGCTTGTGGAATTTGACTTTGGATTTGAGGAGTTTGACCAATATATGTGGGTTGTGCCCCCATCTGGGAAGGTATCTACATGGCAAAAGAGGCCAAGTAATTGGTGGTTGGTGGTGGTGGATTTCCTCCTAGAAGTGGCATAGAAAAATAGTTGGTAATAAGAGGTAATGGATTAGTTGGTGGTGGAGGTGGTGGGAATTGAAAGCTTGGAAATGGAACTGATGGGGTTTGATAGCTTGGTGGTTGGATTTGAAAGCTTGGTAGAGTGGTGGCAGGAGCTTGGGTCACTTAAGAGCTTTGCAGAACATTGGTAGTAGCTTGTGGATTTGTGGCTGATGGTATTGAGCTCCAAGGACCTAGTGGAAATGATGGAATTATGTTCTGAGCTGAGGTAAACAAGCTACAAGTGATGAAGGGTTGATTGCTTGGCCCCATGGGTGGCATCCCTGTTGTATATTGCTGAGGTTGGCCAAATATGCTAGCACTGATTTGGGAGATGGGTGGATTTGGAAGGCTGGGTTAGAGAGCAGCAGTAGCAATAGTGAAGGGAGTGAATGATGAGGTATTTTGGGTGAAGGGGGTTTGGGATGGAGTGGTATGGACCAATGGTGGAGTGGTGGTGGCTGGATTGGCTTTTGGAAGGGAGATTTCAACTTGAGTGGAGGCTAGTATGTTTGGGTTTGTTGGATCATATGGGGTGGGTTGAGGCTCTTCTTTTGGCACATATTGAGGATAATTCAAATCATAAGAGCCTATGGGTGGTGGGAGTTGTCCAAAAAATAGGTGAGATGGCTCTAATAGGGGAGGAGGTCTTCCAAAGTTGAAGGCTCCAATGTTGTCCCTTCAAAAGTTAGCCATGATTGTTTCCTTTTTCTTGTCTATCATGGCATTCACCAATACTGCATTTCCTGGTTGATTCATGAAAGCTTCAATGTCAGTAGGTGATGGTATAGTGTTCTCTGGGCTAAAGGATGGTTGACTGCTCAAGGGGAGCAATGTTTTTTGATCCAAATGATAGGGCTCCATTGTTCCTTCTTCTTGGCTAAGCAAGTGACGGGTGGCATGAAAATGTTCCTAAGGATGAGATGCAACAATGTTGATGGATGCAAAGGGGGAAGGCTTTTCTATGCAAATGATTTCCTAGGTTGAGGAAAAGCTATATGAAAAAACCTAAGGAGGATTGGGTTGGAGATTCTAACTTCAAAGATATGTTGCCAAAGCATGAAAGGTCTGCTTTCCTATGTGCAAGCTTCATGGTGTTTGTGTCAACTTAAGGATAGACTAATGATCCTTTAGGAGGAACATGAGATTGACCACTTGTGGATCCCAACCTTTAGCTCAAGGTGATGAGGGATAACAAGTGACAAAGCTAGATTACCCTAGACAAAGCTTTGTCAAAAGGATAACCTTGGCGAGGCTGGTGGATTTGGAAGATGTTAGGAATGGCAAACTTTTGGCAAAGTGACAACAATTTTGAAGGCTTGGATGCAAAGTTTTTGGATTGCTAGCTAGATGGTTTGGTTCTAAATGAGATGGATGAGCTAAAATGCTTAAGGGGAGGACTAAAGATGGCTGGCTTTCCTACAAAGATGACTCTAAAATGAATCTTATGCAAGAAGATGTGGAGAAACAAGGGAGTCTAATCATAGAAATCATGCCTAGTTGGTAAGGCATAAGTAGAGTTAACTCCTAGATGTTGGTTAAGTTGGATAGTGTGATCTAACCAGGCATCTTGAAGGGCTTCATCGGCAGCTTTGTCTTCTGCTTTGTGGAGTTTGGCAATTCGAGGGCTTGGTGTTATTTCCTTTCTCTTGGCTGAAAGTTCTTGGTATGCCTGAGATGGCTTGAGTTTGACTTTGTGAAAATTCTATTTGGGTTTGGGTTTGGGTTGTTCTAACATCAATTCCTAAATCTGCTTGGTTTTGAGAGATCTTGATTATTTTGCTTCAACTCGTTCGACTTCTAAAATAAGCAATGACTATGGTAAGTATGCCCTAAGCTAGGATTGACCAATTTTGGCAAACATTCATTCAACAAATAAAAAATTAAGCAATAGATAGGAACAACCAGATAGAAGTTTTTGATTCTTAGAATGTGATACTTGCGCCGAGGAGTGTGTATGTTTTACAAATATTTCGATCAGTCACTTCAAACACATTAATATCCTAGATGGTTGTCTACAAGGTTGACAATTGGTTTAGCTAGGGAGTCCTCGATATACCCAAGGTACGTGAGGTCCAAATCCATAGATAAAACCAAAACAATTTCACACAGCCAAGAGGAGCGGTAACCCACTTCTCCTCTTTCACTTCTCAAGGGTATAAAGTTCCCTGAGACTTAGCTCGAGTGACAAAATCTTGATTCCAAGAGAGGTGTCTTTGGATTCACCTCTCAATTTTTATACTCCGTCGAAATGCTGGAGTTGAGGTCGTCCAAGGGGTGATGAAATCCGCAAGCAGGCCTCCTAAAACTTAAACAAGATTTTGGATCCTAATCTTATGCACCCAAGATGGCCTCGAAAGATGACAAGGGAGAGAAGAATTGGATGATCTTGGGCTAAAAAACACGTTTTTTCTTTTACCAACTGACTCTTATGTGTGCTAATCTAAACTTTGCAAGTTAAGATGCAAATGTTCACTTCCAACTTTGAAATGTGCCAACAAAGAAAAATTGATCGAAGAATGCAAACAATAAGAAGAGTTAGGGTCAACAAGAAAGTAAACTCGCGCACCCGGAGGTCCTCCATGTCAAGTACCGATTAATTTTCTTTAAGATATTCAAGAGTTGGTGTGATTTTGTTTTAAGCCCAAAAAGAAAGATGTATAAAATTCAGTTTCAAGCATGCGCCCGGAGGCCCTCCACATCAAGATTTGTTCAAATTTTAATGCCCAAATGAAGTGTTAGTGAGCCTAATGTGCATTCAAATAATTTTCTAAGTTAGAAAAATTAATAAAAACACAAGTAAGTGAAGTTTGATCTTTGTGGAGCACTTAACACCTTCTTAGGTGGACCCATCCCCATAGATGGTGCTAAGATTGCAACCAATGGTTAAATTGATGGGTGATTAAAGAGGGTGAGTCCAACTACAAACTCACTTAGAGCGTCTTTATTTGATTTTTATAATTTAGAAAGTTTTAGAATGTAGATTCCTTTTATGCCCCAAAATATTCCTTTTATTGGATTTGTTATTTTAATCATGCATTCCAAGAAGAATTTTATTTTAATCCATGGCATTCAAGATTGTGTTTGAGCAACATTCATTCAATGAAAAATGTTTAAACATTCAAGTACATTTTAGCAACATGCATTCAAAGACAAGTGTTTAAACATTCAAGTTCATTTTTCAAGTGCATTAAACCATGTAAGGAGAACCTGCAAAAAACATGATTAGTGATTTCATATGTGCTCCAACCTGCAATAGCTACAAAAAACCAATTTGATTAGTAACTCAAAAAATCTCAAAAATTTGAAGCTTAACTATGAGAAAAATAAAATCAACTTTTTTTGTTCTTTTTCCTAGGCATAAAAATGCTTTAAAAAAATCTACTCTATGGAACCACCAAAAGTTAAAATTTGTAGGATCAGAGATGCTAAAATAGAAATTCAACAATAACAGGCAGAGACGACAGTTCCTCAGGCAGAGATGCTAATCTGTGGAGACGCTGAATTGTGGAGATGCCAATCTGTGGAGACGATAGAGAAAGAGGTGGAGACGATAGTTTAGTTTGGCGACGTGGAAAATAGGAAAGTAGGCAAATACACTGAACTGCAGAGATGACAGTTCAGTTTGGCAACGACAGAGATGACAGAATATTAGAGGTGGTGGCAGAGATGACAGTTTGCAAGCACAGACACCAATGTGCAGAGATGATAGTTGAGGTTGCAAAGATGATAGTTTACCAAATGCAGATGACAGTTCACCAGGCACAGATGCTAATCTGTAGAGACGCTGATATGTGGAGATGACACTTCAAGAATAGAACTGAAATACATGGATTTTTTCAAAAAAAATAATTTATTTTTTATTATTTTTGAGTTTTAGAAGGTATGTTTTCTTCCCAACTGCATTCTTCAACCTGCAAAAATAAGTGAAACACCCTACAACTCACTCAAATAACAAGAAACATTAGATTATTAGAAAAAATAACATATAGATAGAAATAGATGATTAAATGACTCATAGTGGGGTCTCACCAGGTGTGCCAAAATGTATATACTAATATGTTAGCAAGAAACACTAATCTATTAAGAGAACAAAGCATTAACTAACAAAGATTAATATAACATATAAGAGAGGCTAAAGAGGAACCCCTAATTAGGAATGTGAGACAAATGAATGGACTCTCCCAATAAGAATTAGCTCTTTGCTTGGTAAGTGAGTCTAAATGAAAGATTAGTATGTATGCTCAAAGGGCTTCAAGTTTGCTTCAATGGTGGAGATGGGTAATGGAAAATTAGTAGCTTTGTGAGCTCTCAATTTGGCATTATAAGGGTATAGTTAAGGGCTTTGGCTTTCTCAAACTAGCATTATAACTTTAACTCAATGATTGTGATGAAATGGCTTGGGAGTGGATTCAATTTATAGGCTAAGGGCTTGAGGGTTTGAGGGCTAAGATGCAAGGATGGGAAAATAGTTAAAGAGATCTAGGATTGCATGAGAGGAGAGCACATGGATTGTGCTTCCTTACAGCCAATTAGGGAGTGACAAATGTCACAAGGTGAGTGGATGGAGGAAAGGGCAAGGATGAGTCAACAAAGGAGGCTCAAGGGATAATATCTTCATAAAGAACCTTCATAATGTCTTGTAAGAGTAATGAATGGTCTTGTAAGAGTCTTTTATGGCTTTGTAAGAGCATTGAAGGCTTAGTGGTTGGGATATTTTGGAGGGAGTTGAGATTGTTGACTTTGCTTGGCTTAGGAAAGTCTTAATCTTTCTTAGGGAATATGACAAGGTTAGGGGTGGGATTAGAGGTGATTTAGTATTAGACTAAGCTTATTAGAGATATGCAAGTGGATGGCATTCAATGAGGGTGGGTGAGTTAGTAGCTAAGCTTGGTTAGTATGGGTGGATGGGGTGGATTAGGGTAAGAAGGGGGTTTAGGGATAGGCTTAGGGTTAGGATAAATAAAGTTTATTTATCTCATAGGTTTGGTTTGAGGAGATATTTATTAAAACATTTTTAATAAATATGAGAATTAATATTTAACTGTAGTTAAATATTTTGAGTTGGGATTAGGGGTAGAAAATAATGGGATTAGCCTTTAATCAAAATTAAAGAAGGATTAGAAGATTTTGGGAGAGGTTAGTGGTCTTAAGGAAATTGGCCAAGTTTTGGGCAAAAAATAAATTAAATATTTATTTTGGGATTTTTGATCAATTTATTAATTAAATAATTAATAAATAAGAAAATAATGTTTAAATAAGATTTAAACATTTTGGAAGAGATTCCTTAATTAAATATTTTTAATTAAGAGAAAGGGATTTAATGGCATAAAAATAAATAAATTAATTAAATAAATAATTAATTAATAAATGATGATGTCATCAGGAATTTTTTAGAAAATAAAAATACTTTATTTTCTAAGGGATTTTAGGTGTGTACACCTATGACCCAACCTTGCTCAGTGAATACTAATGCTAAACTTTTGTGATCCCTTTGTATCTACCATACTAATTTGGATCTTTTCTTCCTTCCAATTGGAACTATTTAAGATGTGACCTTGAGAATACAGTTTCATTTCTTCTTAAGAACTTAATTGGAAATGGTGGAGTCACCCACTTCATGAGTGATTGGAGCATCATCACTTAGACTAGCATGCTTGGTAGATTTAGGAATCCACTACTATCTCATTTGCTTCCTAATGTTATCATCTTTTTCTTTCTTTTCATCTTCAATTCTACCTATATTCATGCAATTCTTAGCTATATGACCAAGTTCACTACATGTGTAACATCTTATTGTAGTATCCTTTCTTCTCAAGTGATGCCTAGCATAGTTTATGCCAATGTGTCCATATTCTCCACAGTAATGACATCTGCACCTAGTATTGTAGTCCCAACCAAATATTGCTTTTACAAATTGTTTAGCTGGATTGAATGGTTTAGATCTACATTTAGATGCCTTATGACTTTGTTTCTTGAATTTGTGACATTTTCCTTCAAACTTTGGTTTTTCCTTGCATTCATTTGGTTTATGACCATATTGACTACAATTGTAGTGTTTTCCATTGAATTTTTCTTTTCTATTGCTCCAACATTTGTTTGATGTATGACCTAACTTACCATAGTAATTGCAAGTATGTCTTTGATTCCTTTGAGTACCTTGTTTGGAGGATTCACCTTCTTCTGTGTATCCAAGTCCTACTTTACCCTTTTGCTTATAAAGATTTTTCTCATTTGGCTGATTTAATTGATCCATGTTTGCTTGGGATTTCATTATTCTTTCATTGAGTTGTTTCTCAGAATTTAGATCAACTTTCAAGCTTTCATTGATTTTCTTTTTAGTGCTTAAATCATTCCTTAACGTTTCATTTTTAGATCTTAGACTCATGATTTCTTCATTTGCATTGGAGAGCTTATTGATAAGACTTTCTTGCTAAAGGGATTGATTTTGAATTTCATTATTCCTTGCCTCCATGTCTTTTCTTGCCTTATTTCTTTGTTTTGAGATTTCACACAATTTTATTGACTAAATTTCTTGTTCTCTTTTCAATTTCCTTACCTCTTCTTTTAGGGTGCCATTATTTTATAAGAGTTCTTTGATTGCATCATTTGCTTCATCTAAGCTACTTGAGGGGGAAAAGTCTTCAATATTCTCTTCAACATATTGGTGGTCATTCATTTATTTTGCAAGTTCCTTCCTTCTTTTTAGAGATTTAGAAAGATGCTCTCTTGCCTCCTTGAGTTGAGCTATGGTCATTTCTAAATCTAGCTTCTCATTATCAATAGCTTTGTCAAGTCTAAATATCTTCATTGTCCTTGATCTTTGCTGAAGTTGTCAAACTTTATCCTAAGAAACACAAAGCTCTGATACCATTTTTTGGAAATAATTAAGACTAGATAAGTTACTAAGAGGGGAGGGGTGAATCAATAACCTTAAATTTTTTGACAAATTTAGCACTTAATAACATAATCCATTTATCATTAATTGATCTAATCTACTGCATGTATAAAAAACTAAAACATAAACATTCATGGAACATGAACACAATATTTGGTGATCCAAAAACCTTTCAAATAAAGTAAAATTTGGGTGGGGATGATACCCACAAAACTTTAATACTGTAGCATAAAAGTTTCCTATTAAGGCTTACAATGATCACTTCTAATGATCTGCCCTATTAGGAGCAATTAGGACTACTAGGTCCACCTTGTTAGAGATTCTACGAACATATAATGAAGTATGCACTTAGTAAAGAGATTTAAGAAAATACTGTTAAGTCTACCCTATTAAAGGATTTGAAGTTGATTCACCTATTGGATGAAACAATAGATCTGACTTACAACTAAATTGCTGATTAATATCTTTTGAAGTATAAATCACCTCTTTGTGATAGATGTAACTTGATTGCTCCTGATTTGACCTTGCATAACACTCTACTCTGCTATTGATTCACATTCACATTCTCATGCATCAAAACATTACTTGCATTTCTTCAACTATCTTGTTTGGGTGTGAAACAATACATTACATATATATCAACCCAATTCACATAATTACAAAGTCAACCAAAGCACAAGATAACACCAATATTACTGAGTCAACCCAAATGTAGAAACTTAAGTTATAAAAGTTGACTTGGTGACTTTCTAATACTCGACATCCATTGCATTACTTAGCATCATCATGCATTCAGTAGAAGTAGAGGCTTGGTCCATACTAATCACTCAACATAGCTTCAAACTTGGTGAACATTGGAGAATCGATAGAAACTAAATATCATGTTTACCATGATTGCGCTTAGTAAACAGTACTCATCCCATCACTTAGTTAACATAGGCTTCACATCACAAGAACTAAAGACTTGGTAGATACTTCAAAGCTCGATAACTACTGACTACTTGATAAGAACTAAATTGCTCAATCTAAACTAATAGACTTCACACTACCTGTATTCACTTGGTAACCACTTGGAATTCTTGGTATGAACTATGAAACTTGGTAACTAATGAATTGCTTGGCAAATACTAGAGACTGAATGAAGAGCTCAGTGACCATACATAATCTGAATCAATGTTGTCACTAATAACAAACATGACTTAATGCCAATAGGAATAAAATAATATAATGGAGTGGATGGAATATAATTATGAGATGGAACATGTTGATCTTGACATGGAGGAGAGCTAGTGGATGGAGTGGAAGAAGAATCTTCATAAAGTCGAGGATCTGTGGATGCTAACTGTTGAGATGAAATGGAATTAGTAATGTGTACGATACATGGAATTTCTTGATCTTGATTAGGAAGGGGATCATGAGATGGACTTAGAGGGATAAATGGATCTTGAGGGATAAGGGAATAATGGGATGGAGAAATGCTTAGATCTAGAGGAGAAGAGGAATCTATAATGACATGCTTTGGAACAAGTTCTTGAGATGGCATTGGATGCATGACTTTGGTTGATTGGATTGCTTCATTTTTAGTTTTGTATTTAGAAAAGATTTTTACCAATGATTGTGGGACAAAGACATAGTTATTACAAAGTGGAGATAATTTTGATTTTGGAGGATTAGGATTATGTGAAGGTGGAGGTATGGGTAGGGGATTGGGATGATGTTTTTGGACACTAAGCTCAAAGTATGTGGAATTACATGGAGTATTTGGGTTGGATGGGACATGAGGATTATGGTCTTCAAAACATGGGGAAGAGGACGTATTTCATGGAATGAAGATTTTTACTTTTGATTTTCTAGGCTAAAGATAGAATTCTTGAGTTCCTCAATTTGTTTGGCAATGACATTTTTGTTTGAGGAATTGTGTGGGCCATGAATGGAATCATATGTGCTTGAAGGATAATGAGGTGGATTTCCCTTACCAAAGGTAGAAGAATAATGAACATGAGATGGATTAGAATTGGATATGAAGTTTTGAGGATTGATTTGATACATAGGTTGAAAGGGAGGTTTAACTCCATATTGTCTTTGAAGATCTTCAACCATTTGATTAAGCCAATTCTTATCCATGGATTTTAGACGAAGAGTGCTAAAAGATTTGATGATGGATGGAATATGAACTTGGGACTAGGAGCAATTTTTGACCTTTTTTGTTGACTTGATTTGAATTGAATTTGACTTGATATTGATGATGGTGCTCCTAAGTCTAAAGTAGAAGATTTGAATAGATGAAGTCCAAAAGATTGATTGATTTTGGATTGATGATGTAAATGGACTCACTTAGGGATTGATTATAAATGAATGAATTCAACAAGAGATTGGATTAAGAATCATGAGGATGAATCATTGAATGAAGGAATTGGATCTTGATGTGGATGATGAACCATGATTAGGATGTCGATCATGGATTTGATTAATTGATTAAGAAAATGAGGAAGTGATTTGGATGAATAGAGATGATTAAGACTTTGAGGAATGATTTAAATGATTAAGAAAAGAGATGCATGATGGTGATGAATTTTATGGATAGAAGAAGTGATTTGGAAAATAAGAGCTTTTTTTAATTTTTTTTATTTTGAAATGTTTTTGGATTTTGAATTTTTATGATATTTTTGGACTTGTTTTAAACATAACATGCAAAGCATACAATGAAATATATATACAAGAAAAATCTTAGATGGTGTGTCCCCTTCAAACAAGGAGGTTTTTGAACACTTAGCACTTCAAACACACCAACAATCCTATAAGGTTTTGACTAGGATATACAAGCTCAGCTAGGGGTGTCCTCGATATACATAAGGTACGTGAGGCCCAAATCTGTAGATGAAAGAAAAATAATGCCACATAGGTGGGAGGAGACGGTAACCCAAATCTCCACCTTAACTTCTCAAAAGTATAAAGTTCTTTGGGGCTTAGCCAAATGTGACAATATTATGCTTCCAAGAGAGGTGTCTTTTGATTCACCTCCTGGTATTTATACTCTGCTAGAACACTGGAGTTGAGGTCATCCTAAGGGGTGATGAAATTCTCAAGTAGGCCTCCTAAAAAATAAAGAAGACCACTTATTTCTTCTGCACTCAAGATCACCTGAAGGCATGAGAGGAGAGAATACGTAAGTGGCCTTGGGGTTAAAAGACACTTGTTCTTTCCTAATGAAGCTTTAAGTTTTGTGATCGACTCTTAAAAAAACTTGTGTTTAATCATGCATTTTTCTTTCCAACTTGACAAAATCATCAATATAATAAAAAGTGAGAGATCATCAACAAAAGAAAATTGAGCATGAACATAAGCAAATTGCTCAAAATGAAACCAATTCCTTTAAATCATTCAAGATTGAGTGAGTTCATTTTAAGCACCAAATCCAAATATTTCATAGAAAGCTTCATTAACCTTAGGCATTCAAGAGTGTGTTTTCTATCTAAATGTTCATTCCAATAAAATCATGTTTAATTTCCTTAAGACATTCAAGAGTGTGTTTGACTATCCTAAATATGCATTCCAATGAAAATCTTGTTCATTCCTTAATGACATTCAAGAGTGTGTTTGCTATCTAAATATAAATTCCAATGAAATATGAGTAACTTTCCCTTTAGTCATTTAAGATTGGATGTAATGTTTGACCTTAGAGAATTCAAGAGTGTGTTTGGATTTTAGATATTAATTTGTAACATTCATTCAAAGACAAGTGGTTATTGCATACAAGTTCATTAACCCTTTAATCCTACAAGTGATAAAAATCACTACAAATTTCTTAAGTGATAAAAATTACTATAAGTTTGTTTTAAGTCCTCAAAGGTATATTTCCTAAAATGAAAACTTGTTACCGAATCAAGTGGTTAAAATTAAATTAATCTACCAAAAATTAGAGATAATAGATGATAGGTGCAGATGAGAGAACAACATAGACGTTGAAACTCGCAGATGAAAGACTTCACAGATGCTAAAATTCACAAATGTTGAAACTTATAGATATTAAATCTTGTAGATGACAAAAGGTAAGGGTGTATGGTTTACAATCCAATGGTAATTTTGTCAAATGCAAACAATAGATTAAGTTCAGAGATGCTAAAACTCGTAGATGACAAAAGTTTTTAGCAAACAACTCAGACGACAGAACTAGGGATTGCAGACAACAAGGTATACAATGTAGATGATAATTTGGTTTTAAATTGAGTTTGAAATTCATTCACAATGGAGACAACAAGGTATACAACACAGACAACAATTGAGTTTTACAAAAAGTTTTAAATCTGCCCACCATGCAAATGACAGAGGAAATGGAGCAAATGCCAAAACTAGGTTATAATGCACAATAGGTGGGTTCAAAGTAGTAAAGAAAAAATGTTGATCTATGTAGATGCTAGTTTGCATAGAGGCTAGTTTACAAAAATGATAGTTTGCAGATGACACTACATGTAGCATAGATGATAGTATGCAAATTTTGGAAATGAGTTTCAATTTTTGGATGATTTTTTGAAAGGAAAACAAGGATATGGTGTTGGAATTAAAGGTAGAGTAACTGAGGGGGGGGTGAATCAGTTACTTACAAAAATTAATCCACAGATCCCTTAGATGTCTTAAAGATCTGGTTACTGCTGATACTTAGTAAACATAACAAAAATGTTGTAACTCGGTAAATTAAATTGTTACTTATCTTCAAGCAAACATGCATGCAATTGAAAACAAAATGAATACAAGAGACACCAAATTTAATGTGTTAACCCAATATGGGAAAAACCACCAAGTAACTAGTCACCAATTTTTCACTCTTCTAAAGTGAGCCTTCTTAGGAGCCAACCCTGTTAAAGGTTACAATACATACTGTGAGGTGTGATCCTGTTAGAGGATTTAATTACCCTGTTAGGAGTGGCCTTGCTAGAGGTCTTTAGAACAATTCAACTGAACTATCACCTTGTTAGAGGATTTACAAAAATGGCTATTAAACCAACTCTATTAAGAGATTTGAAATCACTACTACAATGGTTAGAAAGAAACAATGAATTGACCTGAACAAGATGCAAATGAATTTGCTGACTACATGTCTCTATTCATCATCATTAGATCCTCCTTGATCAAATATAGCTTTTCTGCTCCTCAATGATCTTTGATCATCCTTTAAATTTGCTTCCACAATAATTAGTCTTCATATCACATTAATTCCATACACACTTCCACTTCACACTTAGAATTCACAACTTGACCTCTTAATTATACCATTCAGATTGTCAAGTCAACCCATTTACATATTACATTTACCAATAAACCATACATCACTCTACTATGAAATATTACCCTAAATAAATAAATGTTATTTCATAAAATAATGAAATCCTTTACTGGCCGACCCTGCTCAGTAAATACTACTTCCAAAAATTTCCTAAGTTAACCTTCTTGACTCGGTTAACATTGCAATATCCATAAAATCCTTTGGATGCTGAGTTTACTCGATAAGAACTGAATTCCTTCATGAGAGTTCCATAAGAATTGCTTCTGCCACATTTCCTTTGATGACTGAGTGAGCTCGGTAAGAACTGTTTCTGCCACATTTCCTTTAATGATCGAGTGAGCTAGGTAAGAACTATTTACTCGATAGATACTGCAAGTTTTCTTCACTAACCTCCTGGGCTCGGTAGATTTTGTTATTTTTTCTCGCTGACCATCTGAGCTCGGTAGACTCTATCCTTTTCCTTGCTAACCTTTTGAGCTCGGTAGACTCTATCCTTTTCCTTGCTGACCTTCTGAGCTCAGTAGACATTGTCTTTTGCCTTGTTGACCTTCTGAGCTTGGTAGACTCTATTTGATGACTGATATGAAATTTGTGTGACATCAAAGACAACACACAATTGTACAATTATATCCAACAATATCCCTCTTTGGAATTGATGGCAACACAACATGTCATAGCAGAATGAAATTTGAAATCAAGTCTTTTACTAAAAGAATACTTTACTTTCTTCTTCAAATATAGCATAATAATCTCTCCCTCTTACACAAACTCTTATTATTTTACAAATTTCAGAAAGATATTATAGTATACTCTCCCTCTTTGACAACACATGCAAAAGACAACTCAAAACAACTGAATAGAATTGTACTTGATGTATTGATTCATATGCAATGTCTTCATTGGTTTGATGTATCAACTGATAGATCTTCAATTCTATTTTTGTTGATGCATCACTGGAACTATATTTTAGTGAGCTTCAGATAGGGGAATGAACCCTAACTTACCTCTTAGATACAAGAATGCATCCTTAGGTAAAGGAGTTGTGAATATATCAGCAATTTGTTCCTTTGTATGGACATATTCCAATCTTATTTCCTTGTCTTGCACCAATTCTCTAACAAAGTGATACTTAATGGCAATATGCTTGGTTTTTGAATGCATCATTGGATTTTTGGAGATGTTAATTGCACTTGTCTTATCACAAAACATAACAATATATTCTTTGATTTCTTGCTTCATACCTTCGAATAATTGTTTGAACCACACAATATTTGAGCAATTTACTACTACTGAAACATATTTGGCCTCTATTGTGGATTGAGATGTGCAATTCTACTTTTTCCTTATCTAGGAAACCAACCTTTTTCCAAGAAAGAAAGCTCCTCCACTTGTGCTCTTTTTATTATTAATATTTCCTGCCCAATCTGCATCAGTGAACACTTTTAAATCTATATTTCTTCCAAGTTTATACCATAATCCATATTCTTCAGTTCTTTTTAAGTATCTCATGATCCTTTTGATTTCCATCGTGTGATTTTCTTTTGTTTTTGCTAAGAATCTTGCTAAAATTCTTACTACAAGGGCAATGTTTGGTCTTGTGTGCACTACATATTGCAACTTTTCAATCATAGATCTATACAATGTTTGATCTACTTCCTTTGATTCATCATCCTTTGTAAGTTTTAATCTAGTACACATAGGAGTCCTAACTAGTTTGTAGTCTTCCATACCAAAAATTTTTAGTATCTCCTTGATGTATTTAGATTGAGTGATCTAGATGCCATTCTTATTCTATTGAATTTGAAGACCAACAAAGAATTTGATTTCACCAAACATTGACATTTCAAATTCCTTGTTCATTTTTTTAAAAATTCTTTGCAAAGATCATCATTTCCTATGAACAAAGTATCATCTACAAATATTTTTGTCAAAAAAATCTTATTATCTGGTCCTTCCTTTATGTACAAACTACTATTGTCATTAGTTCTTTGAAAACCAATCTAAATAAGATAGTTATGTAATATTTCATACCATGCTCTCGGGGCTTGCTTTAGACTATATAATGCTTTATGCAATTTGCAGACCATGTCCTTCTTGTCTGGATCAACAAAACCTTAAGTTTGTTCAATGTAAACCTCTTCATCCAATATGCCATTGAGAAATGCTCAGTTGACATCCATCTGATAAACTTTGAATCCTTTGAATATAGCATATGCAAGTAAGGTTTTGACACCTTCCAATCTTGCAACAAGAGAAAATCTCTTTCCATAGTCTACAACTTCTTCTTGTGAGTATCCTTTGCATACCAGTCTAGCTTTGTTCCTTGATACCTTACCATCTTCATTTATTTTGTTTCTGAATACCCACTTTGTTCTAATCACATTTTTGTCTTTGGGTCTAGGTACAAGAGTCCATGTTTTGTTTTTCTCTATCTATTCTATCTCTTCATTCATAGCTTCAATCCAACTCTCATTGTCTAGTGCATCTTTGACATTTTTAGGTTCAAAAATTAGCAAGTAAGCAAGTTCCTTTCAACTTAATTTTTGTCATTGTTCCTTGCAATTTATCTCCAATGATCTGATTTGGTGCATGATGCCTTCTGACATACTTGGCTAACATGGGCTCCTTGCATTTTGAATGACTTGCATTTTTATCCTTCTGTGTCTCAAATTTTGGTTCTAATTTTTTTTAGGCTCGGTAGATGCTAACTCAGTAGCTTCTATTTGCAACTCGGGTTCTTGCATCTCAGTAGGTACTGACTCAGTTTGAACTTCTTGTGACTTGGTTAATGAAGACTCTAGAGTTGAGCATTTTGATCAATAGGTATACTTAGCATTGTATTAGGTTTAATGTAAACAAATTTTCTAGTTTTTAGGTTCCTTTTTGCTTTCTTCTTCTATTCTTTCTACAAACTCATCAACTTTCACATGTGCACTCTCTATGACTTTTTGAGTAGATAAGTTCAAACATCTATATGCTTTGCTTTTGCAAGAGTATCCCAAAAATATTCTTTCATCGCTTTTTACATCAAATTTACCTTTTCTAGATTCCTTCAAAATGTAACATTTTCTTCCAAATATTTTTAGATAACTTACATTGGGTTTGTAGCCATACCACAACTCATAGGGTGTTTTGAATGAGTCTTTTTTCATCTGTACTCGGTTCAAGGTATGAACTATAGTGCTGATAGATTCCTTCCAGTATTTGATAGCAATGCTTTTCTCAATCATTAAGGTTCTTGCACAATCCATCTATTCCTTCTTTTTGCTATTCCATTTTGTTTAGGAGTTCCAGGTGCTGAAACCTATCTTTTGATTCCCCTTTCAATGCAAAAGTTATTGAACTCATGTGAAATGAATTCACCACCTCTATCAGACTTTAAGAATTTCAATCTTTTGCCTGTTTCCTTTTTTACTCTAGCCAAATACCATTTGAACTTTTCAAATGCTTCTAATTTATCTCTTATGTACATGACATTCATCATTCTTGAATAATCATCAACAAATAGAATGAAGAATTTTTTACTAGTATAACTTTCAATACCAATAGGTCCACACAAATTAGTATGCACAATTTCTAGAACTTCTTCAGTCTAATAGTTCTTGCTTTTAGAACTAGTCTTTCCCATTTTACCAATTTGATAATTCTTGCATAGACCAACCTTAGGTTTCTTTATGTTAGGAATACCTCTTACTTTCTTGAATTTACCGATCTTTACCAAGTTGTCAAAGTTTACATGACATAACCTTTTATGCCATAACCAACTTTCTTCAATTTGAGCAATGAAACATGAACATTCACCAAGTTCAAGATAAAATAAGTTACCTTTTGTTTGAGTACCTGATCCAATCAGCTTTCCTTTGCCATCCAACAATCCTTTGCTTTCTTTTCCATGCATAAATTCTACTTTAAGTCCATTATTGAGTAGTTGTGCCACACTCAACAAATTATGCTTTAGTCCTTCTACCCAATATGCATTATCACATACAAGTTCCTTGGTTAGTGAGATTCTTCCTTTTCCTCTTATACAACAAGGTTCATTATTACCAAATCTTACATTCTCACCATCATAGTCTTCAAAGTATTCAAACTTAGTTTTATCACCAGTCATGTGATGAGAAAAACCACTATCTATGATCCATGTATCATTTCTTCATCATTATCAGATTCATCTTTCACAGTAATGTAGAAATTTTCATCTTCTTCTTCATCATCAAAATCATTAGAATCTTTAGCCATAAAACATGTTTTCTTACCTTTATCCTTGAATTATTTGAAGTCTTTCTTGCCATTGTACTTGTGACCTTTCTTCTTATCTTTGTTCTACATATTTGGGCACCTAGCTGCAATATGTCCAATTTCCTCACAAGAAAAGTAGATTAGAGGAACCTTACCTTTGTATTTCCCTTTGCCTCTTGAATATTTTCTTTCTAGTAGAGCTTCAACCACCTCAAGATCACTATTTGAACTTTTTTCTGATTCTTCATCATTATCTGATTGTGGATCCTTCATTTTTTTCCCTTTTTCTTTGAGTGAAAGCTTGGCTTCAAATGCTGATTCAATATTCTTGACAGCTGGAACATAATTGTCATAGTTTTCTAGCTCAAATGTAGTCAATCTTCCAACTATGGCCTCTAAATTTATTTTATAATTTGCCTCACATCTTCTTGCTTGAATTGCAGAGACTCTGATTGCATAAATGGGAAGTAGAGTTCTAAGAACTTTATTTATAATTGTCTCATCATTGATATCTCCTCCAGATGCTTTGATTGCACTAATACATGTTTTAACTCTTTCAACATACTTTGCAATGTTTTCATCCTCTCTCATCCTCATTGATCAAATTGTCCTCTCAAAATTTCTACTTTGGCTCTTCTCACATTATCATCTCCTCCATAAATCTCTTTCAGCTTGTTCCACATTTCAGAGGTAGTTTTGCAATCTTTAATGTCATAAAATTCTTCATAACTTAGAGCAGATGCTATATCTATCATCATGTTTTTGTGAGTCTTCTTTTCAGCAATATCATTGACAGATAATCTACCAGAAGGTTCTTCATATTTTGCATCGAGGTACTTTAGCCCTATATCACCAATAGAATCCAAATGAATCTCAATCAATCCTTTCCATGCTAAGAAGTTGTTCCTGTTAAGTCTTGGAATTTCCATTTTGTAAGATATCCTAATCTTTAGCTTAGATCCTTGAAATGTTTTCCTATAAGCACCAAAAGCTCTAATACCAATTGTTGGAATTAAAGGTAGAGTAACTGAGGAGGGGGGTGAATCAATTACTTACAAAAATTAATCCATAGATCCCTTAGATGTCTTAAAGATCCAATTACTGTTGATACTCGATATACATAACAAAAATGTTGTAACTTGATAAATTAAAATATTACTTATCTTCAAGCAAACATGCATGCAATTGGAAACAAAATGAACAAAAGAGACACTAGATTTAACGTGAAAACCCAATATGAAAAATATTACCAAGTAACTAGTCACCAATTTTTTACTCTTCTGAAGTGAGCTCTGTTAGGAACCAACTCTGTTAAAGGTTACAATACACACTGTTAGGTGTGACTCTGTTAGAGGATTTAATCACCTTGTTAGGAGTGGCCTTGCTAGAGGTCTTTAAAACAATTCAACTAAACTATCACCTTGTTAGAGGATTTACAAAATGGCTGTTAAACCAACTCTCTTAAGAGATTTGTAATCACTACTACAATGGTTAGAAAGCAACAATGAATTGACTTAAATAAGATGCAATTGAATTTGCTGACTACAAGTCTCTGTTCAACATCATCAGATCCTCCTTGATCAAATATAGCTTTTCTGCTCTTCATTGATCTTTGATCATCTTTTAAATTCACTTCCACAATAATCAGTCTTCATATCACATTAATTCCACACACACTTCTACTTCACACTTAGAATTCACAACTTGACCTCTTAATTATACCATTCAAATTGTCAAGTTGGCCCATTTACATATTACATTTACCAATAAACTATACATTACTCAGCTACAAATATTACTCTAAACAAATAAATGTTATTTCATAAAACAATGAAATCCTTTACTAGGCAACCCTACTTGGTAAATACTGCTTCCAAAAATTTCCTAAGTTAACCTTCTTGACTCAATTAACATTGCAATATCTGTAAAATTCTTTGGCTGTCGAGTTTACTCGATAAGAACTGAATTCCTTCATGAGAGTTTGGTAAGAAATGCTTCTACCACATTTCCTTTGATGACTAAGTGAGCTCAATAAGAACTGTTTCTGCCACATTTCCTTTGATGACTGAGTGAGCTTGGTAAGAATTGTTTACTCGATAGATACTACAAGTTTTCTTAACTAACCTCCTGAGCTCGATAGACTCTTTCATTTTGCCTCACTGACCATCTAAGCTTAGTAGACTCTATCCTTTGCCTTGCTGACCTTCTTAGCTCGGTAGACTCTATCCTTTGCCTTGCTGACCTTCTAAGCTCGGTAGACATTGTCCTTTGCCTTGCTGACCTTCTGAGCTCGGTAGACTCTATTTGATGACTAATATGACATTTGTGTGACATCAAAGACAACACACAATTGAACAATTGTATCCAACACATGGGTCCTACTAGGTGTGCCAAAATGTATGCAACAAAACCTAACCTGTTGGGAGCAAGAGTAAACAAGCACACATTAGTCGCATGGGTATATCAAATATTCAAAATAAAATAAAACACAACTAATACTATGCTTGAGTTTTGCAACTAAATGCAACCTCAAAGCAACTCAACAAAGGCACCCATGAGAAGCCCTATTGGTGTGTTTTAGATTGGAGGAATGTGGTGTGCTCTCCCAAAACAAAACTATGTGAATCCCTTGATATTAAATGCAATGTGAAAATGATACTATGCTAAATGAGTGGAGAATGCTTCAAACAATGGCTATGGAATCAACCATGCTTGAGAGCATTCAAAGGATATGAGTATGGAAATGCAAGAAACAAACTAAGCTAACAATGCAAATGAGATGAAAATTTAATGACTACCAATGGTTAGTAACAAATGCAACTCTAGAAATCATTAAAAGCTCTAATAACAAACTAGCATGATAACAATGCAAATGAAAGAGATGGAAAATTCTTGAGACAAGGGCTCTATTTATAGGCTTGAGAGAGGCCTTGGGGAGGTGGCATCTATGTGGCATCCACATAGGTGGCACAAGGGAGACATGGAGACAAGTCATGCAAAGGTCAACATTCAAAGTTTTCTCACACATGTGTGAGAAAACTTGAAGGAAGGAGTGGGGGACAAATGTGTAAGAAGTGTGAAGGGTTCTTTACACATGTGTGAGCATATATTTAGGAACTGAAAGGGGTTTAGCAAGGTGTTTAGGATAAATAAGTGGGATTAAATAGTGAGTAGGCTTAGAAGGATGAAAGTGATGGGTGTAGACTAGGTTTTAGGATATGTTTAAGACTAAATTAAATAGGATTTAATTTAATCATAGGTTTAGAGAATTTAATGGAATGGAGGGAATTAAATAAATAGAATTTATTTAAAAGGGGATTTATCGAGTACTATGCATTAAATAAATTTAACACATTAGAGGGGATGCATTTAAATTAAATTTGAATACATTAGCGAAGTGAATCTATTTAATTAAATAAATTCAATTAAAAAAGTAGAAGAATATGAAAAATATAACTAATTAATAAATAATTAATTATAGTGTCAAGGGAGATATTAAATCAATGAATATAGTGTTTAGGACAATTTTAAGTGTCTACAATATGTGTGGGGGAGCAAGATAATATTATACAAATACAAAAATAGATAATCAAAAAACATCTTTTACAAAAGAAATTTTGAAAAATTTAAAAATAGAGAATGTTACTAAATTGAAGCCACATGACAGAAACAAAAAAAATTCTTTGGAATTGAAATTTTGAGAATTTAGTTTTGGACTGATAAGTGTTTTTGTCACTAATGCCAAAGGGGGAGATTGTTGACATTAAGGTATCATTTATTTATTAGTGACTCACACTTACTCAATTGGTTAAATAGCTACCAAGCTTATCTTAGAATTTGATATGTTAACTGAGTAATTCAAGTTCTATCAAGTTCTATAATTTCTACCAAGATTTAGAATCAGTATTAAGTTCATGTTGAATAATATTTACCAATTTCATCAGTGATAGTGCAAACCAAGCTTAAGAGTTTTAACCAAGTTGCACAGTGTCAACCGTGCTCTCTATTTTCTACTAAGCTCACAATGTTAGTGTTGACCGAGCCATACATTGTCAACTGAGTGTTTCATTTTATATGGTAAGTTTTGAAGTTTTCATTGAGTCACTAGTGTTGACCAACTTTAGACTACTTTGAAGTGATTAGTATGAACTAGGCTTCTAAATCTACTGAGATCATGATGATGCCAAGTGTTGACAATGGTTGTTAAGTATCAGAATCTCATTGAGTTTGTCTTCAAAACTTGAGCACCAACAAATGGGCCAACTTTATAATTCTTATTAATAATCTATGTTGTAGTTTCCTTTGATGAATTGTGTTTTGGATTGTTATATATGTAATATATTATATCATATCTGAATATATATGTAAGATGTATAAGGAAAATATAAAGAGAAGAAGTGCAAAGTGAAAAGGCTATAAGCAGTATAAGGAACACAAAATATTTCTCCATCACAGCAAGGTGATTATTATAGAGGAATCTCATCTAACAAAATCAAAGTTTCATATCAAAGATCAACATTTAGTTCATCCTAATAGGTGTATCAATTAAATCCTTTAACAGGGTAGACTTAACAGTCTTTTGTAAATCTCTTTATTGAGTGCATACTTCATTGTATGTTTTGTAAATCCTTTCACAAGGTGGACCTAGCAACACTTATTGCTTCTAATAGAGAAAATCATCAAATTTGATCAATTGTAAGCCTTAACAAGTTAACTTTATACTGTAGTACTAAAGCTTGTGGGTATCATCCCCACCCTAGTTTTACTTTCTACTTGGAAGGTTTTTGGCTCACCATATCTTGTGTTATTGTTATGAATGTTTTACTACTTTTAGTTTTTCATGCATGCAATTAGATCAAAATTTATATGAAGGATTAATTTGTGAAATTATATTAATTTTTATTGGTTGTTGATTCACCCCTCCCCTCTTAATAACCTAGTCTATCCTATATTTTCATTAGACATGAGTCTTTTCTGATCATCATCATCATCATCCTATGCTATTGCTACTTCTTTTTCTTTATTTTCTTGAATTTTCTTCTTCTCTTCTTCTTTCTCTTTCCTTTTCTTCTCTTCCTCTTCCTTCTTTCTCTTCTCCTACTCTTCTTTCCTCCTCTTCTCTTCCTCTTCTTTGTTTTTCTTCTTCTCTTCTTATTACTTTCTTTTCTCTTCTTCTTCTTCTTCCTTGTCCTTTTCCTTTTCTTCTTCTTCTTCTTCATCCTTAGAGCTAGTGTTGCTAGTCAAATTGCCAACAATATTTGTACCATAATCCTTAAAAGGGTCTTCTGATGTCTCAAATTTTACCTTGCTGTTCTCAATATGTATAGTATCTATAGAAATTTTTGTTTGTAGAGTAAGAGATACCTCTATCATGACTGTATCCTTCTCCTTTTTTTGACTTGTCATCATTTTTATAATTGATGCCTCTATTTCCTTGTTCACATATCCATAGTTTCCTCCCATAATAAGTATGGGCCTTGTCTTATTTATCAAGTAAGGTGCAAGGTTACTCATCAAGACTTGCAAATGATTTTCATCTTTAACTTCACAATTTTTTCTAAGATGATTCTCTCTTGTATTTTTATCTTCTTCTACAACTCTCTATTTTCTGTTAACAAGTATTTTACAACTATGTTGGAATAAGACCTTGTATATACAAAAATTTCTTATCATTTACAATCAAATGTCTTATTACAAAATTTTCTAACTTAAATATTTCAAAACTACTTTACAAATTATTAAACTTTTTAAGTTGTGAAAAATTTCCTTTGTTGATGATTGCATCATATAGGGTCTCAATTCTTGGCTTCCATGCCTTCCAACCTATGGGTGACTTGGTTTGTACCCTTTTTACTAAAGCTTCCTTCTCCTCTATTTCCTCATCTAATGACTCTGATTTAGATTCAACTACCTATAATTTTCTTTTGGGAACAAAAGTTTTTCTTCTCTTTTATGGTCCTATAGCCATCTGTTTGACTCTCTTTGCTATTTTGGAGGTTCTATTTTCTCCTTTTTAACCTTTGTAATTATTATGGATTTTCTAGTCCTAGGAGGAGTGGTTTTCTATACCTAAACAATGCTAACATCCTCTACATTTTTCTTATGCACAATGGTAGGTAGTACTTGTGATACTATGACATATGGTGCACTAGGATTCTATGATAAGGGTCCTACTACTATCACCCATTTTGTTTCTCCTATTACTACCAATAGTCTGGTAACTAGAATTTATGATTGACCACTTGCCTTTTGTTATTTTGAAATTTCCATAACTCCTTTGAGTTCCTCCTTTTGCCCTATTTCTTTTAGTACAATTTCAATTTTCTTGTCAACTTTATTTTTTATGTGTTTTCTATACATCTCACTTTGCACCTCTTTCTTCTTTTCTTAATATGTCCCCCATCTAGGAAACTCTTCATATCTTGTAGATTCAAGGGTTATCTCTGCATATCCTTGTTGATGTTTGATATCTTCTATTGGAAAAAAATAGACATTTCTCATCAAATGACATGTCTATTCATGACTTATACTCAATATAAATGCAAGTGATTGTTGTATTTGTAAAACACACACTAGCAATCCTAAGAAAAATAACATGGTATTAAAGCAAGTTATTTACCATTCCATGAGGTTTCAATAGTAAAGACATATTATGACTTAGAGATTGAATTTATATTTCAATGATTTCAAAGAATCAAAAAAATCAAAGGAAAAATTAATCTTGTAAGAAATGTTTAGAATAACTTGAGAGAGGGGGGGGGGGGAGAGGGGTGAATCAATTGCTCAAGGTATTTAAGTACCATTTGAACTTTTAAACATAAAACTCTTACTATTATGCTTATCTTGCTATTACTTAGTCTCTACTATTATTCAGTCTCTATTGTAAACAAAATTTACTACTCCAAATATAACATGCTTTATTGAATAGAAAATGTTAACCATAAAATGTTAAACATATAAACCATTCAACGCAAATTTGAAACTAGGATATTTATGTGGCAACCAAATTTGGGAAAAACCACCAACAATATGTCACCAATTTTTAACTTTTTCAAAGTAAACCCTATTAGAAGCCAAACCTATTAAAGGTTAAAATACACCTTGTTAAATGTTTCTTGGTTAGAGGATTAAATTATCCTATTAGGAGTGCCCTTGTTAGAAGAATATAATCATTCCATTTATAATGTCACCTTCTGAAAGCATTTACACAGACTATTAATTCGTTCAAATGACTATTAGGTTAACCTCTCTTAAAAGGATTTCAATAAAAAATGTTTACAATGACTAGAAATAAAACAATAGGTGTTGCTCTGTGTGATTACAACTCACTTTGTAACTTGAGATCTTTTATTGATTCCCTGATAAGTTATCCACTATCATCTCTATTCTTGATTCTTGAGGAAACCCTTCATGGAATCACTCTTCCCCTTCAACAACACTTAGGCCTTCTTGCTCAAATTTCACTTATCACTATTAGCTACACATGTGTAAGCAATCTCCTTTAGCTTTGCATTCACTCTCACACTTGTGTGTCTCTAATACACCTTGCTCTATATGCCTCTCTTCAGATACACACTTGTACATATACATTATTTGGCTCTACACTCTCTAAATAGCCAACTCTTTCTTTACCATTATCCACAGTCATCGTCGATCTTAGGGTTTACAATTAGGTTCAACACAATTCACTATATCTATCCATCTTCTTAATCTTCTTCTAGAAACTTCTCTGGAATCCTTCTATTAGTTCTTTGCCTAATCCTCTCTTTAGATTTAATGATATAACTCATCAATCTTATCTTCAACATGGTTTACAACTCCCAAGAAATCAACTAAGTTAGTTGGGAATCACAATTCCCTCAAATTTATCTTCAACAATGTTACTCAGTATTCACTAAGTCTTGACACTCAGTCATCACTAAACACTTGGGTGCTATAAATTTTTTTGGCTCGACATCAACTAACTTGCTTAGTTGATATTGATTCTCATTCAACACTATATTTTCTTGGCATTAACTATGGCTCAATTGACACTAGCACCACTTGGAATTTCTTTTCTATTTACTCTATTTCTCATCTTGACTTAAATTTCTTAACATAAAAAATCACTTTTCTTTATCAAATTCTATCTAATCAAATGTCCATTGTAGTTTCCTTGTCATAACTCAACCTTTCCTCTAGGTGCTATTTTATGAGAAATTCCTCAAATCCTCTTGATTAATCAAATAGATATGACATTAGATTAAGTAACAATATGTCTCATCAATAGATTGACATCAATGACAAATTTTTTTTGTTTCAAATGTAATTTTCTGAGAATTTCCCTCTTTGGAATTAATGGAAACATCTATATATTCCAAAAATCTCTATATCTCAATATTAGGTATACCTCAATGTATCAAATGCATCTCACTTGGTTGTCATACAATCCAAAAAAAATTCTCTCTTCTTTGATACAACTCTCTTCTTTGTCTATCTCTCTCTCCCTCTTACTTTTGTCTTTTTCTCTCTCTTGAAATTATGTCTCCCTCTTTGTCTATCTCTCCCTCTCTGACAAAAATGCAAAAGACACTTTAGCTTTCTTAGCTTCAATCTCTCACTCTTTGATAAGTAGGAGATAATTTCCACTTACTTTGTAATCAAGTGTACTCAAGCTGGAGTAGTACTGAGATGGGTGACCTCTCAGGAAGTCCTGGTGCTTTACCCCTATGAGCATCACCTAGATCCAATGATTGTTAAGTGTTACATTTATTCTCATGAGATATATATTCATGTTTAATCACTACACATGAAATATGGTTCAATGAGTTTGACTTAAAAATCACATATTTAAATCCTGATAGCAATATCACAATTTGACTTGTTATGGAAATTATCTCCTACTTATCAATTAATGAGCTTAAGGGGATTTCTAAAGAATAGTTCATAAGGCACAATTGTTGGTGAAGTTTTTTCAAATGGGGTTGCAAGGTTTGGGTTTAACCATGAAGGAAACTTTGTAGGTAAGTGCACTCAGGTTGGAGTAGTACTAGGATGCATGACCTCCCAGGAAGTCCTGGTGCTTCACCCCTATGAGCATCACCTAGATCTAATGACTATTAAGTGTTCCATTTATTCTCATGAGATATGGATTCATGTTGAATCACTACTCATGAAAAATGAGTCAATGAGTTTGACTCAAAAATCACACAATTAAATCTTGACAAAAATATCACAATTTGACTTGCTGTGGAAATTATCTCCTACTTATCAATTGATGAGATTAAGGGGATTTCTAATGAATGGTTCATAAGGTAAAATACTTGGTGAAGGTTTTAAAAATGGGGTTTCAAGCCTTGGGTTTAATCATGGAGGAAACTTTGTTGTTAAGCACGCTCAAGCTAGAGTAGTACTAGGATGGTGATCTCCCAAGAAGTCCTGGTGCTTCACCCCTATGAGCATCACCTAGATCTAATGAGTGTTAAGTGTTCCATTTATTCTCATTAGAGATGAATTTATGTTGAATCACTACTCATGAAACATGGGTCAATGAGTTTGACTCAAAAATCACACAGTTAAATCCTGATAGCAAGATCACAATACTTCATTCTTGTTCTTTATGCTTTATGTGAACTTGAGTGATGTAAATGGATTGTTTAGGTATAAGTAAATAAATGGTTCAATTAGTTATTTAATGAATTTATCACTTTAGATATGATATTATATGAAATTGCACTTGAATATGTGTTTTAGTGTGTAGGAATTATATCCCTCATAGTGGCACATGGAATTACTGATTCAACCATTCATATTTACTAATGTTGTCCCTATATTGTTGATATAATTTTTAAATGTTAAATTAAACCTTCTAGTGATTTGTTAAATCCATACTCATTTGCATTATATGATTAGATTGGTGAATGTGTCTACACATTTAGAGTTTTGCATTGTTGCAAAATTGTTAAGGCCTTCTGTGATTTTGGTTTCAAGATTTTTGGGCTTTATTTAATTGATTTTTAATTTTTGATAGCTTTTCCTTAGGTTAATTCCTATTACAAGGAATAAATTATTTTCATTTGGGTTGATTTGGAGTGAAGCTAGTCTAACTATCTATTTTGCCCAATTGAATATTCACTCAAAAAAGTGAATAAGTATTGGAAAAAGTAATTGTTCTCTCACTTCTCACTTTTGAAAATACAAATTTGAGAGCTTTTTTGAGAATCCTCTTCAGAAAAATCATGTTTTTTTTTTTGTTGTGGGTGTTGTTACTGAGAGATCTTTGCAAGGTCAATCTTGTTCATTCTATCTTGGGTAGACCTTGTTTTACTATGATTTTTGATAGTTTCAATGGGTGATTTATTTTATCAGATTGATTTCGAATTCTACCTCTTTTGCTATTAGGTAGGGCTCTATCATTTTCTTGTTTTAGCCCAATTTCAATATCTATTTTTGGTAGCTATTAGTTTGGAGGTTGAGAACTAGTGTTCCCCTCTATTTCTGTCTGTTAGTTTTTCCTAGTTGGTTGGGTATGAATATTTTCCTTGTTTTTGGGATGGGGGATTGGGGTTTCACATCGCTATGTTGGCCATTTTCACATATGGTGTCTAAACCCAAATTTTATTGGATTTTTGGGGGTTTTGGGCCTAAAGACCAATTGTGTTTTAATTTCAAAGTTTAGTTTTGGGGTTTTTACCTTATTTTTTGTGCCCCCCTATTTTCTTGGGTTTTCTTGGCATAATGTTGGTCATGGACCTAGATTATCTTTTTGGATGTTAGTCAGACCATTGTTGCACTTTTATGTTGCATTGTGATGCATGCAACATTTGTCCTCTCGAGTTATTATTCAGTTGAGTGTTATTTTTGCATTGTGTTCTCATCTATCCTTGTGTTATTATATTTTTGATGGTGGTGCATCACATAGGAGCACATGTGTGTGCATTTTTTTGGTGACTTATGAGGCCCAATCTTCTTTGGTACTTAGGGGATTTATGATCATTGGGGTTGTGTTGGGAATATGCATGCATACAGGCACTCATTGTTGGATAAGCATGGGTAGGGTAGGCTAGAATATGGAAGGGGCTTCTATCTCTAAAGTCTTATTTCCATGTCTAGAGAATTGCATGCAAAGGGTTTAATTAAGTGATAACTAAATAAAATACTAGGTGCTAATAAAACTTAAGATAATAAAATGTGTGACCACCTAATTAAGTTTGAGGACATAGTGCTCGAGCCTTCTATTGAGGAGTTGAATCTGTACGATTCAAGTTTGGGCTTTTTGATGCCAAAAAACTCTCCATGATGTTAGCCCCTACTTAGTAGCCCATTGAGCATCTAACCAAGACCTATAGTTTATTTTTTGTCTTTGATCTTGGTTTCAATCATCATACTATCTAGTGTGAGTGTTAGCCATGGATGTCTATTTTATATGGGTTTGTGGTTGGATCATTATCTCCATCAATATGGTGGGAGTGGACCTATGTGATTCCACATGGTTGGGAGGCATAACTACCTATACCACTACTAGGGACTAGTTTATAGAGATGGTCTTTTGTGCTAGTGTGGCCATTGTTGGATGTTTTCACTTGGTACTTTAGGTTCTAGAGTATGCAATCTTGTGATTTATGCCTTCATTAGAATGCTTGTATATCATGTTAGTTATTTGATGCATTACTTTAATTATGATATTTAGCATATGATTAGATGATGTTAATTTATTAGTGAGAGTATCTAGTTCTTGTTGTTCTAGCATGTTAGATTTCTAGTTCTTATGATGTTATTATGCTTTAGTAGTGACATCCTTATAAGACAACTCTGATGATCTATTTGGTAGTTTGGGATGTTACGCATGGGGGATGGCTAGGACCTTTAGGGTCTCATGATGCTACTATGGTTGGGAGTAACTTCACACTGAGTTCATTATTTTAGTACATTGTGATGTTACCTTATGTACTTTTCGTTACTACTTTGCTAGATGGTTAGATGTAGTTCAATCTAGTAGGTATTGTTTCGAGTGTCTATATCTTGACTATGGATCTAGTACTCCCTAGAGTGGAGGTCTTAACTTTAAGTTTCTCCCTTTGTCTTTCTTTGGTACATTTATTTCTTTTCCTAGGCGACCATGCATCAATGTTGGGCAATACTTTAAAGTATCGCATGCCCAAAGAAGAAGAATCATGTGATACAAGAAAGTATCGCACACCCATGGAAACTTTCTCATGCAACAATCAATTGTATTACATGCCCATTGAAGAAAGGTCATACAATACTTGTGAAGTATTACATGCCTTCTTTTGAAGTTTCATCCAAACCCTAATTGTATCACATGCCTCCATTAGAAAGGTCATACAATACTAGAAAGGATCACATAGTGCTGATTTAAGTATCACTTGGGTTTTGGAAAAACCTATCTAAGTGGATAGTGGGCACTTTTCAATTTGTTCATAAGTTTTTTATGAGGTGTTTTGGATACCCTTTATTTTTTTCTTGAATACCTTAAGATTTCATTTTCAATTCAATATGTTCTCAAATTTAAAATCATTTGCATCCTTCCATGGTTAGTCATGTTGGTCAGTGGTGGTGTTTGGATGTTTATTTAGTCTTTTGTTGTGATTTGCATGATCCTCATATGTAGTATGTCACGTGCATCCATACTTGTTTTAAAAAAAAATTATTATGGCTTATATTTATCCTTGCTCTAAGGATCTCCGAGCAGGGCATTACATCTAGTATTAGAGCCCATGTTGTAGCATTAGGATATCTATGTCATGCTTCCACTATGGTTTTGTTTTTTGTTTGTGTATTATTATATTATGGGTACTATTTTGATATCTCATATAGTTCATGTTTTTGACTCTTATTCTTATGATTCATATGTCTAACTTTATCTTTTTATTCCCATAGTGATGCCTCTTGCATGCAGACCTAGTGGTCGAGGTGGTACCCATAGCAATAACCATGGAGAAGAACACCATGAAGAGGGACTTCCAAGAGGAGAGGGAGAATAGGGTAATAATGAGAATAATGGTTTTGGGGTGTTGATCTCAGTACTTCATGAGATTATTTCTCGGTTGGGCCCTCATGTAGAGGAATGCTAATAGGATCACAATCAGGAAGAGGGATCTCATCATGAAGTTTCCCACAGGTCTGACCATAAGAAAGAGGAACTTGATCATGACTGTGAACATTCTTGTACACAACTCAATGGAAAAATGCACTAATGGAGGGGTCATGGTCGAGATGATGATGATTTCACTTAGGTTGAAATGATGTGAGAACTTTAGAGATCCAAACCATCATTGTTTGATGGCCAAGGGACAAGACTCAAGGTAGAGACCTAGTTACTAGAAATGGGGCATTTCTTCTCCTTATTACCTGATGGTAGCAATGTGAAGGCCCATTGCACTATCATGAAGGTGAGGTAACATGGTTCCATATGGTGGGATATGGAGTAGGAGAAGCTTTGCATTGATGTAGCAAATCTCATTTGGGAGATCTTCAAGGAAAGATTCATGGAGAAATTGCTTTTTCCACAGTATCATGAAGCTTGTATTGGTAAATTTTATGAACTCAAATAGGGAAATATGATAGTGGATCTATATGAGAAGAAGTTCCTTGGTTTGAGGTAGTATTTGAGTTACCAACATGATGAGCCACATCTCACACAATTTTTTGTTGGGGGTATTCAAGACTCTATCGTTGTAGATGTATGTGTTCATCAACCTAGGACACTTACACATACCATAGAGAAGGCAAGGATTTTGCAGAGTAATGTGTCTAGGAGTTTTAGTAGCAAAGATGGGTCTCAGAACCAAAGTGCATGGAAATCAAGGTAGGATGTATAGTATTCTTAGTCCTCAAGGAAGGGCCAAGCCTAGTTAGTACCCTCTTAGGGTGGTTACCACTGTAAAAGTAGGAAGAGTTTTTAGAACAAGGGTGGATAGTCTTTAGGTACCTCCAGAAAGAAAGGAGATGACCAAAGCCAAGGAAAAAAATCCCAACATGATCGCCATCCTCAAGGTGATCAAAATAACTCTAGTAGGGACAATGAACCATATCCTAGTACTACTCATAGTGGTCATGGAATAGGTTCCAACTTCACAAGAGTTTATTTTTCTTGCGGGTGACCTAATCATAAATATTTTGGGTGTCTTGTCAAACCATCTATAGGAACTAGTAAGAGTCCAGCTAGATCTAAACCTACTATGGGAGATGTAGGAATAAATCATCAAGTCTTTGTGCTAGTTGACAACTGTCAAGCTGAGCATCAAGGTATGGTAGTTGAGGCTACAAGTACATTTTGTGATATTTTTTCTTTAGTTTTGTTTGAATCTAGTGCTTCATCTTCTTTCATTTCATTATGTCTTGTTCAGCAGTGTGGGCTAGTGGCAACATGTCAGGTTGATAGGTGGCAAGTTGAGTTAGCTACAAGTTCCAAAGTGGTTTTTGACTTGTTGCTCAGAGGTTGTAATTTGAATTTGGAAACCTTCACCACCATAGTGGATCTTTGTATCCTACCTCTGGGATTGTATGACATTGTGTTGGTCATGAATTGGTTAGCTACCCATTTGAAAAATATTGATTGTCATCATAAGTCGATACAGTGTGTTGATGACCTAGGTGGGTAGGTGGAACTTTTGGGAGTCTAGAGATTGGTCTCACTTCAAATGATCTCAGCTAATTAGCTGAAGTAGAGTCTATAGAAGCATTGTTAGTTGTTTCTTAATTTTTTTAGTGATCTCAAGGAATCCAAGAGTCATATAGTGACACTTGATGATCACCCACTCCTTCAAGAGTATGCAAATGTGTTTCCTAATGAGATTCTAGGTATGCCACCACAATGTGGTATTGATTTTTAAATAGATCTTGTACCAGGAGTGGAGCTGATATCACGAGCTCCTTATTGCATGACTACTTAGGAGTTGAGTGAGCTTAGATTAAATTTGGAAGAATTTTTGGCCAAGGACCATATTTATCCTAGTGTATCCATATGGGGTGCACCAGTCATCTTTGTGAAGAAGAGTGATGGATCTTTGTTTTCTACATTGACTACTAAAGTTAAATAAGGTAACAATGAAGAACCAATACTATTTACTGAGGATATATTACTTGTTTGATCAAATAAAGGGAGCATGAGTGTTCTCAAAGATTGATCTAAAGTTGAGATACCATCAACTTTGTATCCAGGAGGCTAACATTCATCGAATAACTTTTTATACATAGTATGGGCATTATGAGCTAACAATGGTACCCTTTGGGTTAATTAATGTACCATAAGTGTTTATCAGTTTGATGAATGGATTATTTCACACTTACCTCAATTAGTGTGTCATTGTATTCTTGGATGACATATTGATCTATTCAAAGGCTATTGAGGATCATGAGGTCCATTTATTCCAAGTATTGTAGTGCTTGAGAAACCATCAGTTGTATGGAAACCTGGGTAAATGTGGATTCTTGTAGTCATAACTAAAGTGTTTGGGACACATCATCATTGGTGATGGTATTGCGGCAGATCTAGAGAAAATCAAAGCTATCATGGATTAGTTGGTATTCACTAATATCTCATAAGTTCATAGTTTCATGGGATTGGTAGGTTACTATCATCACCTCATGAAGGATTTCTCATGAGTAGCTTATCCCTTCACTTCTCTTCAATAGAAAGGGAAGAAGTATGTTTGGTTAGATAAATGTGAGATAACATTTAATGCTCTTAAGGAGTGTTTGACTAGTGCACTAGCCCTTGCAGTGCCTAATCCTATAGGTGATTTCATGGTTTGCATAGATTCTTTAGTGGAAGACATGGATTTAGTGTTGATGTAGGATGGTCAAGTGATTGCATATGAGTAATTCAAGGACCATGAGGTTGACTACCCTGCTCATGATTTGGAACTCATGGTCATAGTACATGCTCTTGTTCATTGGAGACATTTTCTTTTGGGATACAAGTTTGAGTTACACAATGATCATAGGAGCTTCTAAAATATTTTTACTCAACAAAACTTGTATGCACGACAACATTGTTGGATGGACTTCTTGTGCAAATATAACTTTGATGTTTGTTATAGTAGAGGGAAGGAGAATGTCATCCTGAATGGTTTGAGTAGGAGGTAACATGAGGTATCATTGATGTCATTGAGAGTGGATTTGTGAGGTTGTATCTTGGAGGCTTTTCCTAGTGAAATTTTGTATTAGGAGGTGGGGGTGGAGAACAAGTCTGGGCATACCCTTGAGGGGAGGCTTTTAGGCTATTTGCTAGAGTCTAATGGACTACTGTGACACTTGGGGCATATCTATATGCCAGTGTTAGGTGAACTTTGTGCCTTGGTTTTATCAAAAGTGTATCATGCACTGTATTCTACACATATTGGTGTCAAGATGATACATGTTGATCTTAAACATCTATACTCTTGGGTAGGGATGAGGCACAATGTTGTTGATTTTGTGGCTCAATGTCTCGAGTGCTAGAGAGTGAAGGTAGAGCATCAACATGTGGTGGGTTTTTTGTAGCCACATGCCATTCTAGAGTGGAAATGGGATATGATATCCATTAATTTTATCGTAGGGTTTCCTATGTCATCATAGAGACATGATTGTATCATGGTGATAGTGGACAAGTTGTTCAAGGAAACACATTTTTCACCCATGAGAGCATCCTACACAACTTCTTCTATAGCGCATGTTTTCTTGGAGGATATTGTTCATTTGTATAAGATTCCTAATTGGATTATTTTTTATAGAGATCCAATGTTTACCTTAGCACTATTGATATCTCTTCAACATGCTTTGGGCACGTAGTTCAATTTCATTTTGGCTTATCACCTAGAGACCAATGGTCAGACTGAGAGAGTGAACCAAGATCTAGAAGACATGCTTCACATGTATGTGATGGATAGGTAGGTGAAGTAGGAGGACTATTTATACCTTATTGAGTTTTTTGACAACAGCGAGTATCATAATTCTCTTGGTATGTCACCTTTTCAAGCCTTATGCGATAGATCATTTCATACCCCTTTGAGTTGGGATCATTTACAGGACTAAGCTCTTTTGGGTCCAGAGATGCTTCAGGATATGGAGTAGGATGTTGTTCAAATTAGGGAAAATTTGGTTAGTACTTAGGAGAGGCAAAAGAAGTATGTAGATGCCCATAGGTTGGATCATCACTTTTCTATTAGTAATAGGGTGTTTTTGAGAGTGTGTCTGAGAAAAAGTCCCATATGTTATGGGAAAGGCTCTAAGTTAGCATGACATTTTGTCAGACCATTTGAGATCCTCAAGAGGATTGGTCTTATTTCTTATCGACTAGGATTTCTACCTAGCCTATCGTGCATTCACAATGTTTTTCATGTTTCTATTTTTGGCAATATCTTCCTTATATGACCCATGTTCTTGATTGGGATGCTTTGCAAGTAGCAGATAGGAAACTTATTTTGGAGCCCATTTGTATTTTTAGCATTAGAGGTTGACCTTGAGAGGTTGGGATGTAGAGTAGGTAAGGGTCCAATGGGACCCAAGTGATGAGACCTTTGTGACTTGGGAAGATGCTACACAATTGAGAGGATTGTACCCCTAGCTATTTATCAGCTTCCAGGAGAAAGCCTATGCTAGTGGGGGAGGATGTAGTGCCTCTTGTGTTTGTAGGTTGTACCTTGCTTATTTTGATTCAAGAGATACTTGATAAACTTATTATATGTACCTTGAGATGACTTGAGGGTAGGATCCTATACCTTGATTTCAGTATCATAGATACTATATTGCAATGCTATTTTGTTTATCATATTTTAATATTGATGCCATATTGAGATCATAGTAGGTCTATGATGATATCTAGTTATCTGGTATTTAGACATTTATCTGATTTAGTTATGTGATGGATTTTTATGCTATGGGGATTTACTTCGTTCTTGTTGATTATGCTTTATGCGAACATGAGTGATGTAAATGGATTATTTAGATATAATTAAATAAATGGTTAAATTAGTTATTTAATGCATTTATCACTTTGGCTATGATATTATATGAATTGCACTTGATCATGTGTTTTAGTGTGCAAGAATTATATCCATGGCAGTGGTATGTAGAGTTAGTGATTTAGCTATTTATATTTACCAATGTCATCCATGCATGGTCAATGTATCTTTTAAAGGTTAAATTAAACCTTCTAGTGATTTATCACTTTAGCTATGATATTATATGAATTGCACTTGATCATGTGTTTTAGTGTGCAAGAATTATATCCATGGCAGTGGTATGTAGAGTTAGTGATTTAGCTATTTATATTTACCAATGTCATCCATGCATGGTCAATGTATCTTTTAAAGGTTAAATTAAACCTTCTAGTGATTTGTTTAAATCCAGACACATTTGCATTATGTGATTAGACCACTGAGCATGTCTATACATTTAGAGTTTCGCATTGTTGCAAAGTTGTTAAGGCCTTCTGTGATTTTGGTTTTGAGATTTTTGGGCTTTATTTAATTGATTTTTAATTTTTTTCTTCTTTGACTTAGGTGAATTCATATTATGAGGAATAACCTATTTTTGATTGGGTTGATTTAGAGTCTAGCTAGTCTAACTAGCTATTTTCCCTAATTGAATATTGACTCAAAAAGTGAATAAGTATTGGAAAAATTAATTGTTCTCTCACTCCTCACTTTTCATAATACAAATTTGAGAGCTTTTTTGTTAATCCTCTTTAGGAGGATCATGTTTTTTTTTGTTGTGGGTGCTATGAGCATGGGATCTTTGTGAGGTTACTCTTGTTGGATCTGGCTTGGGTAGACCTTGCTTTATTGAGATTTCTAGTAGTTTCAGTAGGTGATTTATTTTATCAAGTTGATTTTAGTTTTTACCCCTTTTACTGTTAGGCAGGGCTCTACCATTTTCATGTTTTAGCTCAATTTGGATATCTATTTTTGGTAGCTATTAGTCTGGAGGTTGAGAACTAGTTTTTCCATTCATTTTCATTTGTTAGTTCTACCCAGTTGGTCAAATTTGAACATTTTCCCTATTTTCATAATGGAAGTTTGGGGTTTTATGTCATTATGCTGGCCATTTTTGCATATGGTGTCTGAACCCAAATTTTATTGGATTCTCTAGGGTTTTGTGCCCAAAGAACAATCGAGTTTTAATGTTAAAGTTTTCCAGTTTACCTCATTTTGTGTGCCACCCTATTTTCTCAAGTTTTCTTAGCATGATGTTGGTCATGGACCCAGATTATCCATTTGCATGTCAGTCAGACCACATTTGCACTTTTTATGTTGCATTGGGATGCATGTCACATCCATCATCCCAAGGTATTATTCAATTCAGTGTTATTTATGCATTGTGCTCTCATCCAATCCTTCTGTTATGATCTTCATGATGGTGGTGCACCACACACAAGCACATGCATGTGCATTTTTTAGGTGACTTGCAAGCCCCAATCTTCTGTGGTACTTCTGTGAGTTATGATTATTAGTGTTGAGTTGGAAATCTACATGCCTATGGGCACTCATCATTGGATGAGCATGAGTAGGGTAGGGTAGCATTTGGATGGGGCTTTTATCTCTATATTCTAGTGTCCATGCTAAGAGAATTGTGTGAAGAGGCTTTAATTAAGTGATAACTAAATAAAATATTGGGTGGTAATAAAACTTAAGATAATAAAATGTGTGAGAACCCAATTAAGTTTTAGTACATAGTGCTAGAGCATTTAATTGAGGAGTTGGATATGCATGATCTAAGCTTGGACTTTTTGATGCCAAGAAACTCTCCATGATGTCAACCCCTACTTAGTAGCCCATTGAGTGTCTCACTAGGACTTGTAGATTATGCATTGTCTTTGATCTTGGTTTCAATCATCATACTATTTGGCATAAGTGTTATCCATGGACCTTTTTTTTATGTGGGTTTGTGGTTGGATCATTATCTCCATCAGCACAACAGGAGTGGACTCGCAGCCTTACACATGGTTGGGAGGTGTATCTATTATAAATAAGAATTACTGAGAGGGTGGTGAATTAGTAATTTACAAACTTTAGTTGCCAACTAGATATTACTTTTTACTTTAAACCATACATAAAAAATTAATAAAGTAATGTTGAATAGTAACAGTAATCATGCTCAAAGATAACTCATAACACCATATTTTGTTAACTAGAGAAACCCTAGCCAAGGAAAACTCTGATGGGGATGATAGCCACTAGACAATATACTAATATATAAGTTCCTGATTAGAGGATGGACCCTATTAGGATTCAATGGGAATTTTTTTTATAGAGAGTCCCTATTAGGAGACTTTGAATCCCTATTAGTAGATTCCAACCCTATTAGGAGTTGTAGTACAATAGATGCAAGATGAGCCATTGCCCAAACATGTAGCTCCAATTACAAGAAGAGCTCATTTCCCAAACAAGTAATTACTCTTCAAGAATAGAGGTTCTTTCTTAGTTTCATCTCAAATTACAAAATTGCTTCACAAAATTTGCATATATCACTTCCATAGAAAGTTCACATATCACAATACTTGCACACTTTCACTTTTTACAACACACTTGAATTTGTAAGATGTCCTTTGCATAAATGAAATGCCTTTACATAAATTGCTGCTAGGTCAACTAAGACCATAATATATTTTTCCAAATTAGAGTAAACATCTAGGATGTCATCCCTAATTGGTCAAGTAATTATTTTGTAAATAAAATAATTCCTTTCCATTAATTCCATTGTCATGTTTTACTAGTAAACATATATAACTCTTTTTTGTACAGTTTGTACTAACTTCTAAGGTTATACATGTCATCATCAACATGTATACTATCTCCATCTAACTTTTCTAGTCATAATATTACATTAGTAACAAGTTACATACAAAACAATACATTGTTGTAAACCAAACTGATACTTAGACAATTTTTTTGTGTACCAAAAGCTAAGTATCTTTATTTTTGAGGTTTCCTGTAAGCATGTACATCATGATTTTTCATAAATGACAAGAATTACATATCTTCATTAGACAGTTGTGAACAATAGCTACCTATACCACTACTAGGGATTGGTGAAGAGAGATAGTCTTTTGTCCTAGTGCGACCATTGCTAGATGTTTTCACTTGCTACATTGGGTTCCAGAGTATGCTTTCTTGTGATTTATTCTTTCATTGAAATGCTTGTATATTATGTTAGTTGTTTGACACATTCTCTTAATTGTGATGTTTATCATATGATTAGATGATGTTAATTAATTAGTGAGAGTATCTATTGCTTGTTGTTTTAGCATGTTAGATTTCCAGTTCTTATTATGTTATTATGCTTTAGTAGTGACATCCTTATAAAACAACTCTAAAAATCTATTTGATAGTTTGGTATGTTATGCATGGGGGATGGATAGGACCTTTAGGGTCTCATGATGCTATTATAGTTGGGGGGAACTATGCACTTAGTCCTTTGTTTTAGTACATTGCAATGTTACCTTTTGTACTTTCTATTACTACTTTGCTAGATGGTTAGATGTAGTTTAGTCTAGTAGATATTATTTTGAGTGCCTATGCCTTGACTATGGATCTAGTACTCCCAAATGTGGAGGTGTTAACTTCTTTTTTTATCACCTTATTTTTCCTTTGTGCATTTCTTACTTTTCCTAGGTGACCATGCATTAGCATTGGGTGATACTTTAAAGTATCACATGTCCAAAAAGAAAAATTGAGTGATACTAGAAAGTATCACATGCCCATGGAAACTCTTTCATGTGACGCTCTATTATATTGCACACCCATTAGAGAAAGGTTGTATGATACTTGTGAAGTATCGAATGCCTTCTTGTTAAGTGTTGTCCAAACTCTAGTTGTATTTCATGACTTCATTAGAAAGGTTGTACAATACTAGAAAGTATCATACTATGTTGATTCGAAGTATCACCTGGGTTTTGGAAAAGCCTATCAGGGTGGACAACGAGCACTTTTCAGTCTATCCAAAATTTTTTCTAAAGTTTTTTGGGTAATCTTTATGGTGTTCTTAAATAACTTGTAATTGCATTTTAAATTATATATATTTTCAGATTTGAAATTATTTGCATCCTTTTGTGGTTAGCCATGTTGGTCAATAGTGGCGTTTGGAGATCCATTGGTGTTTGGATGTTTGTTTAGTATTCTATTTTGATATTCATGATCCTTATATGTAGTATGTTGTGTGCATCCATACTTTTAAAAAAATTAAAAAATATTATGGCTTATATTTATCCTTGTTCCAACAATCTTCGAGTAGGGTATTACAAGTGTTATCATGATTGGTAACCGTTAGATCTATAATCTCTTCTTTTATACCTTTTAGTAATTTCTTGATCCACATAATGTTTGAACAATTCACTATAGCTACCACATACTTGGCTTTAGTTGTTGATTAGGAAATATAATTCTATTTATTGCTTGTCCATGACACCAATCTCTTTCCTAGAAAGAATGCACCTCCACCAGTTATTTTTCTATCATCAATATTTACTACCCAATCTAAGTCAGTGAATACCTTCAATTCAAATTTATTAATTCCTTTGTAATACAATCCATAGTATTCTATACCTTTTAGATACCTCAATATCCATTTTACAACCATCAAGTGATTCTCTTTATGATTTTTTGAAAATCTAGCAACTATTCCAACTGCTAAAGCAATATCTAGTCTACTATGAACAACATATTGCAATTTTCCAATCATGGATATGTATAAGGTTTGGTTCACATTAATAGATTCATCATTCTTAGATAGCTTATGTCCTATTGACATAGGTGTTCTCACTGATCTTGAATCTTGCATTTCAAAATTCTTTATTATCTCCTTGATGTATTTGGATTGTGTAATGAAAATACAAAACTTTATTTGACATACTTGTAATCCAAGAAAGAATTTGATCTCACCAAACATAGACATTTCAAATTCCTTCTTCATTGCATCTGCAAATGATTTGCATAATGCTTCTCTTCCTCCAAATATAATGTGAAAAAATATTTTAGATAATGGTACTTTATTGTTCTTACCATTCTTCAAATATAGATTGTTGTTATCATTTGTCCTTTTAAAACCAATCTTCACCTAATAATTATGCAGTCTTTCATACCATGCTCTTGGAGCTTGTTTCAATTCATATAGGACTTTGCTCATTTACATAACATATTCTTCTATTCTTGATCTACAAATCCTTTAGGTTAATCAATGTATACTTCTTCCTCTAGTATATCATTTAAAAATGTAGATTTGACATCCCTCTGATATACCTTGAAATTTTTGGAGGTTATATATGCAAGCAGAGTTTTGACTCCTTCAAGTTTTGCCACAAGAGAAAAAGATTCTCCATAATCAACTTCTTCTTGAGAATAACCCTTGCATACCAATTTTTCCTTATTTCTCATTACTTCACCATTCTCATTGAGTTTGTTTATGAAAATCCACTGTGTCCCAATTAGATTTTTGTCTTAAGGTGTTGGCACCAAAGTCCAAGTATTGTTCTTCTCAATATATGAAATTTTCTCATTCATTGCATGAATCGAATCTTCATTCTCCAAAGCATCTAACACTATTTTGGGCTCAAATTCATAAAGTAAGCATGTGTCATATTTGAGTCTATTTCTTTCCATAGTACATAATTCAACATCACCAATGATTTGATCAGATTTTTTATGTCTTCACATATATTTTCCTAGCATAGGTAGTTTCCCTCTTTGTTCATCTACAAGTTCATCTTGAAAATTAATATCAAGCACATTTTCTCTTCTTTGTTCAGTTTTTGGTTGGGCTTTTGCATGCTCAACATTTTCAATCTAATGGTCAAGATTTCCTATCTATGACTTGGTATCTTTAGTCTATTACTCAATACCCACTCTTTGTTTCTTGTCAACTTGTTTCTCTAGAACATTTCCTATCTGCTGAGAGACTAAAGGTTGGTTTTGTTGTTCATTAGGAGTGCTTGGAGTGTCATCATCCACATAGTTGAATACATTTTAGTCTTATGGTTCATCTTTCTATGTAGCGTCGCTTCTATATGCAAACTAATCAATTTTTGCATTTACACTTTCCACAACTTTGTTAGTGTTAGAGTTTAAACACTCATAAGCTTTTCTCTTAGTGGAATATCCTAGGAATATTCATTCCTCACTCTTTGCATCAAGTTTTCCATTTCTATTATCTTTAACTATATAGTATCTACTTCAAAAGATTTTGAAATATTTCACATTAGAAGCATATCCATACCACAGTTCAAAAGGTGTAGTATCAGTATCTTTCTTGAATTGTTCTATATTTAGGGTATAGACAACAATGCTAACAACTTCTCTCCAATATTTCTTTAATTTAATCTTCTCCATCATTAATGTCCTTGCATAGTCCATTATTGATTTGTTCCTTCTTTTAGCTATTCCATTTTGAGGAGGGGTCCTTAGTGCTAACATGTGTCTTTTAATGCCTCTTGTTGGTGTTTGAAACTATTGATCAATAAAATTCTCAATATCATAGTGAAATTACTCACACAATCTAAGGATTAGCCAGTTCCTAGTAGCAATTACATGAATAAACCACTTTGACCCAACCTCCACAAAACAAAAAATGGTTTTCTACTCTTTAGGCTCTACTAAACCAAGGTAGGTATACCTAGGGATGATTCTAATACAAGCTATGGTATGAAATTATCTTAGTTTCATTCTGATTCTCATCTTTTACCCTCGGGCACATACACAATTTATCAATTTTCTCTAAAAGCTTCTCAAATCTATATGCATCCCCTATAAGAAGATCTAGTTATAAATCTCCTATAATTTACAAGTATTCCTAGAATTAGTGGCTATCTAAGACTCAAAAAACTATATGCAAATGAGTGGTAACCAACATTTTTAACTTTAAACAAAATGGAATGAAATGGTTTTGATTTTTTTTAAAATCATTTGATATGTAGCAGCAAAATTCACCCTTACTCACTTTTGACTTATGTGACTAGTGCCTTATCCCTTGGGCAAAAAATTAACTATTGGTGGGAGATCTAATTCAAATAACTTGTAAATAAATTAATCAATTGTAATCACCCATTTCCATTCTTATGAAGTATCCTTTCTATAAACTCATAAACTCTACTAAATCACTGAAGCATTTCTATAATTCCTTGAATTAAAAGCAACAGTGATATCAACATACAACCCATCCAGATTGCATTCAGCCAAGTTAAACCTTATTTAAAATGACTTCAAAGTAGACAAACCCGTAAAATGGAGACAGAAATTGATGACACAAATATAGTGTAAATACCCCTTTGTATTATCCTTTTAGATGACTAATACAATGACCAATAGAAATCAATTGAAAGCCTAGAACAGATTGTTATTTCTGTCATTTCAATGTGTCATCAAAGAGTACAATTGGAAGAAAACTCAAAACAACTACATACTATTGGACCGACTATCTATACTTTTCTTGAGAGAAAACAAAAATTATACAAGTCTTCTAGACCATCACATTGCCTTGAAAACTCATTTATATAGACATGAGTTGCAACAAGAAAAGGGAAAATGTGATTGATAGGTGTCCCTCAAAAAGATATTTACATACACCTGTAACAAAAAGAAAAAATAAAAATAATAGAAAGGCTAATACATCAAACATTCCTTTGTGGGTCCCTTTTCTATTATTCTACCTAAATAGATAAAAGTGTTACCATCTAAATCTTTGATTATTTTGATTCCTCAGAATAAGTGGCCATTAAGTTTAAAAGTGATGAATCATCTCTAATTACCTGCATACTTACTTTAATATGAGGATTTTCCTTGTCTTTATCATTTATTGTAAGGGTAACTTTTACTTTGGCTCCTTCTTCCTCCTCATCACCTTCTATTTCATCATCCTGTAGCATCTTCTCTTCTGACATAAATTTATCTTTCCACTCATTATAGGCAGTATCTGTTGAGGTAATGAGTGTTGCACACATTGCATAATATTGTTATATTTTATTATTTAATTTTATCATGTAATGTTCCACCTAGATGGACGTGCAACATGTAAAGATTCCCATAGAATATTATTGATGAGTTGTATTGTAACATTGTGATAATATTTCTTGTAATTATTTAATATTGGAGAAAAGAATTAAATGCCCAATATTAAATGTGGGGTTAGTGGGTTAGGTAGCACATGGTTTATGTAATAGCACTTAGTGGTTTTGTGGGACTTGCTACTATATAAGCAGCCACAAGGGTAGTTGTTGGTGTAATAGAGAGTAAGAGTGAGAAAGGCAAGAGTTGAACAAGACAAGGCTTGATAGGTTAGCCAAGGGAGCATTTGTGAAGGTTAGAAGCATGACATGGGATGTGTGGATTCATGCTTGTTCACATAGTTTGCTCGGTTGTGGCTATGGCCATGAAGGCTTTCATGGTTGTATGGAAATAGTATTTTTGTTGAATAATGCATGGTGATGGATGCTTTTGGAGGCTGGGTTTTTCCCTCAATGAGGGTTTCCTAGGGTATATCTTGTGTCACAATTTTGTGGGTATGTTGTCTATTCTTTTGCATGTGGATTTTAATTCTATATTTATTTCAGATCTATTATGGGTTATGTGGAAACAGTTATATTCTTTATTGCCAAGTTTCCTTACAAATGGTATTAGAGCTATGATTTTATTATTGTAACCCTAGATTGAATCCATGAGAATGCATGAGAGGATAAAAGAAAGGGCAAGATATATGAGTTTTTTATTGTAGATCTAAGGATTTTAGGTTTGCTGTTATGATGGGATGTTAAAATATTTGGGCATGTAAAATTGTTGGACAAAAGGATTTTTTAGATGTTTCATTTACATGAGGGTTTTTAGGGGGAGCTTGCAAAAATAACCTCCTGGGTAAAAATAGACCTCACAATTGGATCCGGGTCAACATTTCCATAAATTTTGATATATAATATGCCCTAGTTTGGCCATGTTCAGAGGAAATAAAAGAGTTTTTTGATTTCAGCCCATGATGGCTATCAGATTTAATCCCATCATAATTTTTGTCACTGAAAAAATAATAATAATAATAATAAAATAAAAAATCGCAATGAAAATGGTAAAAAGACCGTCTTAGTAAAATGGCCATAACTTTCTCTCAGAATATTGGATTTTAGAGTTCTTATAGGCGTTGGAAAGCTAATTTAGAGCACTACAACATGGTGTAGGTTTGGTTTTGTGATTTTGAGATTTTTTCAGGTTTTAAGAGCCCTAAAATTAGATGTTATTTATTTTGAGCACAAATTAGGGCATAACTTGGGCATACAGAGTCAAATTTTGGACTTCAAGTAGTCAACAGAAAGCTCTTGGAGAGCTCTACACATTGGTTCAGATTTGGTGCAAGTTTGGCATGATTTATTTGATGATATGTTTATCTAAATAGTTTATGGTATATTTTGACTATGGTAACATTGTGAGTTTATGGCATTGGAGATTTAAGTTTTGATGTCATTGTATACTCGGTTCATATTTCAGATTGGTCTCATGATGATATGGTTATCAGTGTTTGGTTTTGGATATGTATGATGACTTGTTGGATCTACAAGTTGTGTAGTGTTGTAAGCAGTCTATATTTATAGGTTGCATTTATGGCTTGGTTATGGGTTGTTTTTGTCCATTGATCTTTTATTATAGATGCATATTCAGATTGGTGGCTTGGATTTGGGTTGTCTATGCCCTAAGTCACATGATTTTCTAATTTTTTATTCATGTAGAAGGGATGAGATGTTGTTACCAAGTACAGTCATGGTGGAGGATTGTGGTTGACCATTTTATGCTAATAGGTTGGACATATTGAGAGACAAATGCTTGGTTCATGGATGTGATCATGGTGCCATGAATTTTTCAATGACATGATTGGATATACAGGTACATCCTTGATGTTCATTAGCTTGGTTTTGTTTTTATTCAGTTATAGTGGTATATCTTCTTGGTTGAGGATCATGGTTATTTGGTTTCTTTTGAGGAGCTCATGATGTGCACTTTGAGTTCTTTGATGGTTTGATGCCTTGGTTGATTCTCATGGCTAGAGAATGATTTGTTCATCATATGTCATGGATAGCTTGGTTACACAGTTTAGTGGGAGCTTGTGACAGTGATGGGGTGACAGTGCAGGATTATTTCTTGGTTTGGTTTGGATCTTCATATAGGAGATGGATTTTATTATGCCATAGGTGACTTGTTACCACGGTTGGGTGGGAGTTGTTGGCATTGATATATTTATTGAGTGTTTGCAGATGTTGGAGGTTTGTCTTAGATCCTGTTGCTGTAGAAGCATCTTTGACATTTGCATGGTGCACTTGTTATCTTCATGGTGTGTGAAGATGGTTAGATCTTGAGAACTCATGGAGTTCTTGGTTATCTTCATGGTATGTGGAGATGGCTTTTTCTTCATGGTGTGTGGAGATGGTTGCATCTTGAGGACTCACAAGATTCTTGGCAAAGGTGTGGTTTATGCTTTTATTTGGCACGTTATCATTGGTATGAGGATGGTTTCATTATTATGTCATGGTATACTCTTGATATGTGTTTAGAGTTGTGACATGTTATGGTAGAGCATGTTATCTCTTTGGTTGAGATGGTTAGATCATGTTGTCATGTTTATGTTCCTGAGGCCATGGTTGGAACTTTGACATTGATCTTGATTTAGTTTCTTGGTATTGAGCACACTGATCATAAGCTGGATACTTCATGATATTGCTATGTTGCATTTGGAGTTCGCATGGATTGATTGGTTATAGGTGCTCATGGATACTTAGAGATAGTGGTGATGCTGATTTCTCTTGGATTAGAGAAAGTATTTGTTGGGATGGTTGATGGTTTCAACAGGAAGTCCGAGGGGCAGTCACCTAATATGGACTTGAGAGGAGATTGTTCTTAGATGAGTCTTGGTTGGAGACTTGGGTATCTTGATGAGCATTCTCATTCCCCACTCTTGGTCTACTCTGCGGTTTGCTACTTGAGAGGTATAGCCCATTGTTTCTCTTAGTTGCATTATATTCATGCTTGTCTTTCATGGATATGGATCTTGAGCTATGGTACATGAGTTAGTTCTCAAGGTTTCATTTAAGAGATGGTTTAGCATTGGTTATCTCCATGTGCATATGTTGTTATGCTGGCTGACTTTGGGAGATGGTTTTATATTGGACATATTCCTTGGATTAGGAATGGGTTTATTGAGTTTGATCTTCTTGTGAGAGGATTACATCCATGATTAGTTATATGGTATGGTTTGGGTGTTGTTGAAGCTTCTTGTTGGGGTTTAATGGAGGAGATCATACTTGCATAGTTTACATCTAGAGGTGTGTGTAGAAGGACATGATACAGGTTATGATTTGCATGGTTTCTCCGGTCTTGGTTATATTCTTGGATGTTTAGTTTTTCCTACATTGAATTTGAGATTGGTTAGAGATTGTGATCACTGGTTTGTACTCATGTATGTCATGTGAGAGATGACATGGTTATTTCTTTATCTCTTTCCTCTATTGGTTGTGGAGAACTTGGGAGACTATTGGAGATTTGTTATGAGAGTTGTTCTTGCAGGTTATTTGTTTATGTATTGTGGATTTCCTTGATACTACATGGATCACTTCTTTGAAATGTTGTGAGTGGATTGGTTATAGATTTGACATTATCTTTTGCAGTGGGAGCTTCTTGGTATATATGTGGCAAGTATTGCTCTTGAGACTTGTGATTGCAGGTTATAGATTGGATATGTCGATGATATGAGATTCACTTGTTATACCTTTGGAGGTATGGATAGTTGGATGGGTTTGGCACTTTCTGTGGGTGCTATTTCAGCTATGGATATTTTGACAACTACGGATACATGTGATTACCTTTGGATTAGGTTTTTTGTGCTTGGAATTTCAGTTGGTACAAGATTTTATGATCTTCTAATGCGACAGGTTGGGTGGCTTTCTCTTTGGATGGCTTCTATGTATGTCCAGTGGTAGTGGCATAATAGGACGTGAGATCATTCATGTTTGAGATGTCGGATACTTTGATTTTGTTGCGGGTACTAGGATGGAGCACTTGGTGTATTTTGATCCATGATGGTGGATGTGCTGGGAGGGATTGTTCCCTTATTCATTTTGTGTGGCTATGGATTGACCCTATGCAATGTATACAACAAGTGGGAGATTGTTGAGATAATGGGTGTTGCACACATTGCATAATATTGTTATATTTTATTATTTTATTTTATCATATAATATTCCACCTAGATGGACGTGCAACATGTAAAAAGATTCCCATTGAATATTCTTGATGAGTTGTATTGTAACATTGTGATAATATTTCTTGTAATTATTTAATATTGGGGAAAAGAATTAAATGCCCAATATTAAATGTGGGGTTAGTGGGTTAGGTAGCACATGGTTTTAGCACATGGTTTATGTAATAGCACTTAGTGGTTTTGTGGGACTCGCTACTATATAAGCAGCCACAAGGGTAGTTGTTGGTGTAACAGAGAGTAAGAGTGAGAAAGGCAAGAGGCGAGTGGGACAAGGCTTGACAAGTTAGCCAAGGGAGCATTTGTGAAGGTTGGAAGCATGGCATGGGATGTGTGGATTCATGCTTGTTCACATAGTTTGCTCGGTTGTGGCTATGGCCATGAAGGCTTCCATGGTTGTATGGCAATGGTATTTTTGCTAAATAATAGATGGTGATGGATGCTTTTGGAGGCTGGATTTTTCCCTCAATGAGGGTTTCCCAGGGTATATCTTGTGTCACAATTTTGTGGGTATGTTGTCTATTCTCTTGCATGTGGATTTTAATTCTATATTTATTTCAGATCTATTATGGGTTATGTGGAAATGGTTATATTCTTTATTGCCAAGTTTTCTTACAGTATCATCAGGCCAATCAAAATTGAGGACATCTCTTTGTACTATTATCAGAGAATTTCCAATTGCTTCTATATCAACCAATTCTTTTCTAATGGAGTTATAGAATATTTGCACTTTAACCAACTCCATATTTGTCATAGACCATAACAAGTGTCCAGTTTCATTATTAACTTTATTTATCCTTTCACAAAAAATCTCATCCAACTCTCTCTTCCATTCCTCTTTTTCCTTCACTTTATCAACAGTCTGTAATGCACAAGGGAATAAATCAAAATTTTTTGCAATATACATGGAAAAAAAATAATTAATCAGTTTTGAAAATAATTTTTCTTATCATCAAATCCATGCAACTTATTCAACAAGTCAAAGTTTTTTTCTATTTGATGACAGGGCAGCTAGATGACAGATATACACATAGCAGTGATATCTTCATTTCTTTCTATCCACTTCTATAAAATGGGTTTGAATATAGCTTCATTTCTTTTCAATTCATCCATAATAGCTTAAATCCTTGCTAATTGATCAAAAAATGTGGGCCATTCTATTCTATCCACTAGATACATTATACCCTGCCTCATTTTCTCTTCAAATTGATTATTTAGTTCCTCATGTAGTGCATGCAATTTATTCTTTTCTTCCTCAAAATCCTCTGCAGTATAGAACTATGGCCTTTCTAGGGTTTCTAGTACCTCAACAATTGGAGTGTATTTAAAATGTTCAACAGCTGGCCTTGGGGGATATGCAATTCTAGATCTACTAGATTCTTGTACTTTTCTCTTCCCAAGTACCTTTTCCATTTGAGATACATTGTTTTCCAATGACTATATTTGCATACCCCTCTCCTCATATGCTTTTGAAACTTCTTCAAACCTAGCATTGAGTTGGGAAAATCTTTCTTCTTCCTGACTAGATACAACACTACCAAATTTCAATATTTTTGAGGCCATTCCAATTATCTGTTTACTACCAACCTCACCAACCCTGAATACTGTCAATGCCCCAGTATGCTCTGCAATAGAAATTTCCTACATCTTTGTCTTATCCCTTTACTCAATAGACCAAATTACAAGAGCTTGGTGGTCATCACTAAACTTGACTCCTCTATGAGCCTATAGTAACTCTTCCTCAATCATATATTGGACATCCTTTTGTTTTCTTACCGAATCAAAAACTATGGCATTCACTATATCCCATTCTAGTAATATAAGGACTCCTAACTGGTTAACTATTTTCCTTCTAGCCTCAAGTGTAAATTGAGCAAAATCACTCAAAAATTTAGACTTTACCTCCTCCTTAATAGAAAAATTTGATTTACCATGTTGTTCTGCCTTTATTTTTTCACAAGTTTTCTCAAAACTACCTATGTTTAGCCTCCACAAAAATTATGCAAATGCTCTAGACTTCACAAAATTCTCATAATTAATAAACCTCTCAAAGGATTGGGCAACTATAGGATCAATTTCCTTACCTTGGTAATCAGCAACAGTTAAATCCAAGGAAGGTGTAGGAGGTTCTTGTGGTTCTCCAATCTCCAAGTCTATAGAAGTAACTATTACATCCCCTTCTTCACCCATTTTTCTAAGTTTCTCCCTTAAAGATTCTTCATCATCAATCTAGATTGGGGACTGGCTTGGGGAGTATTGTTCTACTTGAGAAGAAGAAGATCCCTGCTCCAATTTTTTCCTTTTTGGAGCATTGGCTACAGATGAACTTTTTGTCTTGGCCTTTGATGAAGGGGTGCCTTTTGCACACTTTCAACTATCACATAACCTTCCTTTCTCTACAAAGTATACTATCTAGGAGCCACCACATTTCTATTTCTTATCCTTCTTTGTACCTCTACAACCTTGTCTGGATATGCCACAACTTATGTGGCTTTCTTCTCATTCATGGTTTGGATTATTATAGAAAAATTATTCATTAATGCTTGCATTTTGGCTCCCCAATATTTGTTATCTTTCAAGGGGTCATAATTGGAGTCAAAAGCATTAATGAATTCTAAAGTCTTATTGAATACTATCCATTTTTCTTTTCTCAATTCTTACTCCTGTAAAGAAAAAATATTCCTAATAACATCCTTAGGATAGTATACTTGGTGTACCATATGAGCAACCTTTGTCCTCTCTCTTAAGAGATCATAGAAACCTTCAGGATCAATAAATTTGGCATGGGACTCTACCATGTGGTATTTATCCAGGAATAAGTTGGGACGCTTCCATCCTTTCTTCACAAAAACAAAATCACGCACTACAGTAACAATTGGAAAGAATGTACCCTTCTTTGGTAGATCTCTTTCATCAATAGTACCTATCTCCCATAACAATTCTGATATCCCTATTTTCAAAGACACATGGAAAGGTAGAACATGAGGCTTTCCCAAAAAACCATATACTCTTATTACTATTGAAACATTGTAAGGGATTATATCCCCCCAATTATGACTAACCAATAGCCCTTTTGCATGGTCCTTGGGTCTAACCAATTCTATTAATGCTTGTGGAATCCTAGGGCTATCTTCTCTCAAGAGTAACTTAAGATTTGATGCAAAGTATCTGTCAAACCTCACATAACTGGCATCTCTAACTTTTGAGGTCATATCCACACTCCACAACTATACTAGACTCCTCTCTCTATCTCTAGTCATTTCCAATTCCATTTCCTTGGAGAAAAAGGTAAATCCCTTATACAAACATACATACATGAGTAAGGAATACCAATAGAAAGGTTTACCTACATTTTCCCATACTATCCCCACCAAACCATTGTGAATCTCCTTTGCAAGGAAAGTAGCAAAATCTAGAATAGTGCTCATCCCAAATTGAAGAGTTTGAGCCATTATGAGAACAATTGACCCTAGGATTTTCTTGGCTTCATCCATTCGAAAAATCTTGCAAAGAGGAAAATGCAATGCTTGAGCCCTAAGGTTAAAATGCCTCCTTCGTAATGGTTCAGGGGTGTTGGCTATAATTATAGGCAAAGTACCAATTTTAGCAGCATGCTCCTGTAGTGGCCCTATTCTTATGTAAACCCTTTGTGCATCTTACCTCACTTGAAAATAATCCATATCAATAGTTTCATGCATAGCATGGTTAGGGTTAAGATTAAAAATCTCTCTAATTAATTAAGGGAAAACCCTAAAAAGATTTATTCCAACATGGTTCTTTACCCACCCCATAATTGGATCATATTTCTTGGCCAAATCCATCAACAAATCACTATCAAATAAAATTGTGGGGATTGTTAATTTACCAATGTCAAATTCCCACACATTACTCATAGGAGTATCCAATTTTCACTCTGAGAACCATTTTTTGAACAACTCTAGACCTCCCGTGGATACCTTGGCATCATGTACCCAATTAGCATTGTCATATAAACCCTCTACTATGACTACCCTAGGGTGTTTAGGAATCAACTCCCTCCCCTTTTTTATTTCATGTATAGATAAAGGAAATCGTTCCAGAAAGTCATCATGCATAGAGCACTTCAGATAATCAGTTTGTCTAGTAAATTCTTTACATGGAGGCATTTTGAGATTTTTTAAAAATCTATCTCACCAAATTCTTACTACCCAAGAGATTTGAAAGTACTTACCCGTGAAATTATGTTTTTCTTTGTGAAATTTTGTGCTACAATTTTCTAGATTTCTTTGTGAAATTTTGTGCCCTAGCTCCAAAATTTTTATGTATTCTAATAGCCTTTTGCAATTTGGTGGTTTAATAAATGGCTAGATCATGAATTATATTCAAGCATTGAAATCATACAAATGAGCTCTGAACCAAATTAACTTCAAGTAGCCATTTTTCCTCAAGTTGCATTAGAATTTCAAATCTCATTCGTTGATTTCATCAGATCAGACGACTTTAATTCAAAAAAGTAATAAGCTTTATGTCCTTAGAAGTGGGACCACGTGTCACATTACCACTTACCCACATTCCTTAAATTTCTTGCATCTTAAAATAGCAGGTAAGCACCAATTGTTGATCAAGACAAGATCAACGACTACACAAATTTATAGTTGACTAAGGCCCAGTTAACCATTCCAACCAATAGGAAGTCTCCATGTGAGTTTGTGCCTTCTAACAACCTCCATGCAAGTGGGTCTCATATCACCTTCTAAGTGAATGAGTACTTGACATCATTCTTTCCATGTGTCAAGCTGGTGCATTCTCGCTTTCCTTATTGAACGAGCATCTCCATATTGTAGGATTGTGCCAACCATTGATCTTTGAAAGATCAATAGTGACACTACTTATATCCTTTAATCCTTTAGAGCTAGGAATAATGATGTCACCATGGACACATATTCACATGGTGCATACTCGCTTTATTTAAACTTTATTCAAGTTCTCAATTCAAGCAAGCACCCTTCATTAATCAAGACAAGATCAATGGTGTAAGAAAATTTTTGCACTTTAAGATCACTTCATCTACTTGGGCCAATGAAATGACTACTTTAAACTCTCATGATTTGACCTATCTGAATACTGCATCAACTTCTAAAACTTTCCATGCTCGTAACAAAGGTACTTCCAGCTATGCACATGTGACATACAACATGGCATGACTCAATTTTCATTCCCAATCTTGGCCCCACTATGACACACGACACAAAGGTGCATTCCTACATTCCTTGTTTATTGAACAGTTCTTTATTGCAGGCTTGCTCTAGCCCTTGATATTTGAAGGATCTATGGTTGACAAAACTTTGATCATTTCTAGCAGAGAAACCTCCTTGACGGCACAACTGGAAATATATGTTAGCAATCACTTTACAACTTGGCATACCATAGCATATACTAAGGCTTCTTGACCCCACCTTGCTACATGTCCAAAAATTGCTTGCTCACTTTATTTAAAATCCTTCCATCTCAACATTGTGGGAATGCAGGACATGTTTATCTAAACAAGATCAATGGTTACACAAAATTTGTATCACATTGGGCTTTTCTAAATAAACTAATCAAGTGAAAAAGAATATGGTCAATGAATTTTTTAATGAGATTTTAATAAAACCATGCTCACATAAGCCTGACCTTAGGGTAGAATGATATATCTTAAAAAACATTTTCTGAGAAGTATTTCGAGGGTTTTTCAAAACTAGGGTAAAATAAGACATGGCACTACGGTTTCTGAGAAATTCTTTGAAGACAAACCTTGAGAATTTAGTAGAATTTCAAAGACACAAAGACTAGGCTATGAACTAGGGAAATCTAAGGGTTTGAAAAATACAAGGAACAAAACCCTAATTTGCAAGACACAAAGACTCAAATAATTTTTCACTAAAAAATTCCCAAATTTTTTGCATCGTGGAAAATCAAACCAACACCTCTGTCATTGCAAAATGTATTGAACTCATTAGAAGTGAATTCACCACCTTTGTCACATCTCAAACATTTCATACTTTTTCCTTTTTCTATTTCAACTCTAGCTAAATACCACTTGAATAACTAAAGAGCATCAAATTTATCTTTAAGAAACATCACAATCATCATCCTAGAGTAATAATAAACAAATAGAATAAAATACTTATCTCCATAGTAACTTTGAAAATCAATGGGTCCATATAGGTCAGTATGAAACAATTCCAAAATATCATTACCAGTGTATGTTTTTATCTTAAAACTAGACTTGCTCATTTTTCTTAGTTAACATTATATACACATGGTATTTTTAGGCTTCTTTAGTTTAGGCAATCCTTTTACTTTCTTCATCTTACTGATATTCACCAAATTGTCAAAATTTACATGACATAATCTCTTGTGCCATAACCAAACATCTTCTCATTGTGCAAACAAACATGTATCATTGGATAAATCTAGATAGAACAAGTTCCCTCATGTTAGTTCACCACTTCAAACTAGCTATGAAGCCTAACCTTAATAAAACCATGCTCACATAACCATGAAACACTCAAAAAATTATAGTTAAGTCCTTCAACCCAATAAACATTGTCACATTTTATCTTATCACTCAGTTGAATAGTCCCTTTGCATTTTATAAGACATGGAATATCATTACCAAATTTTACGCATCCATCTTTGTATAGACCAATATCCTCAGATTTTTCTTTATCACCAATCATATGATTTAAACATTAAATGTCAATTATCCATCTCTTACTTTTTCTTACATATGCATTTATTTCATCTTCTTTAGACTATTCTTTCATAGTAACATAGACTACTTCATCATCATTACTTTTAGATTCATTGCAGTTTCTTCTTCAGCAATATGATAGGATTTCCTACCTTTGTCATCCTTTTTTCTCTCAAAGTCTTGGTCATCTCTTCTTTGTTTATACTTTATTTCCTTCTTTTCACCCTTAGGACACCTAGTAGTGATATGACCTACTTTGTTGCATGAAAAATAGATGATAGGTAGTTTACATTTGTATTTGTTAGAATATCTACTCCACTGATATAACTAAGAGGGGGGGTGAATTAGTTATACAACTATCACCAAAAACATTAACCTTAAACAAACTTAACCATGTGATTAATATAAACTAAAACCACAACAAGATACTCATGCACAATTAACATGAGATATGTTAACTAAGGAAACCCTTGATTAGAGGGAAAACCTCAGTGGGGATGATACCCACATTATGATGTACTAATATAAATATTCATTTTTCAAAGATAGACCCTGTTAAGAGTGTGTTACAACATTCAGTACATATGAGTCCCTATTAGGTGATTTTAAATCCCTATTAGAAGTTTCCAACCCTTTTAGGAGTTGTGGAAGACTGCTGGATCTACTGCCCAAACAAATTCAAGGTTAAGAGAAAAGATGATATAGGAGCATCCTAGGTTGCCTTGTTATCCTGCTCATTTTTGTTCATTCTACATGTTGAGGCATGATTTACTGTAGCTCTAATGAATGTTGAGTTACTATAGCTCTAGTGGATGTTGAGTTACTCTAGCTCTAATGGACGTCAAGTTACTATATCTCTATTGGATGTCAAGTTACTAGAGCTCTAATGGATGCTGAGTTACTATAGCTCTATTGGATGCCAAGTTTTTCTAACTCTAATAGATGTTGAGTTATTGTAGCTCTAGTGGATTCTTAGTTACTATAGCTCTAATGGATGTCGAGTTACTGTAGCTCTAGTTGATGCTGAGTTACTATAGCAATCTAGTGTTGATTGAGTGTTCCTTCATGTTTTGAGTTACGTAGTATATGTAGAGTGACT